>CM044400.1:12182500-12782500 GCA_024322285.1 Musa beccarii
GAAGGAGACGCAGATGAGCAATAACGTGATAGAGGAGACGAGGAGCAAGCTGTTGGAGAAGAAGAAGAGCAAGGTGAGGGCTCTGGTTGGAGCCTTTGAGACGGTCATGTCATTGCAAGACACCGAAGGTCAACAAGGTCAAAACCAGGAGAACAACTCAACATAGAGTCGTAATCCGAAGAAAAGATTCCATCTCTATGAATATATTTTTATTTATTCATTTGTTTTATTGAATGTGCAGTAGGAATGGGGATGAACAAGTTTGTGTATTAATTTCTTAATGGAGTAGACGCATTAGTTTACAAGACGAGATCAATAATAATGTGGGGGCATAATGTGTCACAAGATTAATCAGTAATATATTATTTATGTAATTTTAGTGTCTTGCTAAATAAAATGGTAAATACTTGAAAAAAAAGCCCCTAAGAAATACCTATCTTCACCATACTCACAGAACATCTCTCCTTGTATTATATTTTAACCTTACTTTAAAGGGTGAGACTCATCGTCACCTTTATTTTTACTTTACTTGCACTTCTGATATATATATATATATATATATATATATATATATATATATATATATATATATATATATATATATATATATATATATATATATATATATATATATACCCTCACCCTTGTTTGTCATATCCATTATAATCAAAGAGGATAAAAGAGAATCGTTAAGAATTGATCATTAGCTAACGACTCCCTTCATCGAGAATCTCTCCTGGTCGACAATCCTTATCAACTGAGGTCACAACCATTAAGAGCAGATAATTATAAGCCTCACTCTCATTATCCTCGCCTATAACCTTCTCTGTCAAAGATAACGATAAAAATGATGGACAAAAGATGAAAAACCTTACGTATGAAGATGATTAAGAATCTGCATGTGGAAATTGATAGGGATAGACGAGCGATCAAAGACTCTAAGTATAAAAGTGCATATGATTAATGATGAAGATGCATTGATAAAATTATTTTTTATAAATAAAAATACTTGAATATTTAAAAATGAGGATGCTATGCTAAAATTTCTTAAAATTAATTTTTTTCAAACATATGCCCAATAATAAATTGAAAGAATTCAAGAAAAGATAATAAGAGTTAGGAAAAATGACATCAATTTCATCCCTAGCATCAGAAGAAATCTGATAATTATGTTCAGATCATCTCAAAATCTTCAATTTGCAAGAACTACAAAAGCACCTCTCTCTCTCTCTCTCTCTCTCTCTCTCTCTCAGGCAATCATATTCCATCAGGATAAAAATAGCTGCCCGATCAAAAGGCTGCTTTGTTTGAGGGGGACACCGTGGAGTCTAATTGAGGGAAAAGGAGAAGAAGGTGACATGATGTGGACATGTTCATCCCCTACTTTATTTTAGTAAACCATTGAACTCAGCTGATGGTTTCTTGAACCAAAGATTGAGCAAAGCATATAATGGTTTTGACTTTAAATGGTGCTCAATTGATTTCCTTCTTGATAAACAAATGGGTAGTCTTCTTTCTTCAATAACTTGTACATCGCACCATAAAAAGGTGTCCAGTTTTTGAATTATTTAAAATAACATACAAACATTTATGTAATGAGATAATCGATCTATTAACTTAATCAATATTTTAACAAGTTAATGATAATATGCTTGGACTATCATAACCCATAATTAAGCTCAAGTATGAAACCTACGATTACAAGATCTAAGGGACGTAATTGAATTAATAATAGTATACAAAGTATAAATCAACTTTAGTTTTCGTTATGTGAGACCGAATTGGGAGTGTTCCACTCCACATCGTGACTAGATTTGGACGTAAAGGCCCGTAGTTGATAGTGAAATAGAACCTCAATATTTAAATTTCTTTGCTCGTGATCATTTAATCAAAGGAATCGATTGAAAAGACCATAATAAAAATATGATCTTTGCTCGTGATCTTTGCGTGAGGGTTTGATTGATGGCATTAGATTCCGCAGGTGGTGGGCTTCCTCCTCCTCTCCCTCATCCCCTTGTCCTCTCCGCTCCATCAAAGCGTGCCCCGACCGCCACCATCCTCTTGGACCCGTTCGGCTATGGGCGGTCGACGGTGGTCGGCTCTTGGACCCGTTCCGCTTCGGCTGCTACGAGCTCGGCTGCCCTCTTTGGACTCTAGCTGATGGGGCATTAAGCTCCCGGGTATCATTCGGCATAGCTCCTCTCTCTCTCTCTCTCTTCAATCCATTTCCATTTGGCCACCCTCCTTCGGGTGTGGAGCACGCCTCAGTAAAGGTATGGGGCGAGAAAGAAGGAAAAAGCTTCTGTTTTTGCGTTGATCACATTGGTTTCTATCGCTTCGGCTCCGAAGTACCGGCTTTCGTCTGAAAGATCCGATCTTTGTTCATATGAATATCGGATTTTGGTTCGTTTCAAAGGAAAGGAAGAGGATTTTTGTTGATATCGATCGCTTTGGCTCCATATTGTTCTGAAAGATCCGATATTTGCTTTTGGATGCGTGATTTTGAGGGTTTCAGCTTTCTTTTCTTCTTTTTTTGGCTTTAGATGAGTGTTGTATGCTGCTTTATACGCAGTTAGAATAGCTCAAAGCTTTGCTTGAATTGAAGCTTTTTCTGTTTTGATCAACTTTTGTGGGTTCCTATATTTGACGATTATATGAATATCTTGCACCCGTTGTTGTGTTTCTTCCTTTAATTTGTATCTGACAATGCCACAATTATGGTTATTGATGCTCTTGTTATGTAATGTACTTGTCTGGTTAGATAAATGTGTTTCTTTTACTTACGTTTGCTGCGGAAGCTAAAAGTTTCTTTTGCTTAATTATGTTTCTTTGAAATCTGCGGTTTAGTATGTGTAGCTTATATTGCTTGTATTGACTGCTCTCTTGCTATCAAGATGTTATGCATGTCATGCTGGCATCATAGTATGATCAATTGTTATTATACAAAAAAAAAAGGATAAGTTTAGCTATGTCTTTCCCTCTACTCTCTAATTCTATACACTTAAAAACTCATATCATGAGCATGAACTAATTCTCTAGTTGCAAACAGAAGCAGTTCTTTATCTGGTTTTCTGATCGGTTGCTGTGCTTTTCTCACTACAATTGTAGCTTGCCAACCAAGGAGTCCATGTTTTTGCCTACGAAATGTATTTGACACTATTCTTCTTTACCAATTTGATTCTTACTACTTGAATATATTTTCTATTGTAGTTCCATTATCTTCGACTTCAAAATTTGCCCCACATTTTTGTTAGACATGGATGATCGTGTGGGTAAGAGAGCAGTTGGGGAAGACAGTAGATCTGGCATTGTTTTCAGAGATCAAAATTATAATGATCGAAATATTCAGTATCGCAACAGACTAGGGTTGGGTGCCGGGCATGACACTGAGAGAGGTTCTCTAAATGGCACGCAAGGAAAATATAAATATGCAAGGGCTCCCCTCCGTTCTGTGAACTGTAAAGTGGTAGCCGGAAGGTCTTCCAGATCAGCTTCCACTTCTAGTGGCTGTGGTAGGTCTTTCCAGGAACAACAGAATCAAACATTACTAAGGGAATCAACTACTCCTGAAAGTAGCAGCAAGCGGGATGAGATTGAAGATTTGATCAACACTGACGGACAGGTTTCTGTAGAAAATTTAAATTCTGATGCAGAAAGGGGGATGGAAGGTAAAGAAGGCATTCCCACTACCATGGAGTGTTTTGAACCTTTAGATTCTCAAAATATTTCTAGAGATACAACTGAGTCAACCACCAGTGTATCAATTTCAAAACCACACAAACAAATTAATGGACAATTTGGCTCAGGATATAAATATGCTTCTTCAAGCTCTTTTGTTTGGCACCCAGGTATTACACATAGGAACTCCATTCATGTTGGTAAACCCACTTCTCAAAGGTTGGGCTCTGGGGCAGAGAGATATGGTCTTAAAAGTTTAAGTTGCAAATCAATATCAGATGTTTTTCCTTCAGATTGTCCATCCTCTGATTTCACACATCATAGAAGTGTTTATGCAGTAAGAAAGAGACCATCTGATGGAGAAAGCTCTGCCGCCAGAAGCAAGGATACAACTGCATCATCCCGTGGAGGTTATGCCGTTTCCATGCATTCTGGTGCCTGCTCAATTTCATCTAGTAGAAATCAAGTAATGCATCAGCCAGTTTCAAGAAAGACCGGAAATCGACCAACCCTCAGGGATGATTCAGTTTCAGTTAGAATTCAGAGGGATCCTATTGGAGAAAGTCAAATGAGGCTATCTGTGCAAGGCAATGACAAGAGCCTTCGGTTGCATGAGCCTATTGTGATTCCCCAACAACAGCGGGCCCAATTTTCTATGCCAGAAGTACTAGCTGAAAGTTCTTCAAGATCATCACATGCCTTCAATAATTCATATAGACAACCAAGTTCAAGCATCCGGACTTCTCGAAGGAGAGTAGTAGATCATCCTCCAAATAATGCCATGCAAATGTTCTTTGGCTTATTGGAAGATAGAGATGGCTATCGTCACCTCAACATGGAGGGAGTTGCAGAGGTTTTCTATGAACCTTTTTAGCCTATGGTTACAAATTCCCTTTTTGCATGCTCGCTATAAACAACTTGCTGGATTTACTTCAACATAGAAACAAGGCTATAGTTCCTTTAGGTTTTATCATTTCAATATAATGATAATTGCTGTGTATTAACATTTGGATGAGCACTCATACCCAAAACCTGTTCTAATGTTATGCAGGTGCTCTTGGCACTGGAGCAGATTGAACAAAATGAAGCATTGACATCTGAGGTTGTTGTTCTGTGTTCTTAGGATCCTATATTTTTCTTGTCACCATCTGAATGAGGTTGTCTCTGTGCCTACAGCAATTGTTGATGTTGGAGACAAGTTTGCTCTTTGGTGAGCTTAGCTTCCATGATCAGCATAGAGACCTGAGAATGGACATTGATAATATGTCCTATGAGGTATTACCTTTTTGGGCAATTTTTTCATGGATTGGTTACTGATTTTATTTTTCTTATTATGATGTGGTGCTTAGAAGTTAGGCCTAGGGATTAGGCAGTTAGTGGACATTAGCTTGTTGATATGCCATGTTTAAGTAGTAATTTTTCATTTTATCTTTTTTGCTTTATATGAAAGAAAACTAGATATTGATTTCCTTTGTGCTAATGATAATGACCATTATGAATTCTGTATATGTAAAACCAAGAACTGGAAAACATTTCAATATTGTGACTTTGAATTGATTGATCTCTATTCTATGGAATATTAAGTTTCTCTTTTTTGTGAATAATTGTAAGTTCATTCAGTCACTATGACATGATAAGTTCTGCTTTTCTTTGCATTTAAATACACACATCTATTAGCTCAGAAATCGAATCTTTGATGGTCAGGAACTGTTAGCTCTTGAGGAGAAAATTGGTACTGTAAGCACAGCCCTTTCAGAGGAGCAATTGTGTGAATCTCTCAAGAGAAGCATATACGGAACCACCCATCTGACCGTTGGAATTTCCGTCTGTGGTGCTGAGGAAATGAAATGCAGCATATGTCAGGTATGTTTTTGTATGCCCAGTGTGCCAATGCAGGATGGGAGGGTTCTCGTACACAACCTTTACTGTATACTCGAACCCTGGTTAATCGAATTGCAAAGGAGCAATCTTTCCATGACATCAATGTTCACCTTCTTGTATCTAGTAGCATATTTTTTAACACATCAAAGATGTACTTGTTTAGTGGTTATGCCCTTCATGTGGCTGAAATTGATAGGTATCGAGGAATTAATAAAATCTATAGATGAGAAATTAACATATTAGGAATTAATGTAACATGTTAATCTGTCATTGATAGATTAGATTACGTAGAGGCTTTTTATGATTTTGTTGGCATCAATCTGTTTCAAAAGCATGAATGACACAATCAAGTAATCCACAGAAATTTCCTCATTCATATCACTGTAATATTCATTCAAAGAAATTAGAATATCACATGTACTAAAGCTTGTATTCTAGTTGAGGATGATGTGCTACTCTCGTTTCAGGAAGAATATGTGGGCGAAGACGAAGTAGGCCGGTTGCCATGCGAGCATCTCTACCATGCCACATGCGTTGAGCAGTGGCTTCGGCAGAAGAACTGGTGCCCCATCTGCAAGTCATCTGCGCTGCCATCGCACAAAACTGGCTGAAATCTCTTGATGTTTATGGTATCTGTGCATACAAACCTTTTCGTTGTAATAAAAACCTTGCATTCCAATTATGTCTTTTCCATTCCACAAATTTGTATTACATTTTTGCTAGAATTCTATGGGACAATGCATATGAGAGGGACAACAGAACTGCAGGTTGACCTACAGATCATATTAAGCTGTATATTTTGCTGCTTCAAATATCTCTGGAGGTATCTTTTGTATTCACATCAAAAGTATTTCAACTTGTTATTGGTATTTCTTTGACCCATCAGGTTTTGTAAAGCCATGCTATCACGACCCGACCAAAATGCTTAAGCTAACTAGTCTATCAATTTCATTTTGACCTATTAACCATTGACCAAAATGCTTAAACTGAAGTTGTTAATAATACACTCATCAGACTTATATAAGTCAATTTTCGTCCCACCCACTTTCAATGTAGGATTATTGGACTAACTGAGGGTGTTACACAAGGCCTAGATCAGATCATAGCATGGTGCATGTGAGGCATAGCTTAGTGGTCGTTTCTGGTGAGTTCTTTGATTTCATCCATAGATAGTCATTTCCTACTCAAGCCTATCTCACCATGTCGGAATACTAGATCGGTTCTGATACCAAATATCACGACCCGGCCTGATGAGTTAACTAGTCTATCAATTTCGTTTTGATCTATCAACTATTGGCCTAAATATTTAAGCTAAAGTTGTTGATAGTATACTCATCAGGTCGTTAATCTTAATTCCACCCGTTCCGATGTGGAACTATTGAACTAAGGGTATTACACATGCGACAAAGTAGAGCGTTGAGATAGTTTTTGATTGTCTAGATATCGATTCTGTGTCAACCATGTAAAATTATATCGGGAAGATTCTCGATAAATATCTCTTCGATACTTAAACTAATTACGAATTCACAGGATTCGAAATTAATTTGAAGACTGGTCCAAGTGGATGGGCGAACTACGTGGAGATATCTCGATCCAAGGACCGATACCGTAAGTGAAGCTCAGCTCTTCCTCTACGACATCGAAGTCATACCTCAGTCTGAGTCTGAGACCAAACGAGCACCCACAGCAGGAGAAAGTAGCAGTCCATGGCCTTCGCCTCCTCTCAGCTCAGCTTCCTCACCAGAACCCCACTCTCCCCCCCTCCCAAGCATAACAGGAAGCCACCCCTGAAGCCACTGGTGTCACGCAGCTGCTCCATGGACAAGGACGCATTAAGGTACGACTGCCAGTGACAACTCTTGCCATGTTCCCTAAACTGGTAGCTGAGCTTGTTCCTCTTGCTGTGATAACTGAGCAGTGAGAAAGGTGAGGTGAAGTTGGCCAAACTGGCGATGGTGGCACTAGCAGCAGGGACGCTGACGCTAGGATCCGTCGAATCGGCGGTGGCCGCAAAGTCCGGCGGCAGAATTGGTGGCCAGGCCTTCCGATCGGCAGCTCCCTGGGTGTCCGGCGCTCGGATTAACAATTCAAGGTAACCCTAATATGCCATTAAATTAATTAGTGCTCGAGTGAATAATATACAGTGATCAGTGACATTGACGAGCAATGGAAATAAGTTTTTGCTCGGATTTGCAGTATGTGAGAACAACAACATATATATCTGGAACTTATTCTGCAGCAAGAAATTTGGGGCTCACATCTTTGGTTCTCAAGTGTAGTTTCCCAAGTTATACCATTTTGGTCCTTGATTGTTGGATGGATATTACCTATAGCCCTTTAGAAAATTGGGTCAAGTGTTGGATCGAGGAGTGGAAGATGTTGGGCATCAAAGCATCTATTTACAGCATGCCATGATTCAGCAAACAAATGACATTTAGGACACAACTGTGGTCTCAGATGGCATTTAGATCATCATAGTCCCTTAATCTGCGATTGCAGTGAGTTTCATTATTATTTATAATTTTCCAATTTGATATATTACAGTTTTGAACTCTTTTATGGTGCTCCGTAGTATCTCCAAAATTTCTGCTGACGTATGGTTTCCTCATCACCGTTGTAGAAGGAGCAAACTGTTTGGTAGTATATATTCTTCCTTTGTGAATAAGCCAAATGAACAATTTACGCCTGAGAGGAAAACTTAACTTCTGATAAGGAGCGGCAAATCTTTGCCCACATAAGGTCAGCAATATACAAAGAGAGGAAACTGAAAATTTTCATCTCCAAGTAAAATTGCCTTACCAAGCACCTAAGATGACATTAGACCACTGGCATGATGAGTCTACTGAATTCTTGAACAAGCACCAACATGACATCAGTTCTGAAAAGGTTCTCTGTTCCAATCTTCATGACTTCCTGAAAGCTTGTACCAGATTGACATGAGTATCAGCAGCTACTTGGTAGAGCTGAGTGACAAACTGTTGTCGGATTTTCGAAGCTTTCAAGCCAAAACAATGCTGTTCTACCATTGGTGACATGCAAATTGCATTGCATCTGACAGTGTGCAATTCTATGATATTTCTCTACAATGATAAAAGAGATAATAACAAAGCATTCGAGTAATGACTTCTTACAACTTTAGAAAAGCCAAGTAATATTTCCTTTTCTGTTTCTCTAGAAAAGCCACATTGTACTCTCTCAAATTTTAGAAAGTCCAGCCTCCTCTCTTTTTTGCATTTGCATACACTGCTCCAACAGTTTTCACCCTTTTAATCTTTAGAACCTTTGCCACGAGAATCCTCTTCTATATTTATCCAGTCTATTTATCACCCGTTGCAGCATGGCATAGATGCCATGAATTCCATTCAGATTTTCTCAGAGGCCCATCATTAACAACCAACCTGAGGTAGGTGAAGGGGATGTTCTCGAGGGGACATCCCAAATAACATCAATTTAAGGGTGAAGCAATTCCCTTTCACTGTTCACCAGGAGACATCTCGACTCAATACAATGTTTTACTTCATTGGAGTTCTGTCGGGCTATTACAATGCAAAGTGGAAGAAGCAAAGTTGAGCCAAGTTTGTATTTACCTTAACGTCAAAAACTGAAAACTTATTGTGGGTTTTGAGGTTATTTATGGAGCCTGTTTGATGTTCCTACTATCATGACCTCCTAGTTAAGCTGTGTTAAGGCTTTTATTTCTCTTCCTGTTTGTTTTCTACATTTAAGATTTGCACCTATATGTAATTTGGCGCACGCAGAACTGGCTCATGCATATTATTTGCCAAGAGTAACATGAAGGATCATTTGGCACCTACTTATTAGATTGCAATATGTGATAATCTAAGTCATCTTTGTCCTGACATAGTCATGTAAGAAAATACATTCTGCTAAACTGAAACTGTATGCTATTCAATTGCTTTGTTATTAAATTCGAACTTCTAGAGTTCATTAATCAGTCCACATCAGAGATCAGCCTCGAAATTAATGTCTTTACATTCTGATTAAAGATCTAGAAATTACTGAATTGTGTTGATCTTGAGCAGGACAAGCATCTACGTCAATCCCCCGGTAGCCCCGCCTCTCATCGGTGGCTATGGATATGCTGTTCTGTACTATGGTGGATGGGGCTGGTCACCATTCACGTTCTTCATGCCAGGGCCTAGCATCGCAGTAGGTGTTGGTGGTGGTTTCGAAGTATTGATTGCGTTTCTAGTGTTTGGTGCTGTCACAGCAATCATCAGAGGACTTTTCGGAAGAAGGGACTATGAAGAAGATGATTACTGATGGTTCTCTCAAGTGCTACAACTAAACGTAGTCATCATAAAAAGGAGAAAAAACTCTTCTTTAAACCGATGATCATAATTTTGTAAATGGATTGTATTATAGGGGATTTAAGTAGTGTTTCTATGGATGCCTTCATGTAAAGAATATGCTTCTGTATTGCTAATGTTTTGTTGCGTAAGCAGATGAGATGAAGCAATGTCATTAGGGCCTTAACAGAAGAAAAAAAAACATGGACTGTTGTTTGAGGATTCAAAGAAGGGGTCTCCAATGTTTGATAAAAATAGGATACTTCTTGAACTATAAACTTGCCTCAGATCATGCAGATGATCACCATGACAAACATATGAAATTAGATTAATGTGAGGTGACAACTCATAATACATTCTGAAATCATGATTACTAATCATGAGCATTTATGTGGCCAGGGAATTAGAATGGTAAATTCCAGAAGGGCACACTCATCATAGAGACTGAATTATTTATACCTATGGTTAAGTTTTATTGCAGTTGGGTTTTAGGGTGTCATCAAGTTGGAACTTTATTTTGGATTAGAGAATTTGTGATCGAAGGAATAGGCTGTCGAAGTTAATTTTAAATGAAAAATTGGATAGTTCAATCAGATTTGCACAAGGAAATCTTATGTTATACTAGAAATGAGCATGGATTTTGAAATGGATGAATGATTTTAATTTGGACCTTGAGTTGGATGGAATTATGTTTTGATGGGAGGCCATCTAATATGGGGTTAATTTAGATCAAACGAGATGATTGGATTAATAAGTTGGAATGAAAAATATAATGACATCAACATTAGAAGATTTACATGAATTCCAAAAGGAAATCATGCAGACATTATTGCCTGTTGTTGTGGATAATTGAGCAATAATTAGTTATTGCACATATCTTCACATTAATTCTTCTTAATTTAGTTTATTAAGCATGAATAATCCAATTTGGACGCCGTAAAACTATCGTCGCAGGCTTTGGTGATGTCCGCATACTCTCCCACCTCGCAGTCGCACGCACACGGCCGCCCGCATAAAAATGGCCCATCGAACCGCACGGATCCGCCGTTAACCACTATAAGTGCGAGAAACTGACGGTGGATCTCATGCCACCGCACCGAGATCGACGTACGCGCGGTGGGAAGCGACCGACGGCTCGCGTTCGCGTCCCCCCCCCCCTTCCAAACCCGCTCCCGTTTCGGAGTCGACGCTGTGCGGCCAACATTTCGACACCCTTCTCTCCACACCATCCACTCGTTCTCCTTCCTCCCCTCCCCCCCTCGCCATCTGCCCCAAACCCTCGAGAATTCGAGGGAGATTCCGGCGCACGCATCGAAACCCTTGCGTTCTCGGATCCCGAAGCGGCTTCCTTTTCCTTCCGATCGGCGTGGTTCCTCGGCTCTCGCTGCGCTTCCCCGCCTTCTCGATGGGGTGAGGACGAGGTTCGATCTAGATTAGGCGGCGCGCGCTGGATGGAGTGGGACAGTGATTCCGAGGGCCCGAGCGACGGCGAGGAGGAAGAGGAGGGCTTCCTGCTGAGCGGCGGCGCGGGGGCGTTCTCGTTCGCGGTGGAGGGCATGCTACGGCCGGCGTCGTCGTGCGGGTTGGTGGTCTCCGATGCGCTTGAGCCCGACTACCCGATCATCTATGTCAACCGGGGTTTCGAGGAGGCCAGCGGCTATCGCGCCGAGGAGGTGCTTGGAAGGAACTGGTAAGGCTCAAGTCGCCTGAGTTTAATTTCGGTAGAAATTTCTTCTTTTTTTGGGATATAGGCATCCGTAAATTCGGTGTTTTTTTTATTGTTTTCTGTAGCTCCATGCACATTGATTTTGTAGTACTTTCATTCGATGGGATGAGGATGTGTAATTTGCTTATTAGTGGGTTTGTTCTTGTTAGACGTATTAAGGTATTAACTTTGATCTTTGTGTTAGCATCCATGCCCTCCTACATATAACTACGATCATAGGTTTGCCCAACACCCACTCCGACTAAAGACTAGCCGGCTGAATCGATGCAGTTTGAGACAGTTTGAGATTAAGGCGTTTCTTATTTGCATTGATTGTTTGATCTATGATATCGTATCAATCCGCCGAGGCGAATTGCAGGGATATTCATAAAAAAAAAGAAATAATGGCTACTATACCCATTTCTTTGGATGAATAATGGGCAGTGATTTGTCCTCAAGATAAGCAAAAAGCAAGAAGCACTGTTTTGCTTTTAATATTGTTTCATTATAAAGCCATTAGGGTCAAGGTCTTTCAAAATTTGAATTTGTTGCAATGATGATATTTAGTTGTAGTTGTTGTCTCTATAATGCAAAAGTTCAAACTTTGACCTAGAGTTTTCAATGCACGAGACTCATGGATACCCAGGCTATGAACCTTATATCACTTGAGGCTCATAAGCTTCATGAACATCTGTCTTTCTTTATGAGCTTTTTCAAAAGAACAAGCACCTCAAAGGCATGCATGTAATGTAGTGTGTTTAACTTTTGTCTTCATTACTAATGCGAAATATATGTGATCCAAGAGTAAAATTTCGTATGCATGGAATATAGAGTGTTTAACTTTTGTCTTCATTACTAATGTGAAATATATGTGATGCAAGAGTAAAATTTTGTTTTTTCATCAAAAGGAAGGGCCAAACAATAGGGAAGTTTTTCTTTTATTGGGAAGGTACAAGACTCAACCATGCAGTTGTGACATTATCTATTCTCATCCCCTTCTCCTCTGTTTTTTCTTTGATTCTTTTGTGCCTTCCATTGTGGTCGTTTTATTTGTCTGATACTTCATTCTTCCTTTTTCTTTTTTACAAAATTTTGTGTTGTTGAATTTTTACAATAGACACAAACACTGACGTTTGAGCTAATCGGCTGACATATCTTTATATTATGTAGTTAAATAGTTTTTAATGAACAATGATTGTGCATCAAATTTTGTTTTGTTTTACCTTTTATTTATCCGTATGTGCTTATCTTGTGCACCTTGTATCTTGCCTTCATTTCCATTCCTAGCACCACTAAATCTTGTCACTTCAATATGCCTTGCATTTTTCACAACTTTATTTAGAAAATGTATCCAGGTTATTCAATTTGCTTTTACAGGTTGATAGAATAAAACATGGGTGGTTTGAGGGGAAGAAAAAGTTATATAGAATAAGAATGCCTTGTGCTCTATAAATTTTTTTTTGTACTTTAAATGCATTTCATGTGACATCAAAGGGGTTTAGTTGGCTTATGCTGGTCATGTGTCTGTTAGGCTGTTACATCAGTTGGTACATATCACAATGTGCTTGTGGAAGGACATGTCCATTTGCTCTCAACCATTCAAGCAACGACATGTGCCATGGCATATCAGATGTGACAATGGTTTCTTATCCATGGTATGCACAATACAGAGTTGCACATTGTGAACCTGCCCACCTCTATGTCATTCTTGCATAACTCTACCATGATCAGTACAGAGATAGAATATCTGAACTCATGGCCATGTCATGTGTTTTTCTGCACATGTAACCTCACTCCCTGAGGCTTTAGAAAGTCTCCTCACCCAGGCACGTTGTTGCAAATGACAACTCCTTTAATGTGAAACTGCATACCTGTGATATGTATGTATGTATGTATGTATGTATGTATATAAGTTTATTATTTATTTTCTGTTGGGACTAGCGGTCCAAATGGTGTGGTTGTCCATCTTTACAGGTACAATGTGTCATAAAGGATCTGTCAGAAATTGGTGATATTTGTGTATTTATTCTATTGCATGTTCTGATCTGGATATTAATTCAAATCTGATAGCATGCATGTGCTTGCTGGTTTGGAGCCTCCATTATTTGTTTGCCTTTTTTTTAAAAAAAAGTAAATACTAGAGATTAGAAGAATATGGTATTCAGAGGGTTTAGGGGGTTGGTTAGCCCAGTTCTAAGCATTGAATCTTAAAGTCCATTTTCCTTCTAGTTTCTACCTTTACGTTCTTGGGTTGATATAGGTTCTCACATCTCATTTCTGAAGCATGCTCATTACTCATAAATGGGGTCAAACTCAACCTTGTGTGTTCCATTGATGCTTGTGGTTTTTGGGGGATCTATGATTTTGATTTCTTTCTCAACTTCGAAGATATACAAAGCATGGCATGGCAAACTTCTCCTAATGGAGTGCAACTAACATTGACTAGCAGATTGTGTATTTGCAACTACCAGATTGTCACGCACTTAGCAAGAATTGCCTAAGTGGTGAGGCACCCTTGCGAGAAGCCACCGACTTAGCTGAAGTTGCCTAAGTCAAGAATCGCCTTTGCGCCCACTTCGATCGGACTTAGCTTGGATTGCCTAAATCTTGAGGCGCCCTTGCGACATACGCGTCCGCAAAGGGTCAGCCGAACTGTAACCTCGTGCAGGTCCCGTACGACCTGTAAAAAGAGAAGTTGATTAGTCTTGAAACGAGCGGTGGACAAGTCCCGACGCCTCGTGAAGAGGGAAGCTTTGCAAGCAATTGAGCGAGCACTTGGAGTGCAAGAAAGCAGAGAAAGAGAGGAGGAAAACAAGGACTTTAGAAGGGTGAATGAGCAGCTGCAAGTCCGCAAACAATTACTCCCCAAGTGCCGGGCGCGAAGGCAAGTTTCCGTCAAGTTGATGTGTAAACTTGTGAAAGTGTTCAACGACGACACTATCATCGAAGCCCCATCCAACCATGTGCCACCCGGGGTTCGAGTCTTGAGATAGCCGACAAAATTTTGGTGGGCTGCATGGTCGTAGAAATCAGCCCGCGACACGTGAAAACGGAGCTGTTTTGGGGGTCTTAGGCAGATGCAGCGAGCGATCGTTCAGCAGCGCTGCGAGCTGCTATTTCTTACATTTTTACAAGGAAAACACACAAAAAACATAGCAAAGCAGTCGCGAGGATATGTACACGCATGGGCAAGCGACGAGCTAACGTTGAACAAAGTTCTTTGCGAGTGTGCGACGACCGCTTGTGACATTCTCCCCACTTAAGTTTGTCGGCGCCCTCGTTGACACTCTTTCGTAGGCTTTGATGGTCGTTTCTTCACGTCGGAGGGTATCTTCGGCTCCCAACTGCCGGTTCTAGGAAGCTTCCGCCACTTCACCAAGTATTCAATCGCTCGGCTCCGTTGGGTAGCTTTGTCTTGCGATCCGCTAAAATGTTCTCAACTCGCTTCATAGGAGGCTCGGTGGGAGGTTGTCGAGTTGAAACGCCCGAAGCATCTTGCGGATCAGAGTGGTAGGCTTTCAAGTTGCTAGCATAGAAAACATTATGAATCTTGAGTCATGCCGGCAGTTGCAACTTGTAGGAGACGTTGCCCACCCTACTGATAATCGGGAAGGGGCCATCATATCCTTTGTGCACCTTGTTTCTAAAGAATTAGAGTGGTGCTGGTTGGAGCTTCACCAGCACCAAGTCGCCGACTTTGTATTCCTGTGGTCGCCTTCCCAAGTCTGCCCACTTCTTCATCTTTCTGGCCGCCTTCTCCAAGTAGGACCGCACAATATCTGCATTACGATATCATTCTTTTGCCAAGTGATATGCGGACGGACTACTCCCTGTATATCCAATAGCCAAAGTGTGAGGAGTTGACGACTGTTGTCTTGTGATGATCTCAAAGGGGCTCTTGTTGGATGCAGAGCTCCGCTGCAGGTTGTAAGAGAATTGGGCTATGTCCAACAGCTTCACCCAATCTCGTTGGTTGGCACTCACGTAGTGCCGAAGATACTGCTCTAGGAGCGAGTTTATTCTCTCAGTTTGGCCATCCGTTTGGGTTGGAGGCTTGTGGAGAAGTATAGCTTTGACCCCAACAATTTGAATAGCTCGATCCAGAACCGTCCCAGAAACCGAGCATCTCGATCACTTATAATATTGTGCGAGACCCCCCAATACTTCACCACATTCTTCATCATTAGCTTCGCCGCTTCCTCTGCGGAACAGTGTAGGGGTGCAGCAATGAAAGTTGCATACTTCGAAAATCGGTCGACCACAACAAGCATCGATCCGAGTCCCCCTACTGCTGGCAAGCTTGATATGAAGTCCAGAGAAATGCTCTCCCATGGCCTTTCTGGTACGGGCAACGGCTCTAAAAGTCCCACCGGCTTCCGTTGCTCCACCTTATCTTGTTGACAAGTTAGGCACGTTCGAACATATTCCTCCACATCTGTCCCCATCTTTGGCCAATAGAAGACCCTCTCCACGAGAGCCAATGTTCGGTGAATGCCCGGATGTCCTGCCCAAAGGGAATCGTGACACTCCTTCAAGAGTTCACGCCTCAAATTGTCCACTCGAGGGACATAAACTCTATTCCCTTTGGTGTAGACGAGTCCCTCCTGGACCCAAAATCGCTGTGCCTTGCCTTCTTGGATTAGTTGCATCAAGGTTCTTGCACGAGGATCATCTGATCCATCCTTGATCAGGAGAGGTAGTTGGAGTGCAACTGACTGGCTTGGCTTCTGCTCTCCAGTTGTATAGCATTTACGGCCTCCACTTTCCGACTCAATGCATCGGCTACGACATTTGCTTTGCCGGGCTTGTACTCCATTGTCATGTCAAATTCTGCTAGGAAGTCCTGCCATTATGCTTGCTTTGGAGAGAGTTTCTACTGAGTCTGAAAGTAACTTAAAGCGATGTTGTCTGTCCTCAGCACAAATCGCGATCCGAGAAGGTAGTGTCGCTACACTCGTAAACAGTGGATCATCGCTGTCATCTCCTTCTCGTGTACTGGATACCGCCGCTCGGTCTCGTTGAGCTTGCGGCTTTCATAGGCCACCGGGTGACCCTCCTGTATGAGTACTCCCCCAATAGCGAAGTCTGAAGCATCTGTATGGACTTCGAAGGGCTTCCCATAATCTGGCAATTTGAGCACAGGTTCTGTCAAAACGGCAGCCTTTAGGTCTTGGAATGCCGCTTCGCATTTGTCTGACCATCTCCAAGGCTGCTCCTTTTTCAGCAACTTCGTCAGTGGAGTTGCGCGTTTCGAATACCCTATTATGAAGCGCCGATAGTAGTTCACAAAACCAAGGAATGATCTTAACTCTGGCACCTTCCTTGGAGTGCTCCATTCTACCACAGCTTGCACCTTTGACTTGTCCATTCGGATGGACCTATTGCCGATTTGATGCCCCAAGAATAAGATCTCCGTCTGAGCAAAGTAGCACTTCTCTCTTTTCACAAACAAAGTATTCTCCCTGAGAACTCTGAAGATTGGTCGAAGGTGCTCAATATGCTCCTCAAGTGTTCGGCTGTAGACGACGATATCATCCAAGTAGACGACCACAAACTTGTCCAAATACTCCTTGAAAAGCTAGTTCATAAGAGTGCAGAATGTGGCTGGGGCGTTGGTTAAGCCGAAAGGCATCACCAAGAACTCAAACGCTCTATACCTGGTCACACAGGTAGTCTTCGCTTCATCACCTTCAGCAATACGCACCTGCCAATACCCCGACCGAAGGTCGAGTTTGGAGAAATACTTTGCTTTGCCCAGTTGGTCGAACAAATCCGCAATGAGCGGGATGGGATATTTGTTCTTCACGATCACCTTGTTAAGGGCTCGATAATCGACGCATAGTCGGAGACTCCCATTTTGTTTCTTCTGGAAGAGGACTGGAGCTCCGAATGGTGCTTTGGAACTGCGGATGAGACCACCGCTTAGCGTTCATCTAACTGCTTTCTGAGCTCTGCCAACTCAGGAGGGGGCATGCGGTATGGTGGTCTCGCTGGAGGCTTCACTCCCGGCTCCAGCTCAATAAGATGATCCACGCCTCTGCGTGGTGGTAGAGTTTTCGGCAACTCAGGTGGCATAACATCTGCAAACTCCTTCAGAACGTTTGCCACCGCAACAGATTCTTTAATGGCCTCTCCATCGAGCGTTTTCAGCTTTATAGCCGCCACAAAGGTTAACTCTCCTTTACGTACACCTTTCTTCAATTGCACCGCCGATTGTTGTTGGGGATCCTGGGTTCCTCTCTGAGAGACGGGAACCACACAAGGGTTGTCACCTCCCATCAGACATAAAGAGTCTAGGAATGGCATCGGCACTAACTTTGCTGCGTGCATGAACTTCATTCCGAGAATCACTTGGAAGTCATCCAATGGCACCGCCATCATGTTTGTGTGCCCGCTCCATGATCCGATCTTGATGGAGACCCCCTTTGCTAGCCCGGAGATCTGCTTAGCCTCCGAGTTGACCGCTTTCATCCGACTTGGGTTCTTCTCCAAGATTAGTCCAAGTCGCTTTGCTTCTCGGTCGGCAATGAAGTTGTGAGTAGCACCCGTGTCCACCATTGCTCGGGTGGTTTGGCCGTTGAGTCTGATGTTCACATACATTAGCTCACTATTTCTCGCTTTTTTGTTGCCGGCTTTATGTTCTCCCCCACTTGACTCCGCAATGCATTCAACAAACACATTGCACCCATTCGGGGTCCTTGCGACTTCTCATCGTCGCTACCTGATTCGGAGCTACTCGAATTGGGGGCAACTGTCTTGCCTTTGTCTGGCTTGGGGGGATTGATGGAAGCCGACAAGGCATTGAGTGCCTGTTTTTGCGGGCACTCCCATACACTGTGTGGTCCTCCGCACAAGAAACATCTCCTAGGTTTTGAGGCCCTGCCGTTTGAGTTCGGCCCCTTATGGAAACTCTTCTTCCTTTGCTCACCCCTAGGTTCCTTCCCAGGAGGGTGCCTTGGTTGGTGATTTCCTGTGGATTGCTTCTTCTTCCTCGGGTCCTCTGAAGAAGCAAAGTCGGTAAGCCTTTCTGCACTGTTTTGCAATTGCTCGACCAAATCGGTGACGATGACATCTCATCGATGAAGTTCTTGTTGAGCCCATGGCTTGAGCCCCGTCAAGAAAGTGAACGACTTATCTTTTCAGACATATCTTGAATGTCCAACATTAGTGCAGAAAATTGCTTCATATAGTCCCGAATGGAAGTCGTTTGGTGGAGTTGTCTTAACTTCCTCCTTGCGACGAACTCAGTATTCTCGGGCAGGAATTGAGTTCTCAACTCACGCTTCAAGTCATCCCATGTGTCCACTCGGCACCGACCTTGTTGAATCTCTTCCCAACGGGTTCTCCACAAAAGCTTTGCATCTCCATTCAGATACATAGTCGCTATCGAAACTTTAGTGTCCTCAGAGTCTGGCCTCGTAGCTCGGAAGTACTGTTCCATATCAAACAAGAAATTCTCGAGCTCCTTCGCATCTCTAGCACCCCCATAACAATGTGGGTCGGGCGCCCTGAAGCTTTTGTGGTCGGCAAGAACGCGGTGTTGCTTCTCCCCGCATTCAACGCCCTTGTGAGCATTGCTACTCTGGAAGTGAGTTTCATCACCATATCTTGCAAATGTTGCACGAAGTCCTTTGTGTCATCCGTCAGTCGATCGACTAGGGCTTCAACCTTGTCGATCCGGGATTCAACTTCTTCTTGCGAGCTCTCTACGCCAAGAAGCCTACTTTGGCCTTGGTAGAGTTCATCCAAGCTCGCTTCAAGAACATCTAAGTGGGTTTCGCCACGCATTGTGATCCTCTCTGGGCTCTTTTTCTCAATTGGCGCTCAGTTGCGCCTCCTCTGCTCGTGGTGAGCAGCCAACTTCTCGCTCATCACGCTCGCTGCCCCGCTCCTCATGAGCGGCTCCAGCAGTGAGAGAGCGAGTTTGCACATATAGCCCTCCTGCGGCTGCTTGGGGCAACATTCCGGCTTGCCCCATTTTGCTCGATTCACCACGTTGTTTCGCCATGGCGAGATTGCGAAGTTTCTTCGCTGCTTGCTCAAATTGTTTGCCTGCTCTGATACCACAATGTCACGCACTTAGCGAGAATTGCCTAAGTGGTGAGGCACCATTGCGACAAGCCACCGACTTAGCTGAAGTTGCCTAAGTCAAGAACTGCCTTTGCGCCCACTTCGATCGGACTTAGCTTGGATTACCTAAGTCTTGAGGCGCCCTTGCGACATACGCGTCCGCAAAGGGTCAGCCGAACTGCAACCTCGTGCAGGTCCCGTAGGACCTGTAAAAAGAGAAGTTGATTAGTCTTGAAACGAGTGGCGGACAAGTCCCGACGTCTCGTGAAGAGGGAAGCTTTACAAGCAATTGAGCGAGCACTTGGAGTGCAAGAAAACAGAGAAAGAGAGGAGGAAAACAAGGACTTTAGAAGGGTGAATGAGCAGCTGCAAGTTCGCAAACAACTACTCCCCAAGTGCCGGGCGCGAAGGCAAGTTTCCGTCAAGTTGACGTGCAAACTTGTGAAAGTGTTCAACGCCCGACACTGTACTGAAGCCCCATCCAACCATGTGCCACCCGGGGGGTTCCAGGGTGCTGAGATGGCTGACAAAATTTTGGTGGCTGCGGGCTGCAGAAATAGCCCGCGACACGCGAAAACGGAGCTGTTTTGGGGGTCTTAGGCAGATGTAACGAGCGATTGTTCAGCAGCGCTGCGAGCTGCTATTTCTTACATTTTTACAAGGAAAACACACCAAAAACATGGCAAAACAGGCTGCCAAGGATATGTACATGCATGGGCAAGCGACGAACGGAACGTTGAACGAAGTTGCTGCGAGTGTGCGACGATCGTTCGTGACAAGATGTCGAGATGACTATGTTGGATTACTAAAAAGATAAACAAGATATTTTTATTATCATGAAAAATTAGATGTAGCTTAAGTAGAAGATAAAATAAGGGAGTATTATTTAAGATAGTATGAACGTGCCTAACTGAGATTTATAAATGCCCATTAAATGAGGTGAGTCAATTAAGATTAGTGGTGCTGGAAGTGGTAGAAAAATATCTAAAAAGACTATGTAAAAGGACTTTTTTTGTTTTCTTTTAGTCTGACTGGTGGTATTTCCCTAAACCAACTTTATTGACCAGAAATGTTCCATATGGTTGACTCCAGTTAGTTGGAACATTACAATGAACCAATAGCAGTGTAGTGTTTTCCCAGTCAATTTATATTTCGTGGTTCACTTTTTCATTCTAATTGGATGTACATGTCCTGTTAAACTTGAATAAAGTTTTTCACTTTTTAGCAACTGATCTATATTGAAAAGTTATTATTTTTATGAATAAATTCCCTGACTGTAAATACTTAAGCGAATGCTTACAAGGACCTTCAGATCTATATGTTTATTTAATGTGAACCATTTTTTTGTATTGTTTTTCTTCAGCCGGTTCTTGCAATGCAGAGGACCATTTGCTCAAAGGCGGCATCCTTTGGTAGATGCCACTGTAGTTTCTGAGATACGGAAGTGCCTTGAGGAGGGAATTGAATTCCAAGGTGATCTATTGAATTTTAGGAAGGATGGTTCTCCATTGATGAATAGGCTTCAGCTAACACCAATTTATGGGGATGATGATATCATAACTCATTATATAGGCATTCAGTTCTTCACTGACACAAATGTCGAATTGGGACCTCTACTTAGTTCTACTGTTAAGGAATCTGCCAGATCTGATCGTTCGATAGCTAGTCATGTTGTCCAACCTATTTCAGCTGGTCATGGACTTATCTGTCGTGAACTTTGTAGCATGTTGCAACTGAGCGACGAGGTCTTGTGTCAGAAAATATTTTCAAGGTTGTCTCCAAGAGATATTGCATCTGTTGGTTCTGTATGCAGGAGGCTGTATGAACTTACAAAGAATGAGGATCTCTGGAAAATGGTTTGTCAGAATGCATGGGGCAGTGAAACTACTCGTGCATTAGAAACTGTTCCAGGAGCTAAAAGACTCGGTTGGGAAAGACTTGCAAGAGAACTAACCACCCTAGAAGCTGCTGCATGGAGGAAATTGAGAGTTGGAGGTGCTGTGGAGCCATCTCGTTGTAACTTTAGTGCTTGTGCGGTTGGGAATCGGGTTGTTCTTTTTGGTGGAGAAGGTGTTAATATGCAACCAATGAATGATACATTTGTTTTGGATCTGAATGCCAGTAACCCGGAGTGGCGGCATGTCAAAGTAACCTCTGCACCTCCTGGTAGATGGGGTCACACATTATCTTGCTTAAATGGATCTTGGTTGGTTGTGTTCGGTGGTTGTGGTACCCAGGGCTTGCTCAATGATGTCTTCATACTAGACTTGGATGCTCAATTTCCAGCATGGCGTGAGATCTCTGGACTTGCACCTCCCATGCCCAGGTCATGGCATAGTTCTTGCACTCTTGATGACACAAAGTTGGTGGTCTCAGGTGGGTGTGCTGATTCTGGAGTACTTCTCAGTGACACTCACCTATTGGATGTCACAATGGAGAAACCTGTATGGAGGGAGATCCCAGCCTCATGGACACCACCTTCCAGATTAGGGCACTCTCTGTCGGTGTACGATGGGCGTAAAATTCTGATGTTTGGTGGTCTGGCTAAGAGTGGGCCCCTTCGACTACGATCTAGTGACGTGTTCACCATGGACTTGAGCGAGGAAGAACCCTGTTGGAGGTGCATTACAGGTAGTGGAATGCCTGGTGCTGGGAATCCAGCTGGAATTGGTCCACCACCCCGCCTTGATCATGTGGCTGTTAGCCTTCCTGGAGGGAGAATCTTGATATTCGGAGGATCTGTGGCTGGTCTTCACTCAGCTTCCCAACTTTATCTTCTGGACCCAACCGAAGAGAAACCAACATGGAGGATACTGAATGTACCTGGTTCTCCACCTCGATTTGCTTGGGGCCATAGTACATGTGTTGTTGGAGGAACAAGAGCAATAGTACTTGGTGGCCAAACTGGAGAAGAGTGGATGTTGAGCGAGTTATACGAGCTGTCTTTAGCGAGCTCAATTATGTAACAAGGGAAAGATATCCGATTTGCTTCTGCTAATATCAAAGCATATATGCTACTTTCCATGGAGGAAACAATGACCATATCTTGTCTGCTTTTGGAGATCTATAGATATTCCAGCAGAAGATGTAGACCTGATTAGTGATATATTCTTGCTTGTTTATTGCCTGGACATTCAAAGATCAGTTCCTCTATACCTTTTGTGGTCCTTATCTGAGATTTCTATCATAAATGTAACATCCAGAAGGTGCTAGCAAAGTTTACTATTTTCTTTCTTTAAATATCTTGCTTCTGGCAAGAAATTGTAATAGGAAATCAAAGGGGTTGCCTGTATATGGAGTATTCTATTTAATATTTGCCGCTTGATATGTGTTTGTAGTGGTTGAGATATGTCTACTCTATGATGATATCTTACTTGTTTTCTGAACTCTTAGCATATTTGTTTGAACCTATAAAATTTCAATGGTTCAATTACTGGCACACGCTATTAAGTGATTCTTGTGCTTGATCCCATGTACCATTTTGCTGCTGTTAGGTGTAAATAAAGTTCTAGTTGGTAAATTTATTACAGAATGAAGAGTGAAATTGTACAGGCTGTTAGATATTGAGGCGATTATTGGCTCTTAGAATGTTCTGTTGTCAATCCTGATGATGATTCTCTCTGTGATTGAGCTGCAGAGTGCATGAGTATCATTTTGTTGCATCTCCAAGTTGCTTGGCATTGCAAGTATGTTTGTTTCAGTGTTCAGCTTGCGAGTCTTGCGACGCAGGGGGTTGTAATCAACCGAAATTCCAAAAAAAATCCTTTTGTGTGCATTTGCATTTTTTAGGTGTATGTGTTTGCAGAAAACTATTGCGAATTCTCAACGAGCCATCGGAAAAATAAGCATTTCCACCTTTGGAATGCACTAGTGCTACTTGCGGTGGGAAGAACAGGTTGGTGGTGTGATAGCTGCCCAATTGTACTGCTATTGGTGATGAAGACTGATGCCGAATCAAATCAGGTGCTACTTCACTGCGTGCTTATATTTGTTTGATTGGTAATTTAACTGTGCATATATTATTCGATGGGCTTATTTGAGGTCCAAAAACGGAGATCGTTACATATAAGAATGCAACTTTCATCGCAATAATTGTGATGAACTATTCCTTTTTTCTTTGATGGAGTCATCTGCGTAATGTTTGACTTGAAACTACCATCGAACCCTCCTATTTGCAGTGTTGATCCATCCTTGCCCCTTGTTTTATGTATCAGGTCAGTCATGGTTCCCTTCCCAGGTTTCCACCATGAATGTGATTGTTCATAGTTGACTTCATGCAACGTTTGCAAGTCTAGTCTACCTTGTGTGGCAGCTTTGACTCGTGCTAGTGGGAAAAACTGTATCGTACTTGATTTCAAGAGACAACATGAGATGGACATAATTGAATCGTTTTATGGTTGGCAATATGTTCAATTCTACATCAACCTAGATGGGGTGATAAAGACCATGATGGTGGCAAATGAAGGTGAGTGAAGTCATTTGAATTGCTTTAATTCACATTTATAGCCCCTTTTATTGTTCCTAACATATTACTATCATCACCCTAATTTGATTACATACACACATATACATCATCTTTATCAACTAAGAAATTTGACATCTTTATATAATTATCATCTTATATGAAATAGATCAATATTGCTATCTTATCATATTTTTTGAACTATTAATCCTGCTTTGCTGACCCCCTTAAATTGATTAACGTGCAAAGCGATCCAAGCTATCCCAGACTTAGAATTGTTGATGTATAATTATTATCCCTATCGATCCATCAAAACTTCGTTAATTTAATATGTTTAGGTTTAAGTCCGTGTCACGGACTTGTACGTAATTTAATCTAATATAAAATATTAATTTTTTCCAAAAGAATTGACTTGTGGAGGGCCAAACACACACGGAATACATGCAAACATCCAATCAATTATAAGTTGATACCATATATATATTTTCCGTTCAAAGCGTGTAGTGCTTTCACGTGGAAGTCACGTGGCAAAAAACAGTCAGTCATGCATTTTTGGGAAAACGTCGGCCGTAATTTTTCAACTCATAAAAAAATTATTAATTTTAATAAAATATTAATAATATCATTATCATTTAAAGAAAAAAATGGACTTTTTATCCTCTCTTAAGCTCCCCTCCACTTCTCCGCTTAGTGACGTCTCTCTCTCTCTCTCTCGCGCTCCACTTTTCTGCATGCCAAATAGAGATCTAGGGTTGGGGTTTTCACGTCTTCTGGGATCTGACGGCCTCTTACCTTCTCTGGGAAACCGAGGGATCTTTAAGAAGGTTGGCTCTCGCTTTCTTCCGATCGATATCGCCCTATCGGGCATCGGTTTGATCAAGGGCTTTTGTTAGCTGTGCAGATTTTTAATTCTAGAACTTTGATGGCAATTTTTGTTTGTCTTGTTCCAATTCGGGCATGCGACGTGTTTCCTTCGATGTGGCTGCAAATAATTGGTTTTAAGATGGTCCAGATCGAGAATTGTTCATGCTGCGTTTTCTGTGATTTGGCAGTAAAAATTCGGTTTTGTTGTGTTCTATTGATTTGATGAATCAGCTTCTTGTTGCTGGCGTCCCGATGATTCCTGCCCATCGGTGTGCACTCGTATTTTGTCGATGGTTCCTATGTATAGACTGCGCGACGTTCTTTTGTAAACTCGATTGATTTATGTCGTTTTATTTGGTATTCCAAGTTCCAGTATGAATCTCTTTAGATGATGAAACGTTATGCTGAATTGATACATTTTTGCGGAATTTATAGTTCACGCAATTTTCGCTCCATCTCTGGCTTCTAGTGCTTACTAAACACTCGGGTAGTCCGAATCAGCTAAGGGTAGTGAGCAAATGGTTTCTCAGGGCGACCAGTAAATTCTATAGAATAGATACCTGCTAAGAAGAAGCTGTAATGTTTTCTTGAAATTGCAATGATGCAAATGGGATAGTGTATTTATAACTCAGAGAATTGATTGAAGGAAATGGCTTTATCTAAGTCTTCGAAGCAAAGAGGAGGATTATTTGACCACACCGACTTAATTACTTATAGAATATAAAAACTTTCTACTCCAGTAAACTATATTAAACATGAGCTATTGTTACTCTACATTGCAGACCCCATTGTTTGCTATGTAGATGCTATTTGTGGAGGTGTAGCGTATTGGGCATCTGTCACTTGTATTAGTTTACATTTGTTGGTAATATGTTGACCAGGCGTTCTAAGTAACTATGGATGGAGCTTTTCATGTCACTTGAGGACAAAATTTTACAGTAGAAAATTCTAATGCATTGAATTTTTAGTAGACTCAGTGATATGCCTGGAATTTGATCAAGTTCCTGGAATTTTTAGCAGGACAAACTACTCAGTGTTTGGTTCATTTCCTGCATCGTAATTGGAATTGGAATTAAAATATAATGGAGTTTGAATTGGAATAACCGAATATTTTCAAATTTTAAGTCATGCACTCTTGGGATTGAAATGTCCGGATCCTCTTGACATTTGTTTGCCCCTCAACTACAAAGTATCAGTATTAAAATTGTTTATAAGAACCAGTAGTACTATATTATCTCCAAATTTTTTATTATTCATGTGACAATTTTTTTTATTTTTATATCATTTTGTTACTGTTATGTTGTATTTATGTATTATGCTCCCTATATTTAGAAAGATAATGGAGGCATTTAAGGCAAATGCACAATATCTTTGAATATCACCATCGAAGCATATACAGTTCTAGGATTATTAGTCTGGTGCTTTGCCACCCTTGACCTTGTCATAGTTTCTTATAAAGTTCACCTTTATGACAATGCTGTTTCTCTCCTTTACATTACTTTTTTATTTTAACAAAGGCTTTGTAGTTGTCAATATCTTAAATGATCCATTTTCTGGGATTATTAGTCTGGTGCTTTGCTACCCTTGACCTTGTCATAGGTTCTTGTAATGTTCACCTTTATGACAATGCTGTTTCTCTCCTCTACATTTCTTTTTTATTTTAACAGAGGCTTTATAGTTGTCAATATATTAAATGATCCATTTTCTGGAACCTTTCTCCTTTTTCGCTCTTTGATGATATGTCAGGTCCTTAACGTGGAATTTTGCCCAATTATTTATGCAGAAAAAAGTGTGATGGCTTCATTCACATCTGACAAGAAGGCAGTCAAGGTGAACCCCTATGTGGACTCGGTCAACATAAAATTGGATTTTGATTGGGAAGATGTGACTTGCTCGATCTGTTTGGATTTTCCTCACAATGGTGTACTACTCCTATGCTCTTCATATGACAAGGGGTGTCGGCCATTCATATGTGATACTGATCAAAACCACTCAAATTGTTTGGAGAGGTTTAAAGGTGCACACGGAGTGCCTGCTGTTGCAAAAGACATATCAGCTTCAAAGGGTGTTTCTATGGTATGCATTCAGGACATCTCTTCGTGCCCCAGCAGCAAACCAACCTGCCCACTGTGTAGGGGAGATGTAACAGGGTGGCTCATTATCGACGAGGCACGTGTCTATTTGAACACGAAGAAACGATGTTGTGAAGAGAAACATTGTACATATGTTGGAAACTTTTCTGAGCTTCAGAAACATGCTCAATTGAAACACCCCCATTCACGCCCTTCTGAAATTGATCCTGCACAACAACTAAACTGGGAAAATTTCCAGCAGTCGTCTGAGATCATAGATGTTTTGAGCACTATACATGCAGAAGTACCCCATGGAGTGGTGTTGGGTGATTATGTCATTGAATATGGAGATGCAGAAGCTGGTGATGAATACGAGGATTTCCATAGGAACAGGGGCAAATGGTGGATGTCTTGTATGTCTTGTAGGGTGTTTCCGAAATTTAGGAGAAATCGACAAAGATCCAGTGGAGGTGTACGAAGTGGTCATGGGTCAAGTTCGGATGGATCGTATCGAGGTGAAGGTTCTTCAAGATCTGTAGATATAAGAGAGTATAGATTTGCTGAAACTGATGATGAACTTTCATGGACTGGTGTTGGTGCTGCAACATCACTGATGATTCCCAGCCATTACAGGTGGGAGTAAGTTCTTTCTCAGTTCATACAAAATTTTGGCAATTATATGATCTGATATGTAATACACTGTGTTATGGGTCATTTGCTGAAGGTACTAGAAACCTTTTCCATAATAACCTGCCAAACAACCTTAATTTGTAGGACTAGCATTGGGGATAGATTTATACGGTCAAACAATATAACCAATAAAATAGTTTATCTAACAATGTAACCAATATGATAATTGGTGATTCTAACAATGATTCATTTTTGTTATTTAGTTAGAGGGGGGAGAGGTTAGTAACTACATAAAATTTGTATCATTTTCTTTTCTTTAACCAAATGCAAAATCGAGCAAGTAATTACCTTGTGTGGAATAAGTTTACTCTTCTTTACCCAGTGATACATTTCTTATTTACTCTTCTTTACCCAGCAATTCACATTTCTTATTTCCTGCAAAATGTGGTGCGTATGTGTGTGATCTAAAGTACGTGATAATGAAACCAAACTGATCACAGAAAGACTGCCAGATAGATGGGAGTAGACTAGTACTATTGCATTTTTTTGCTGATATGCTACCCTATTCATTATTTACAGATATGGGAGGCACCAGTCCCGTGTCTATTACCGATGATCACCGGAATGTGCAGCAGCTAGCCTGAATGGTTAAGACGCCATTATATCATGTTGGATCTAAATTCTTTCTGGTCGGTATAGGCTTTGCTTGTCGACAGTCATGTATATATAATAACTATAGCAAAACACACATGGCAATACTTGATAAAATAGTAAGGGTGCATCATTGTGGTTTTACCTTGTTGTTGTAGGCTTAATTTTGTGGTTTAATAATAGATGAAAAATACTAGATTCACTTAGGTCCACGCACACATGAACATGAGCTCTGAGGGTACATCAATCTAGTATATGCTACTATTTTGGTTGACAACGATAACACCACAGTTCTTTTCTTGGATGTATACTATTAATTGAATTCAGTGTATGAATGAAAAGGTGACTCCTTTCAGCTGCTCCAAGTTATGGTCTCCTAATCCTGTGTTGAGATCACTTCTAGTTAAAGATCTTGTAATGAGACGAAGGAACAGAGTGAACTCACAGTGTACTGATATGATCTCTAACAGGAGAACACCAGCCACAATTCCATGCGTGGAGTACTTACCGCGTTGATATATATCATCAGCTCCATTGTACCTTAGCATTAGGCACTACAATGCTTGGACATGTCCAATTCAACACCTAATCCGAACTCGAAATCTGAGATGTGGGTGGGGATTTTGGCTTTTGTTTCGGACGCTAAATGCGTTCCAAGACTTGGTATGAGGGGACCTCAAAGATCAGATGGCGGCCACATGTTCGATGCTAATGTTTAGCTCAACTTCATTTTCTTCCCGCATCACATTCTTTGGAACAATTCAGTTGATAAGTTGACATGAACCACAAATTGGAATTCAGAGAGTAGAGTAAAAGTAATGTAATGGTCCGACCACTGTAATCTAACGGGGTTTCACACACCAAAAAAATTTGCCTCGTTGATCTGCCAAGCACACAGTGGCCTTGTCCCCTTGGCCGCGAAAGATCAGACTATGAAGTGTCCAAACACAGTGACCGGCCAAGGTGGGGTTCATGAACCAAAGCTACAGGGAAGACTGCGTCATAGAAAGCATTGGACTTGATTACCGTGTGCGCCAGTCTGTTGGCTTTGGCCTTTGTTTCATAGTTTAACAGGGTGGTATCAAAGGTGGCAGCAGTGGGGGGGTATGGCGGTGACATCAAAGTTCCATTGGCCACTGCAAACCAAACCCTCGTCCTTGCGCCCACCGCCTCTTTCCTGTACTTTATTCATCGCCACCACTTATAGCGACGCGCTTACTCTTCTCGCGATCAGCAAGGTGAGATGTCAGCTGCGTTCCTTTCTGCCGGGGCGGTCGCCGGCTACGTCGGCCTGAGGGCTGATTCTTCAGCTAAGCTTTTTCCAGAGAAAGACTGCTCCGTTGGGTGGCGATCAAGAACCGTCTCCAATGGTTTCAGAACTCAGTGCATGAAGGTATGCTTGTGAGACTCATATGCTGGGAGGTTTTTATTTGTTTTTTCTTTGGATTTTTCTTTTGACGGTCTAAAGGTTCGATAAAAATAAGAGATGTGAGTGTTATTGGAACTCTTAGATGTATTATTGGTGTTGGAGATTGAAATCGCCTTTCTGCCTGTGATACTTGGGAAAGACATCTGTAGGGGCTCAATCTTTTTCTTTTAGCTATGATACTTCGGATTGTTTGTTATCTTTCTTGTTCTTATAGAAATCAACCTTGGGTGATCCTCTTCCAATTCACTCTGTTTGACTTTATGACACCTGATTACTTTTATATTGTTATGCAACTGCATTTTCCTTTTCTACTTTTATACTCTGAAAGAATCCAAGTCAACATTGTTTGCATGAAGTAAAAGCAGTGGCATTTAGATTACCAAGAGAATGCAAACGCTTGTTAGTATAGACTGATTTAGCATGTGGAGACTGAAGCAATACAAATGAGATTTATGTCTTGAGCATATATTTATATCAGCTCTTGGTCAAATGAGTCAATTGAATTCCTAAGCTTGCTGTCAGAGTCGAGTAATTCAACTATGATATGTATCATAGCATCACTACGAAGTTTAATATTCATCAAAGTTTGAGGTTTCTTTCTTATTAGACTCTGCCTTTTTTGTGCTTTGATGTGTAACTAGACATGGAACCCATTCAATAACAAGAAGTTCGAGGCGCTTTCTTACCTGCCACCCCTTTCCAAGGAATCAATAGCAAAGGAGGTTGATTACATGATAGCTAAAGGATATATCCCCTGCTTGGAATTTGATGAGGTATTGTTCTTACTAGGACCATATTTCCTTATTGGAAATAAATTTATTGATTAGAAGTTCATACATCAATATCGTCATGTGTGATCGATTAGCCTTAATAATTGATCTTCATGAGCGAGTATTAGACTTCATTTAAGGAATAAAGATCTACCATATTGTGATTGTGATTGTGATTGTGATACTGACTAGTTTTAGTGCAAATATGATGTTGGCTAGTTTTAGTTTTGGTTAGTTTATTTTTATTAGCAATAGATCCCTTTGCATAAAATTTGAAAGCTGCTGCTATGATAAATTTAGTAGAAAGTTTGGGATGCTACTCCTGATCAACTTGGCGATCTTTTATAATGACTGTATAAAATTGATGCCAACGTGAAATGTCTTGTTCTTTCCACACTTTTTTGCATGTGGAAGCCAGGGACGGTAGGCAGATTCACAATTTAAACTTCAGTTTGGTTGATGTGGCTTTTGTCATGTGATCGATATTTTCATTAATAAATCCTTACTTGACCTATGAAGTTCAGTGTTTTTTCCTTTTGTTAGGAAATGATTCATTGTTGATATACCATTTAAGGATTTTCTGTGACTACTCAGTAAATTAAACATATTTCCACCTTTTTTTTCCTGGAGCAACAAACTGGGAATGGCGGGAGTATTAGTCTTTGGTCGACATAATCTTTTTGCACTTCGTTTGCAGGATTTAAGAACACTGAAACTAATAAGTTTGTTACAAGTTTACCGGTTACACATTCAAGTTTCACAACAAGTTTTTGATCTTGCTTGAGCTATATGTTTAGCTGCAGTGTCGAAGTTAAAATTTTGCTAAATTCATGGAGCCATCTCAATTTTAAGCAGTGCTTTTAAAAGTTGACCATGCATCAGATTAAAAAACATTGATGATGATGATGCTGATGGTGATTACAGTGGTGTAGGTCGTTCTAAATAATTGCAAGTCATGGGTCTTTCAGAATCTACTAAGGCAGAGGTTTAATCACAAACTTGTAGTGCATATCTGTTTCTGTCTTTAATCATCATTTAGATCGTCAAATAACAACTATTAGAATGCTTGTGAAGTTCTACTTTGGCATTCAGCAAAGATAATCATTGCTTATTGTTGCATTATCTTTTTTCCGATGACCATTACATGATTATCCATCACCATTTATCTTGTCAAATTCCTGATCTTAAATTTTGGGCTATCGAAGGCGGGACAAGTGCACAGGACCAATAGCCGAATACCGGGCTACTACGACGGAAGGTATTGGACACTCTGGAAGCTACCAATGTTCGGATGCACAGACCCGTCCCAAGTCCTTCAGGAGATCGAAGAGTGTATGCAGGTCTATCCTAATGCTTACATTCGCCTCCTGTCCTTCGACAGCCAGCGACAGTGCCAGTGCATGTCATTTGTCATCCAGAAACCCACATCCGCCACCGTTGCCCATGCCTAAACCTCTTGTTGTAGGCACTTGTGCTTGTGTTTCCATGCTGTGCAAGATAATAAGGTGCGAGAAAGAACACTTTTAAGGTTTCGAGTTGGATGTTTGTGGTAGTTTCGGTTAAATAAGATGAAATGCTTGTCACAAGGTTTCAGTTTGCTAAATGTGCCAGGCAAGTGTTTAGTTTCTGACGGTATTGGCAATTTGTTCCATTAAGTTATCCATCAGCAGCAGCTAAGATCTGCATGAAGTTTAGTGGTGCTTTGATGAATGATCTCCTACATCATTCAAGAACATAAATTCTCCGATATTTTGATGATAGGCATGTGAATAGGCCTTCCATGTCTCTTGGAACTTTTGGATCTCAAGTCATTTAGATGACTTTTGGGAGCAGTATCAGCATGTAAATGACAGAACAAGAAATGACGATCACCAAATACTACTACCACCTTATTGTATCTCTATATCATTATGCATGTCATGTGATACATGAATTGAGGTATCACTATATCATTCGAAGTTGGCTGATCGTGAAGCCCTCCATGAGCGACCCTCGTTTCCCTTTCACCGTGGAGTCACAAGTATCGTTATTGTCCCTGTCTGATGGAGTATTACCCAGTCTATGCTATTGATGAGCTGAAAGTAGATTATGATTTTGGTGGAAAGATGAGGTATTTATGATCAATTTAGATGCAAGAAGCTCGTTTATTTCGTCCCTAACTTGTTGCTTTTCTCTGATGGCATGAGTTTGTGTGGATCTGATTGTTGCTTTCTTCCTAAATTGCAAGTTGATGGTAAAAACTATTCAAGAACTGTGATTTCAGGGTAAGACACTCGGTTTGCGCAGCATCCTTAGCAGTTGCTATGTTTCCGCGTATTCTGTATGAGAAATCCAGTTGCTGCACAATCAGAAGCAAGACGAAATCTGCTGAATAGTGTTGCATTTCATGGGGAGGAGCAATAACCCCTACGTCGCCCTCACTGTCGAAATGGATGACAAAGACTTCCACAAACAGAGATAGTTGTCAGTCACTTCAGTCATATTAGGAAATTGGAGGTATTAGCACTGTCTCATAACTGTGCACTATTGCTGGTACCAGAACACAGTTACCAAGTGTTTACAACGTCCAAATTGATAAACCTTATCAAGCAGATTTTAAATGCTTGAAATTAGGTGATTAACATATCAATAGATGGAGCAGGAATGATCCCTTCCATTGCAGGAGGGTTTATTCATTCTTTCCATTGGAAAAGGATTTGGAAGGGCACAACACACACTTTCTCATGTCTTTTATTCAACTAAGATGGACTGTGTTACGAGCCAACGCTCAAGTAAGTAGATCAGACCTTCTCAGCCCATTTCATCACCCAACACACAACATCCACAAAGAAAAGGCTTCAAGTTCGTTCAAGTACGTGTGTTCCTTTGTGGGTGCTAAATTATTGCCCGATAAGCTATTTCTTCCCAACATGTATATTGTTCATGCAAGTATAAATCATTGCTCATCTTTCTGCTTTCATTGTTGCCCGATAAGCTATTTCTTCCCAGCATATTGCTGCCATGCCAATCTGTAATTTTTTCCCCTTTTCTACAATGGCCAGCTCAGTAGATCCTGTAATTTCTTGACAGGAATTTTATATAAACAGTAGTAGCAACATCAAAATACGGTTCAAAAATCTAAAATGGCCTCGCATTCGGCCCTTCTTTTCTTGGCCCTAACTTTTTCTGCAACGGAAAATAATACTTGGGATCTCCCACTGGGAAAAGATAAGAGAGTTAGAGAGACGACCTCCCCAACCCTTAACATGCCTTTTGTGAAATCCATCAAGGTAACTTAAAAAGAGATACTTTTGATTCTTTTATTCTTCTCAGACCTAGGGATCACAGGGTGTCAATACGTTCTTTGAGCTGTTAGATTATGTAAGCATTATAATTTGATAAGATATATATAATAGAACTAATTGAATTTTGATAATAAATATTAATTAATAAAAAAAATCTATATCATAGTAGGATTTCTTAGGAGATATTTTTGATGGGAGAAACTCTCATAATAATTTATCCTAGACCCCTCTTGGGACTAAACGACATATGTTATAGAGGACGCAATTGAGAGATTACGGTTTCTCTGTCAACCTCCCAAAACCATCAATAACAGTAGTCTTGTGAAAAAAATAAGAAGAAAGGAGTGTCTAGTTCTCTTTGCAGATCGATGTTACTATAATATTTGGATTCGGAGGACAATGCCTTTGCAGATCAAATAGAGATCTTTTTCAAATGGTATTAAAAGGTATGCATGGTAAATCCGATCTAATGTTATTTCATTTCAATATGGTTTTTTACGTATCTTATAGTATATTATAGATTTTATATTTACAATTGGTATTAGAGCCTAGGTTCTTGAGATCAAATAAGTTAGATCTGTTATTTTTATTTATAATGCTTCAATAATCTATATATTTTATCGATCTTAAGTCCTATCTACTTGTTTGTGGGCGATGTTAGATCCTTTATAATGCGATTTTCGATGATCACAAAGCCACTTGCTATGCAACTTCGCTACTTGACTATTGTCGATGATAGTCGCAATAACCTCGTTGCGTATGGCCACTACAACAGATTTGCTGGTGGCAGTGACTACGTTGAGCAGCGCATGCACACCGTAGCAGCAACAACGATCGCAGGTGGTCGTCAGGTTGCCACGGACAAAGTTTTAAATAGGGTATTCGATATAATGTTTATGTTTGTCTGTGTTTGTTGGTTTGTTCATGCTTTGCACAACATGTAGAGGGCTAGCCGAAGGCTTAATAGCCCTATTTTAGTTGGGTTGGTGGCTATTTTAGGCTTGTAAATAAAGGTTGTATCATGTGAATACTTGTAAGAGATTTTGATCTATAGTTGACCATTTTAAATCCTTTGTTGTACAACCATTCTGAGTTTGTAAAGTCCATAATTGTAATTTACATTGGCTATAAAGTGTTTGCTGAACTGATTACTTGTGGATCCCAAGTGAAGTACTTTCTTTAACTCGTCTTCTATTTGTAGGTCCTAAGGGATCATAGAAGGTTTCGGGGAGGTTGACCTTTGCAGACGGATACGCAAGGGTGTCACATAACTTAGGCAAAACCAGCTAAGTTTGTGATAGATTGTATCAGAGCAGGACAAGCATAAATAGAAATATTTAGCATACAAACGTGGGGTCCTAGTGGAGCTGTGTTGAGGGTAGCTAGTACATATAATCATTTTGAGGAAACGAACATGGAGTTGTAGGGAAAAGAGTCATTTAGAGGAGCAGACTTCTAAGAATGATATTCAGAGGAATGACCAACCCTTCGCATGAGAGGCACCATGAGAACAAGCAAGCTAAAAAAATACATAGTGCATAAAGGTTAGGATGGTTGAGTTCGAGTTATGGCTCGATGTTGGCAATCAAACTTGATAGTGCTCAAGGAAAACAGGGCACTTGGTAAAGAATGAGACTGTGTAAGGTGGGATGAGTTGCTCAATGATCGAAGGAGTTGTGCAAATCTCACATAGGTGAGCGGAATTGCTAACTTAAGAAATTCGGTATTTATGCAAGGGCTTGTATTCAGACGATGGATTATCCGTCACCATCCCAAGGCGATCGAAACTCGATGCTATAGAGTATTGAAACTTTATCTTCGACATAGGAAGGATACTTTTGTAGGAGGTTGAAATATGCAATAGGTTTAGCATCTTACTATTAGGAATTCCAGGGGCGATATCATATGCGCAGCGGAAGAATAGAAAATAAAAATCCTAGATTTTCATGAAAAAGTTTTATTGTTATGCAAAGATCGATGCCTAGAAACAAATCCATGAATCCAAAAACTACGTGTATGAAAAAGATAGTACCTAGGGAGATCGTATATTCCTGAATTCCTACGGATTCATGGGATGGATAAAGGAGGTCAAGCGTCCTCCTCTCTAGTGGTGATCCAAATGGTAAGGACTACGACGATGCTCCTCCCTGTTGGGAAATTGGGAGATTCAGCATCTCATGTGCAACGAAAAATAAAAATAAGATCCGATTTTTCATAGTTACGTACTTAGCCGTCGTGTGACGATTAATACGTAAAAATCATAAATCCGAAAAATCTGCATGCATCATGTTAGAAGCGTTACCTGGGGAGATCGTATATCTCTAAAAATTTCAGATTCGATGAAGAGGATGAAGGAGCACTAGCGTACTCCTCTCTAACGGTAATCCACACAGTGAACGCATCAATGATACTCCTCAGATCACCGCGGGATCTCTCTCCACGTGCACCACAAGGCTGCCGGAGCCAAGGAGGAGGAGAGGAGACTAAGGAGAATAGGAGGATGACTACCAAGAGCTCTCAGCCTATGAAACAAGAGGTTCCTCCTATTTATAGAGATGGAGGAAGCTTATCCTTAACAGATCTTGTTCACACTGGATCTCTATCCAGTTGGATCTCATTGGATCTTATCCACAGGATCCAATTTGATCTCATCCAATTGGATCTTATCCAATCATTTAATTGGATCTCATCTAATTACCCAATTGGATCTCATCCACAGGATCTAAACTAAGGGCTTCACAGATATCTCATATCTGCACCTTTACTCGTCACAACATCCACCTTATGTGTGTGACCCTCTAGGCCCGATACCGAGCTGGTGGTGAGTCGCTCCCGTCAGAACTCCTTCTGACTCAGAACACCTTATGATATTGTGAATTATTATCTCTATAATAATTCACTTGACTCATTGACTATGGACGTACTAGGCCACTACGCCATAGTTCCCAGACGGTGTAGCGGGATATAATCCATCGGACCTATCTGTCCTCAATTACCATATATCTATAGTCCCTCATCCATCTAATATCCCAAAGATCGTATATTGGACATAGTAAAGTCAGGCCCATACAAAATCCTGTTCGAGTCTCGCTCTAATCGGATTCTCCCGGAGAACTCCTCTCTCAATCTGAACGACCCTAGCTAAGGATTTTGCTTGAGCGAGCACACGCGGGATTTATCTCTCATGATACCGAGAGTGGATGATCCTCTATTGATACGCAATTACCTTCGTAAGGTTGGCTACCATTCCCGAGAACTGACTATACCAGATTTGGAGCTCTTCAAACCTATAAGTCCGGCGTCAAAGAATGAAGTACTCAAATAAGGTATCTTTGGTGCCTCAAGTCTAAGGACCAGACACACTACTAGGACTACGGAATCGCTGTCTGACATTAGGTATCATTAGCCATACAACATTCTGTAAGCGGATTAATCAGTGAACTCATTCTCCAATGAGCACCTATATTGTACCTCTAGTGTCCCCACACAAGCGACTATGAGACTAGTCACCCTCTATCATATAGACAAGTATACAACGCACCAGTCTATCCAGTTATCTCGATGTCCTCATCGAGTAACCTATGACCTGGATGATTTAGGATCTATATTTAAAGGTATATTGGTCTCATTATCGTGATCTCATCACGATTCGATTCCCATTACACAAATCCATGGACATCATAATATTCATCTAGATAATGTGAGAAAATACCAATAATAATATGCGAAGAGATCAACATAACATGTCACAGGTACCACCACTCACATGATTAGCTTGTAGGGCACCTATAACCAACAATCTCCTACTTGACCTAAAGCCAATCACCTATGTGTCTGATCCCCATCAGACCTCTATGATGCTCAAATATAATCTGAGTCAGTGGCTTTGTCAGTGGATCTGCAATGTTATCTTCGGATGGAACTCTTTCCATTGCTACATCTCCACGGGCTGCAATCTCATTGATCAGGTGGAACGTCCTTAGAACACTTTTGAAGAGACTTCGGTTCCCCAGCTTGATCGATCGCCCTGTTATTGTCGCCCTATATGGGAATCAACTTCACGCTGTTCGACATGACTCCTAGATCTGTGATGAACTTCTTCATCGAGACTCCCTCATTTGTTGCCTCTACTGCAGCAATATATTCCGCCTCTGTGGTCGAGTCAGCAATTGTATCTTGCTTGGAACTTTTTCAGCATACTACTCCTTCATTCAAGGTGAAGATATACCCTAAATTTGATTTGCTATCATCGATATCGGATTGGAAGCCCGAGTCTATGTAGCCTTCAACTCTGAGGCTACTACCTCCATATACTAGTAAAAGATCCTTAGTCCTTCTCAAGTACTTAAGGATACACTTTATTGTTTTCTAGTGCTCTAAGCCTGGATCTGCCTGATACTTGCTCGTGACACTTAGAGCATACGCTACGTTAGGCCTGGTACATAACATAGCATATATGATAGACCCTATCACTGAGCCATATGGTATTCTATCCATGTATGCCCTTTCTTTAGGAGTCTTTGGGGACATACTCCTAGAAAATAATATTTCATGTCTCATAGGTATGAGACCTCTCTTGGAATTTTCAATGCTAAAACTTTTGATAATAGAGTCTATGTACCTTGGCTGGGACAAGCTAAGCATCATTTTGGATCTATCTCTATAGACCTGAATCCCTAAAATATAGAATGCTTTCCCTAAGTCCTTCATGGTAAAGTGTCTAGATAGCCAAGCTTTTACTATAGAGAGCATTCCTACATCATTCCCAATGATTAAGATGTCATCCACATATAACACTAAGAAGGTGATAGTGCTCCCACTTACCTTTCTATACACACGAGGCTTATCTTCGTTCTTAACGAAGTCATAAGATCTAAACGCCTCATCATATCTTATGTTCCAACTTCGGAAAGCTTACTTTAGTCCATAAATGGAATTAAGCAATTTGCACACTTTATCTGGACTGTGCTAGAATATGAACCCTTCAGGCTGTATCATATACACTTCCTCTTCGAGATAGCCATTGAGGAATGCAATTTTCACATCTATCTGCCAGATCTTATAGTCATAATGTGCTGCAACAACCAATAGAATTCGAATGGATTTCAGTATAGCTACAGGTGCAAAGGTTTCGTAATAGTTAACACCTTGCTTTTGACGACACCCCCTAGCCACTAGCCTTGCCTTATAGGTCTCCACCTTTCCATCTATCTCGATCTTTTTCTTGAAGATCCATTTGCAGCCAATAGATACGATACCCTCAGGTGCATTAATAAGGTTCCAAACTTTGTTGGAGTACATGGATTCCATATCAGAATTCATGGCTTCTTGCCACTTCCCGGAGTCTATACTCATAATAGTCTCCTTGTAGGTCTGAGGATCAATGTCTTGAATGTCCTCTCCACTTATATGTCCTATGTATCTTTCAGGAGGGTGTGACACTCTACTAGTCTTACACAAAATTGGAACTTGTGTATTAGGTACCTGAATAGACTCGATTTCTGGAATGGTGCATGAGCTAGGCTCTCCAACCTCACTCAATTCTATCATGCTCCCACTGTTTCCACCAAGAATGTGTTCATTCTCAAGAAACACTGCTCTCTTGGCAACAAAGATCTTTTGTCCTCAAGGTGATTGAAATAATAACCACAAGTTTCCTTGGGGCATCCCATGAACTTACACCGTTCCGTCCTGGATTCCAATTTATTGGGATCATATCTTTCAACGTGGGCAGGGCAGCCCCAAATCTTAATAACCTTAAGATCGGGCTTCTTCCCTCTCCATATCTCATATGGAGTAGACACTACCAATCTAGATGGAACTCTATTCAAAAGGTAAGCTACGGTCTTTAGGGCATATCCCTAAAATGAGATAGGTAGGTCAGCGAAACTGATCATAAACCGCATCATATTTAATAGTATGCGGTTCTTCCTTTCTGATACACCATTGAGCTGTGGTGCATAAGGAGATATCCATTGGGACAGAATCCCATGACCCTCAAGGAATTGAGTGAATTTCGTACTCAAGTATCTCCTCCTCGATCCGATCAAAGAGTTTTCATATTCTTTCCAATCCGCTTTCTTTTGGACATTTTTACATTCATGATATGTGGAGTAGTATTTAGTATAAACAAACCATTATACAATGTCCCTCTAGTAATGATCTTATCATTCTTGCTAATTAAATAATAATTATTCCAAAAAATACTTTATAATAATTTAATATCAAACATGAAATGGATATAATATTTTTGACGATAGAGGAAACAAAATAATATGCATCTAATGCAATGTTAACTCCATCAGGCAGATACAGAGTGACCTCACCAACAGCAATAGCAGCAACTCTTGCTCCATTGCCCATTTGAGGTCAATCTCGCCTTTTGCCAATCTCCTAGGCCTTACCAGAACCTACAACGAATTGCAGATGTGATAAGTATTACCGGTATCCAATACCCTTGCATTATCACAAGTATCTAACATATGGAGACTAATCATGAATGTACCTAAAGCTACTCCAAGCTTCTGTTTCACTTTTTCTGCAAGATACATTTTGCAGTTTCTTTTTCAATGCCCAACTTGACCGTAGTGGAAGTACTGTCCTTTGTCATTTGTTAGGTCAATTTTGGCAACCTTTGTCTTACCCCATTTGCCCTTGCCCTTACCCTTCTCAAGGGTCTTCCCAGCCTTCCTTTTCCTTTCGGTCTCACTAACATAGAGAACTAATTTCTCTTTCTTGATAGTGCTCTCTGCATCCCTCAATATATTGAGGAGCTCAGGGAGAGATACCTCAAGTTTGTTCATATTGAAATTTATGATGAACTGAAAAAAAGAATCTGATAGGGACTGAAGTATAAGATCAACATACAGGTTATCATCTAGGACCATTCCTAGACTTGTGAGTTTTCCAATCCACTCTATCATCTTCAGGATATGGTTCTGAACTGGTGTCCCCTCTAGTCATCCTGGCACGGAAGAGACTCTTGGATATCTTATATCGTTGAGTTCTTCCCTGTTCCTCAAATAGTTTGTGGAGGTGCAGGAGTATGGAATGAGCATCCATGTTTTCATGTTATCTCTATAACTCAAGAGTCATAGAGGCTAACATGTAATACCAGACGAGAGTGGAATCATCTATATACTTCGCATATTGGGCAAACTCTTCTTAAGAAGCTTCTGCCTCAGGTTGGGGCATGACTGTATCTAAGACATATACGATTTTCTTCGCTGTAAGAACTATTCTTAGATTGTGGAGCCAATCTATATAATTTGGACCAGTGAGGTGGTTGACATCAAGTATGTCACGTAGAGGGTTTGATGACGATATGTTTATGATAAACAAGAGATATAGCATAAGTAAATAACATGCAAATTTCGTAAAAATAAACAATCAAGATATGGACTTCTATCTTGACATGCTCTCACTAATTATTCTAGCGAGTCATATGACACCCTCATACACATGAAATAGAAATTTCCGGCAGACTTCCAGTAGGGATCAGGATCCAATCGACATCTTAGTACTACCTTGAGGGACTCGACCAATCACACTAAGCCCAAAAGGTAGACAACTCTTGCTAATCACAACTCATTGTGATTCTCGTCATATTTGGCCTCCGAACCACCATGGCCTCGAGGGACTCGACCAACCATGATGTCCAGTTAAGTCATTACTATTGTTACAAGATGAGTCTGATTTGGTGATATGCCCTCGAAGGACTCGACCAAGCATTCCATGTCCTTAGGTCACCGGTGACATCTCTATGTCGAAGACAAGATAGCGAGACACGAAATAGGTGAGTCTTGAGGGATTCGACCAACTCAGCCTACGTTGGGAATCGGTTTCTGCCCCTAACGATGGAAGGCCACGTGGGTCAATCTTATTGCATCATGCTTACTGACTTAATATTATCATATGAGGAGTTTTAGGTTCGGTCTCGTGATATGACATGTCACACACATACATATTTAATATATTTACATTACATGCAAATATATATATATATATATATATATATATATATATATATATATCTAGTAGGTGTATAGCATTCACATGCACAAGCACACCAGATGATTATGGACTTCAACCTAATATGATTATGCATGAGCCAGTAGGCCTAATCATTTACATCAGGATCTATATGCATATTAGTGCATCTCTATGCACGATGATCATCCATCTCGTCATCGTCAGATCTATCGGCACCTTGACGCATCTCCATGCGTCGCGATCATCTGTCAAGGGTCCCGCTACCACCTCCAGGCTTCTGCCGCGCCTCTAGGATAATTACAATATAATTACAGGCACGTAGGCCCAACAATCAACAAAAAATGAAGACTCGCAAGCCCCAATAATCACATACACACATCACAAAGTCTATAATCATCTTCCCACATCACATCATATGTATATATCATGTTAGATTACTAGCTAAATAATAATAGTTACTTACACTTTTTAAATAACTAAATTTGGAAATCAGAGACATGCAAGAAATTTTCTAAATTTTAAGGGGTATTTTGGTCATTCTATCATAAAGGACAAAATTGAAATTTAAAAAATTTCAAGGGGCAAAATTATCTTTTGATCCAAAAACCCTAATCCCCTCCCTTTCTTGCTACTGCATTGCCGCCGTCGCCACCCTACCGATGGCGGCATGCGTGCGAGGGGCGTCGCCCATGCCTGCGGGCGACTTGCCCGCGGGTGGTGTGCCCACGGGTGGCATCGCTGCGGGCAGACGCTGCCCCCGCAAGCGACTGCGACGACTCACCCACGGGGGGCGCCGCACATGCCTGCTGGTGGTGCTGCTGTTGGCAAACACTGCCCCCGCACGCGGCTGCGGTGGTTTGCCCACGGGGGGGTGCCGCCTGCAGCCTACAAGCGGCCTGCCTGCGGGTCCCCTTTGCCCGCAGTCACCGTCGCTGCGAGCAAGCCGCCGGTGGCAGCCAAGGCTGCAAGCAGCCCTATGAACGCAATAACAGTTGCCACTATTTTATGCTTTTGCGTCAAAAGCACATCCAAAACATAACACATGCAGTTTATAAGTCAATCATTGCACGATAAACACTAGCTCTGATACCATTATTAGGAAATTGGGAGATTCAGTATCTCATGCGTAGCGAAAAATAAAAACAAGATCGGATTTCCTATAGTTACGTACTTGGCTGTCGTGCAATGATTGGTGCACAAAAATTGTAAATCCAAAAAATCCGCATGTATCATGTCAGAAGCTTTACCCAGGGAGATCGTATATCCCCAAAAATTCTAGATCCGATGAAGAGGGTGAAGGAGCACTAACGTACTTCTCTATAGCGGTCATCCACACAACAAATGTAGCAATAACACTCCTCAGATCACCGCGGGATCTCTCTCCACGTGCACCATAAGGCTGCTGAAGCCAAGGAGGAGGAGAGGAGATTGAGGAGAATAGGAGGATGACTACCAAGAGCTCTCAACCTATGAACCAGGAGGTTCCTCCTATTTATAGAGGTGGAGGAAGCTTATTCTTAACAGATCCTGTTCACACTAGATCTCTATCCAGTTGGATCTCATTGGATCTTATCCATAGGATCCAATTTGATCTCATCCAATTGGATCTTATCTAATCATTTAATTGGATCTCATCTAATTACCTAATTGGATCTCATCCACAGGATCCAAACTTGGGGCTTCATAGATATCTCATATCTGAACCTCTACTTGTTGCAACATCTACCTTATGTGTGTGACTGTCTAGGCCCAATAACCGAGCTGGTCGTTAGTCGCTCCCGTCAGAACTCCTTCTGACTCAGAACACCTTCTGATATAGTGAATTATTATCTCCATAATAATTCACTCAACTCATTGACTATGGACGTACTAGACCACTATGTCATAGTCCCCAAACGGTATAGGGGGATATAATCCATCAGACCTGTCTGTCCTTAGTTATCATGTATTTATAGTCCCTCATCTATCTAATATCTCAGAGAATGTATGTTAGGCATGGTAAAGTCAGGCCTATACGGAATCCTGTTCGAGTCTCGCTCTAATCGGATTCTCCTAGAGAACTCCTCTCTCAATCAGAACGACTCTGGCCAGGGATTTTGCTTGAGTGAGCACACGCGAAATATATCTCTCATGATACTGAGAGTAGATGATCCTTTATTGACATGCAATTGCCTTTGTAAGGTTGGCTACCATTCCCAAGAACCGACTATACCAGATCTGGAGCTCTCCAAAGTTGTAAGTTCGGCGTCAAAGAGTGAAGTACTCAAACAAGGCATCTTTGGTACCTCAAGTCTAAGGACCTGATACACTACTGAGACTACGGAATCGCTGTCTGACATTAGGTATCATTAACCATACAGCATTTTGTAAGCGGATCAATTAGTGAACTCATTCTCCAATGAGCACCTGCACTGTATCTCTAGTGTCCCTACACAAGCGACTATGAGACCAATCGCCTCCATCATATAGACGAGTATATAGCGCATCAGTCTATTCGATTATCTCGATGTCCTCATTAAGTAACCTATGACCAGGATGATTTAGGATCTGTGTTTAAAGGTATATCGGTCTCATTATCGTGATATCATCATGATCCGATTCTCATTGCATAGATCCATGGACATCACAATATTCATCCAGATAATGTGAGAAAATACCAATAATAATATGCGAAGAGATCGATGTAACATATCATAGGTGCCATCACTCACATGATTGGCTTGTAGGGCACCTATAACCAACACTCTCTAGAGAGAGGAGAACAGGAGGTGACCACCAAGAAGCTCTCGCTTATGGACCTTTGGTTCTCTCTTATTTATAGAGGCCCCCTATAAACCCTAATGAATTATGCCCTATTGGGTATTAGATCTTTATCTAATTACCCAAGTCTCTTAGATTAATGGGTCTCTATCTAATAATCTAGCTCTTATTGGATCTCATCTGTGAGATCCAATAATATAGGGGCTTATTGGATATCCAATAAGGTAGGGGCTCCGACGGATATCTCATATCCGAACCTCTACTCATCGCAACATCTACCATATGTGTGTAACACTCTAAGCCCAATATCGACCTAGTGATGTTAGATCCTTTATAATGCGATCTTCTATGATCATAAAGCCAGTTGCTATGGAACTTCGTTGCTGCACCGTTGTCGATGGTAGTCGCAATAACCTCACTACGTATAGTCGCTACGACGGATTTGTTGGTGGTAGTGACTACGTCGAGCAGTGCATGCACACCATAGTGGCAAAAGCGACCATGGGTGGTCGCCAAGTTGTCACGAACAAAGTTTTAAACAGGGTGTTCGATATAATATTTATGCATGTCCGTGTCTGTTGGTTTATTCATGCTTTGCACAACATTCAGAGGGCTAGCCGAAGGCTTAAAGCTCTATTTTAGTTCGGTTGGTGGATATTTTAGGCTTGTAAATAAATGTTATATCATGTGAACACTTGTAAGAGATTTTGATCTATAGTAGACCATTTTGGACTTTTTGTTGTATAACCATTCTGAGTTTGTGAAGGCCATGGTTGTAATTTGTATTGGCTATAAAGTGTTTGCTGAACTGATTGCTTGTGGATCCCGAGTGAAGTACTTTCTTTAACCCGTCTTCTCTTTTGTAGGTCCTAAGGGATCATAGGAGGTTTTGGGGAGGCTAACATTTACAGATGAGCACACAAGGGTGTTGCACGATTTATGCAAAACCAGCTAAGTCTGTGATAGATTGTATCAGAGCGGGACAAGCATACATAGAAACACTTAGCATACAAACGTGGGGGACCTAGTGGGGCTGTGTTGAAGGCAGCTAGCACATGTGATCGTTTTGGGGAAATGAACATGCAGTTATAGGGAAAAGAGTCGTTTAGAGGAGCAGACATCCAAGAATGACATTCAGAAGAATGACTAACCCTTCGCGTGAGAGACACCATGAGGACAAGCAAGTTAGGAAAAATACGTAGTGCATAAAGGTTGGGATCATTGAGTTCGAGCTATGGCTCAACATTGGCAACCAAACCGGACAGTGCTCAAGGCAAGCGGGGCGCTTGGTAAAGGATGAGATTGTGCAAGGTGGGATAGGTTGCTCAATGATCGAAGGAGTTATGCAAATCTCACATATGTGAGAGGAATTACTAACTTAAGGAATTCGGTACTCATGCAAGGGCTTGTATTCAGATGATGGATTGTCCGTGACCATCCCAAGGTGATCGAAACTCGATGCCATAGAGCATTGAAAGTTTTTCTTCGGCATGAGAAGGATACTTCTATAAGAGGCTGAAATATACAACAGGTTTAGCATGTTATTGTTGGGAAATCTAGGGGCGACATCATATGCGTAGTAGAAGAATATAAAATAAAAATCCTAGATTTTCATGGAAAGGTTTTGTTATTGTGCGAAGATCGATGCATAAAAATAAATCCACGAATTCGAAAACTATGTGTATGAAAAAGATAGTACCTAGGGAGTTCGTATATCCATAAATTCTTACAGATCCGTGGGGTGGATGAAGGAGGTCAAGCGTCCTCCTCTCTAGCGGTGATCCACACGGTATGGACTGCGACGACGCTCCTCTCTTTAACCCGTCTTCTCTTTTGTAGGTCCTAAGGGATCATAGGAGGTTTTGGGGAGGCTAACATTTATAGATGGGCACACAAGGGTGTTGCACGATTTATGCAAAACCAGCTAAGTCTGTGATAGATTGTATCAGAGCGGGACAAGCATACATAGAAACACTTAGCATACAAACGTGGGGGACCTAGTGGGGCTGTGTTGAAGGCAGCTAGCACATGTGATCGTTTTGGGGAAATAAACATGCAGTTATAGGGAAAAGAATCGTTTAGAGGAGCAGACATCCAAGAATGACATTCAGAAGAATGACTAACCCTTCGCGTGAGAGACACCATGAGGACAAGCAAGTTAGGAAAAATACATAGTGCATAAAGGTTGGGATCATTGAGTTCGAGCTATGGCTCAACATTGGCAACCAAACCAGACAGTGCTCAAGGCAAGCAGGGCGCTTGGTAAAGGATGAGATTGTGCAAGGTGGGATAGGTTGCTCAATGATCGAAGGAGTTATGCAAATCTCACATATATGAGAGGAATTACTAACTTAAGGAATTCGGTACTCATGCAAGGGCTTGTATTCAGATGATGGATTGTCCGTGACCATCCCAAGGTGATCGAAACTCGACGCCATAGAGCATTGAAAGTTTTTCTTCGACATGAGAAGGATACTTCTATAGGAGGCTGAAATATACAACATGTTTAGCATGTTATTGTTGGGAAATCCAGGGGCGGCATCACATGCGTAGTGGAAGAATATAAAATAAAAATCCTAGATTTTCATGGAAAGGTTTTGTTATTGTGCGAAGATCGATGCGTAAAAATAAATCCACGAATTCGAAAACTATGTGTTTGAAAAATATAGTACCTAGGGAGATCGTATATCCATAAATTCTTACAGATCCGTGGGGTGGATGAAGGAGGTCAAGCGTCCTCCTCTCTAGCGGTGATCCACACGGTATGGACTGCGACGACGCTCCTCTCTTTAACCCGTCTTCTCTTTTGTAGGTCCTAAGGGATCATAGGAGGTTTTGGGGAGGCTAACATTTACAGATGGGCACACAAGGGTGTTGCACGATTTATGCAAAACCAGCTAAGTCTGTGATAGATTGTATTAGAGCGGGACAAGTATACATAGAAACACTTAGCATACAAACGTGGGGGACCTAGTGGGGCTGTGTTGAAGGCAGCTAGCACATGTGATCGTTTTGGGGAAATGAACATGCAGTTATAGGGAAAAGAGTCATTTAGAGGAGCAGACATCCAAGAATGACATTCAGAAGAATGACTAACCCTTCGCGTGAGAGACACCATGAGGACAAGCAAGTTAGGAAAAATACGTAGTGCATAAAGGTTGGGATCATTGAGTTCGAGCTATGGCTCAACATTGGCAACCAAACCGGACAGTGCTCAAGGCAAGCGGGGCGCTTGGTAAAGGATGAGATTGTGCAAGGTGGGATAGGTTGCTCAATGATCGAATGAGTTATGCAAATCTTACATATGTGAGAGGAATTACTAACTTAAGGAATTCGGTACTCATGCAAGGGCTTGTATTCAGATGATGGATTGTCCGTGACCATCCCAAGGTGATCGAAACTCGACGCCATAGAGCATTGAAAGTTTTTCTTCGACATGAGAAGGATACTTCTATAGGAGGCTGAAATATACAACAGGTTTAGCATGTTATTGTTGGGAAATCTAGGGGCGACATCACATGCGTAGTGGAAGAATATAAAATAAAAATCCTAGATTTTCATGGAAAGGTTTTGTTATTGTGCGAAGATCGATGCATAAAAATAAATCCACGAATTCGAAAACTATGTGTATGAAAAAGATAGTACCTAGGGAGATCGTATATCCATAAATTCTTACAGATCCGTGGGGTGGATGAAGGATGTCAAGCGTCCTCCTCTCTAGCGGTGATCCACATAGTATGGACTGCGACGACACTCCTCTTTTTAACCCGTCTTCTCTTTTGTAGGTCCTAAGGGATCATAGGAGGTTTTGGGGAGGCTAACATTTATAGATGGGCACACAAGGGTGTTGCACGATTTATGCAAAACCAGCTAAGTCTGTGATAGATTGTATCAGAGCGGGACAAGCATACATAGAAACACTTAGCATACAAACGTGGGGGACCTAGTGGGGCTGTGTTGAAGGCAGCTAGCACATGTGATCGTTTTGGGGAAATAAACATGCAGTTATAGGGAAAAGAGTCGTTTAGAGGAGCAGACATCCAAGAATGACATTCAGAAGAATGACTAACCCTTCGCGTGAGAGACACCATGAGGACAAGCAAGGTAGGAAAAATACATAGTGCATAAAGGTTGGGATCATTGAGTTCGAGCTATGGCTCAACATTGGCAACCAAACCGGACAGTGCTCAAGGTAAGCAGGGCGCTTGGTAAAGGATGAGATTGTGCAAGGTGGGATAGGTTGCTCAATGATCGAAGGAGTTATGCAAATCTCACATATATGAGAGGAATTACTAACTTAAGGAATTCGGTACTCATGCAAGGGCTTGTATTCAGATGATGGATTGTCCGTGACCATCCCAAGGTGATCGAAACTCGACGCCATAGAGCATTGAAAGTTTTTCTTCGACATGAGAAGGATACTTCTATAGGAGGCTGAAATATACAACATGTTTAGCATGTTATTGTTGGGAAATCCAGGGGCGACATCACATGCGTAGTGGAAGAATATAAAATAAAAATCCTAGATTTTCATGGAAAGGTTTTGTTATTGTGCGAAGATCGATGCGTAAAAATAAATCCACGAATTCGAAAACTATGTGTTTGAAAAATATAGTACCTAGGGAGATCGTATATCCATAAATTCTTACAGATCCGTGGGGTGGATGAAGGAGGTCAAGCGTCCTCCTCTCTAGCGGTGATCCACACGGTATGGACTCAATGACGACGCTCCTCTCTTTAACCCGTCTTCTCTTTTGTAGGTCCTAAGGGATCATAGGAGGTTTTGGGGAGGCTAACATTTACAGATGGGCACACAAGGGTGTTGCACGATTTATGCAAAACCAGCTAAGTCTGTGATAGATTGTATTAGAGCGGGACAAGTATACATAGAAACACTTAGCATACAAACGTGGGGGACCTAGTGGGGCTGTGTTGAAGGCAGCTAGCACATGTGATCGTTTTGGGGAAATGAACATGCAGTTATAGGGAAAAGAGTCATTTAGAGGAGCAGACATCCAAGAATGACATTCAGAAGAATGACTAACCCTTCGCGTGAGAGACACCATGAGGACAAGCAAGTTAGGAAAAATACGTAGTGCATAAAGGTTGGGATCATTGAGTTCGAGCTATGGCTCAACATTGGCAACCAAACCGGACAGTGCTCAAGGCAAGCGGGGCGCTTGGTAAAGGATGAGATTGTGCAAGGTGGGATAGGTTGCTCAATGATCGAATGAGTTATGCAAATCTTACATATGTGAGAGGAATTACTAACTTAAGGAATTCGGTACTCATGCAAGGGCTTGTATTCAGATGATGGATTGTCCGTGACCATCCCAAGGTGATCGAAACTCGACGCCATAGAGCATTGAAAGTTTTTCTTCGACATGAGAAGGATACTTCTATAGGAGGTGAAATATACAATGAGTTTAGCATGTTATTGTTGGGAAATCAGGCGACATCACATGCATAGTAGAAGAATAAAAAATAAAACTCCTAGATTTTCATGGAAAGGTTTTGTTATTGTGCGAAGATCGATGCATAAAAATAAATCCACGAATTCGAAAACTATGTGTATGAAAAAGATAGTACCTAGGGAGATCGTATATCCATAAATTCTTACAGATCCGTGGGGTGGATGAAGGATGTCAAGCGTCCTCCTCTCTAGCGGTGATCCACATAGTATGGACTGCGACGACACTCCTCTCTTTAACCCGTCTTCTCTTTTGTAGGTCCTAAGGGATCATAGGAGGTTTTGGGGAGGCTAACATTTATAGATGGGCACACAAGGGTGTTGCACGATTTATGCAAAACCAGCTAAGTCTGTGATAGATTGTATCAGAGCGGGACAAGCATACATAGAAACACTTAGCATACAAACGTGGGGGACCTAGTGGGGCTGTGTTGAAGGCAGCTAGCACATGTGATCGTTTTGGGGAAATAAACATGCAGTTATAGGGAAAAGAGTCGTTTAGAGGAGCAGACATCCAAGAATGACATTCAGAAGAATGACTAACCCTTCGCGTGAGAGACACCATGAGGACAAGCAAGTTAGGAAAAATACATAGTGCATAAAGGTTGGGATCATTGAGTTCGAGCTATGGCTCAACATTGGCAACCAAACCGGACAGTGCTCAAGGCAAGCGGGGCGCTTGGTAAAGGATGAGATTGTGCAAGGTGGGATAGGTTGCTCAATGATCGAAGGAGTTATGCAAATCTCACATATATGAGAGGAATTACTAACTTAAGGAATTCGGTACTCATGCAAGGGCTTGTATTCAGATGATGGATTGTCCGTGACCATCCCAAGGTGATCGAAACTCGACGCCATAGAGCATTGAAAGTTTTTCTTCGACATGAGAAGGATACTTCTATAGGAGGCTGAAATATACAACATGTTTAGCATGTTATTGTTGGGAAATCCAGGGGCGACATCACATGCGTAGTGGAAGTATATAAAATAAAAATCCTAGATTTTCATGGAAAGGTTTTGTTATTGTGCGAAGATCGATGCGTAAAAATAAATCCACGAATTCGAAAACTATGTGTTTGAAAAATATAGTACCTAGGGAGATCGTATATCCATAAATTCTTACAGATCCGTAGGGTGGATGAAGGAGGTTAAGCGTCCTCCTCTCTAGCGGTGATCCACACGGTATGGACTGCGACGACGCTCCTCTCTTTAACCCGTCTTCTCTTTTATAGGTCCTAAGGGATCATAGGAGGTTTTGGGGAGGCTAACATTTACAGATGGGCACACAAGGGTGTTGCACGATTTATGCAAAACCAGCTAAGTCTGTGATAGATTGTATTAGAGCGGGACAAGCATACATAGAAACACTTAGCATACAAACGTGGGGGACCTAGTGGGGCTGTGTTGAAGGCAGCTAGCACATGTGATCGTTTTGGGGAAATGAACATGCAGTTATAGGGAAAAGAGTCATTTAGAGGAGCAGACATCCAAGAATGACATTCAGAAGAATGACTAACCCTTCGCGTGAGAGACACCATGAGGACAAGCAAGTTAGGAAAAATACGTAGTGCATAAAGGTTGGGATCATTGAGTTCGAGCTATGGCTCAACATTGGCAACTAAACCGGACAGTGCTCAAGGCAAGCGGAGCGCTTGGTAAAGGATGAGATTGTGCAAGGTGGGATAGGTTGCTCAATGATCGAAGGAGTTATGCAAATCTTACATATGTGAGAGGAATTACTAACTTAAGGAATTCGGTACTCATGCAAGGGCTTGTATTCAGATGATGGATTGTCCGTGACCATCCCAAGGTGATCGAAACTCGACGCCATAGAGCATTGAAAGTTTTTCTTCGGCATGAGAAGGATACTTCTATCGGAGGCTGAAATATACAACAGGTTTAGCATGTTATTGTTGGGAAATCCAGGGGCGACATCACATGCGTAGTGGAAGAATATAAAATAAAAATCCTAGATTTTTATGGAAAGGTTTTGTTATTGTGCGAAGATCGATGCGTAAAAATAAATCCACGAATTCGAAAACTATGTGTATGAAAAAGATAGTACCTAGGGAGATCGTATATCCATAAATTCTTACAGATCCGTGGGGTGGATGAAGGAGGTCAAGCGTCCTCCTCTCTAGCGGTGATCCACACGGTATGGACTACAATGACGCTCCTCTTTGGAGAGAGGAGAATAGGAAGTGGCCACTAAGAAGCCCTCGCCTATGGACCTTTGGTTCCCTCCTATTTATAGAGGCTTCTTATAAACCCTAATGAATCATACCCTATTAGGTATTGGATCTTTATCCAATTATCTAAGCCTTTTAGATTAATGGGTCTCTACCTAATAATTTAGCTCTTATTAGATCTTATCCATGGGATCCAATAATATAAGAGCTTATTAGATATCCAATAAGATAGGGGCTCTGACGGATATCTTATATCCAAACCTCTACTCATCGCAACACCTACCATATGTGTGTGACCCTCTAGGCCCAATATCAAGTTGGCCATGAGTCATACCTATCAGAACTCCTTCTGACTCAGTGAATTATTATCTCTATAATAATTCACTCGACTCATCGACTGCAGACATACTAGGCCACTACGCTGCAATCTCCAAACGATATAGGGGAATCCAATCATTTAGACCTATCTGCTTTTAGTTATCATGTACCTATAGTCCCTCATGTTGGGAAATCCTATGGGGTGACATCTCATGTGCAATGGAAGAACAAAAAATAAAATCATAGATTTCCCGTAGAAAGGTTCCGTCGTCGTGCGAAGATCGGTGCGTCAAAAAATAATCCGTGAAAACTGCATGTGTAAAAGAAAGTACTTAGGGAGATCGTATATCCCTGAATCCCTACAGATCCATAGGAAGGATGAAGGAGGTCGAGCGTCCTCCTCTCGAGTGGTATCCACATGACAGGGACTGCGACGATGCACTTCTCTAGGGAGAGGAGAACAGGAGGTGGCCACCAAAAAGAACTCCCAGCCTATAGAGCTTTGGTTCCTTCTTATTTATAGAGGCCCCTTGGAAACCCTAATGGATCTTGCCCTGTTGGGTATTAGATCTCCATCCAATTACCCAAGCCTCTTAGATTAGTGAGTCTATACCCAATAATCTCTTATTAGCAATTATTAGATCTCATCTTAGGATCCAATAATTCAGGGGCTTAATGGATATCCAATAAGATAGGGGCTCTAGCGGATATCTCATATCCGAACCTCTACTCATCGCAACACCTACCATATGTGTGTGACCCTCTAGGCCCAATATCGAGCTGGCCATGAGTCATACTTGTCAGAACTCCTCCTAACTTAGTGAATTATTATCTCTATAATAATTCACCCAACTCATCGATTGCGGACATACTAGGCCACTATGCCGCAGCCCCCAGACGATATAGGGGAATCTAATCCTTTGGACCTATTTGCCCTCAATTACTATGTATCTATAGTCCCTCATCCAACTAATATCCCAGAGACCCTATATCGGGCATGGTACTGTCAGGCCCATACGGTCTCTTCTCGATTCTTGCTCTTGTCGGATTCTCCTGGAGAACTCTTTCTTTCTCAATCCGAATAACCTTGGCCAAGGATTTGTTTAAGCCAGAATACATGGGATATTTCACTCATGATACCGAGAGTGGATGATCCTCTATTGACACTCAATAGCCCTCGTAAGATTGGCTACCACTCTCAATAACCTGCTGTACTAGATCTGGAACTTTCCAAACCTATAAGTCCGGTATCAAAGAGTGGAGTACTTATACAGGACATCCTTGGTGTCTCAAGTCTAAGGACCAGATACACTACTAGGACTACGGAATCACTGTCTGACGTGAGATATCAATAACCATTCAGCATTCCGTAGGCGGATCAATCAGTGAACTCATTCCCCAATGAGCACCTGCACTATACCTTTAGTGTCCCCACACGAGTAGCTATGAGACTAGCCACCTCCATCATATGGACGGGTATACGGTACACCAGTCTATCTGGTTATCTCGATGTCCCTCTCGAGTAACCTATGACCAAGATTATTTATGATCTATGTTTAAAGGTGAATCAGTTTCATTATCGTGATCTCATAATGATCTGATTCTCATTGCACAGACCCAAGAATATCACAATATATGCAACACATAAGATAAAATGATAAAGTACCTAATAATAAGCAAAGAGAAAGAGTACATATTAAGTCACAAGTGTCATCACTCATGTGATTGGCTTGTAGGGCACATATGACTAGCAATCTCCCACTTGACCTAAAACCAATCACCAACATGTCTGATCCCCATTAGACCTCTGTGATGCTCAAAGATAATCTGAGTCAATGGCTTTATCATTGGATCTACAGTGTTATCTTCGGATGGAACTCTTTCCACTACTACATCTCTTCGGGCAACGATCTCTCTAATAAGCTAGAACCTTCTCAGAACACTTCTGATGAGACTCGGGTTCGCTTATTTGGGTAATCACCCCATATTTGTCACAATTTAAGGGATTCAACTCCTCGCTGCTCGACATGACTCCCAAATCCGTGATGAATTTCTTCATCCAGACTCCCTCCTTTGCTGCCTCTACCGTAGTAATGTATTCCGCCTCTGTGGTCGAGTCAGCAATAGTGTCTTCCAGTATACTGCTCCTCCATTCAGGGTGAACACATACCATGAATTAGACTTGCTATTATCGATATCAAACTGGAAGCTCGAGTCTGTATAGCCCTCAACCCTAAGGCTATTGCCCTCATAAACTAGTAAAAATTCCTTAGTCCTTCTCAAGTACTTAAGGATACATTTTACTATTTTTTAGTGCTCCAAGCCTGGATCTGCCTAGTACCTGCTCGTGACACTCAGATCATACGTTATATCAGGCCTGGTACATAACATAGCATATATGACAGATCCAATTACTGAGGTATATAGTATCCGATCCATGTGTGCCCTTTCTTTAAGAGTCTTTGGTGATATACTCCTAGAAAGTGATATTCCATGTCTCATTGATATGAGACCTCTTTTGAAATTTTTCATGCCAAACCTTTTGATAATGGTGTTTATGTACCTGGACTGAGACAAGTCAAGCATCCTCTTGGATCTATCTCTATAGATTCATATCCCCAATACGTAGGATGCTTCCCATAAGTCATTCATGGAGAAGTGCCTAGATAATCAAGTCTTTACTGTGGAGAGAATTCTTATATCATTCCCAATTATTAGGATGTCATCCACATATAATACGAAAAATGTGATAATGCTCCCACTTACTTTCTGTTAGAAAATCCTTCTGGGGAGCGACATCTCATACGCAGCGGAAGAACAAAAACAAAAACCCCCAAATTTTTCGTAGAAAGTTTCCGTCATCGTGCGAAGATCGGTGCATCAAAACAAATTCTCGAAAAACTACATGTGTAAAAGAAAATACCTAGGGAGATCGTATATCCATGAATTCCTATAGATCTGTAGGAGAGGATGAAGGAGGATAAGCGTCCTCCTCTCTAGCAGTATCCACACGGTAGGGACTGCGACGACGCACTTCTATGGGGAGAAGAGAACATAAGGTAGATACCAAGAGAACTCTCAGCCTATAGAGCTTTGGTTTCCTCCTATTTATAGAGGCCCCCTATAAACCCTAATGGATCTTGCCCTATTGGGTATTGGATCTCCATCCAATTACCCAAGCCTCTTGGATTAGTGGGTCTCTACCCAATAATCTCTCATTAGCAATTATTGGATCTCATCTGAGGATCCAATAATTCAGGGGCTTAATGGATATCCAATAAGTTAGGGGCTCTCGCAGATATCTCATATCCGAACCTCTACTCGTCGTAATACCTACCATATATGTATGACCTTCTAGGCCCAATATTGAGCTGGCCGTGAGACATACTTGTCGGAACTCCTTTTGACTTAGTGAATTATTATCTCTATAATAATTCACCCAACTCATCGACTGCGGACGTACTAGGCCACTATACATGCAGTGGTGGCGCCATTGAAGCTTCTCCAAGCTTCTGTTTCACCCTCTCTGCAAGGTACTCTTTGTAGTTCCTCTTCGAGTGTCTATCTTTGCCGCAATGAAGCACTGGCCTTTGTCCTTTGTTGGGTCTTTCTTAGTAACTTTTATCTTACCCATCTTGCCCTTGCCCTTCTTAAGGGACTTTTCAACCTTAATTTTCTTTCTGGTCTCACGAGCATAGAGAATTGGCTTCTCTTTCTTGATGGTGCTCTCTGCTTCTCTCAACATATTGAGGAGCTATGGGAGGGTCACCTCAAGTTTGTTCATATTAAAATTCATTATGAATCGAGAAAAGGAATCTGATAGGGACTGAAGCATAAGATCCACACACACATGTTATCCTCTAGGACCCATTCCTAGACCTATGAGTTTCTCGATCTACTCAATCATCTTAAGGATATGGTTCTGAACCGGTGTCCCCTCAGTCTCCTGGCATGGAAAAGACTCTTTGATATCTCATATCGCTGAGTTCTTCCCTGTTCCTCAAATAGTCTGTTGAGATGCAGGAGGGAATTAGCATCCATATTTTCATACTGTCTCTGTAACTCGGTAGTTGTAGAGGCCGACATATAACACTGAGCAAGAGTGAAATCATCTATGTACTTCACATAACGAGCGATCTCATCCTCGCTTGCCCCTTCGTCGGGTGTAGAGATCACTGTATCAAGGACGTATGTGATTTTCTTCGCCGTGAGAACGATTCTTAGATTGTGAAGCCAATCCGTATAATTTGGACCAGTGAGGCGGTTGGCATCAAGTATGCCACAAAGGATTTGAAAGCGATATTTTTCTGAAATTAAAGATGTAGCAAAAATAAATAACATACAGACTTTGCAAAAATTAAACAGTTAAGATAAAGACTTCTATCTTAATGTACTCCCACTAATTTTTTGCGAGACACACAATACCCTTTGGTATATGAATCGGAGACCTCCGACGAATCTCTAATGGGGATCGGGATCCAATCAGCGTCTTAACGTAACCTCGAGGGACTCGACCAATCACGTTAAGCCCGTAAAGGTATGCAACTCTTGCCAATCACAACTCCTTGTGATTCCTGTCCTGTTCGGCCTCCAAATCACTATGGCCTCGAGGGACTCAACCAACCATGATGTTCAGTTAAGTCATCACCATCGTTACAAGATGAGTTTGATTCGATAATATACTTGAGGGACTCAACCAAGCATAACATGTCCTCAGGTCACCGATAACATCTCTATGTAATAGATAAGATAGTAAAACACGATATATGTGAGTCTCGAGGGACTTGACGAACTCAACCTATACCGGAAATCGGTTCCTACCTATAATGATGGAAGGCCACGTCGGTCAATCTAATTGCCTCACGTTTACCGACTTAATATTATTAATAGAGAGAATTTTTGATTTGGTCTCTTAACATAATGTGTCACACACATACATATTGAATATATATATCCACGTCGCATGTATATATATATATATTTAGTAGGTATATAACCAATCACACATCATATGAGCAATCACACCAGATGATCATGGACCATATCCTAATGTGATCAGGCCCGAGTCAGTGGGTCCAATCACTCACATCAAGATCTATGTGTGCTTAGGCGCGTCTCCATGCCCTGTGATCATCCTTCTCGCTTTGTTGATTCCATCAGTATCTCAACGCATCTTCATGCGTCAGATCGTCCATCTCGACCTCATGGGTCCTACTACCGCTGTGCCTCCTCATGTAATTATAACATAATTACAGGCACGTAGGCCCAATAATAAACGAGAAAAATAGAGGCTCGCAGGCCCCAATAATAATAATCACATGTACACACATCATATCACAGGTCCATGATCATCTGTCCATATCATACATTACATGTATATATTATTTTATAGAACTATTAGATAAAAATAATAGTTAATTAAACTATTTAATTAATATATATATATATATATGTATATATTTCTAAAATCAGGGACAGAGGGAATTTTTTAAATTCCCAAGGGTATTTTGGTCATTCGACTACAGGGGATAAGATTGAAATTTCGTAAATTCTCAGGGGCAAAACTATTTTTTGCCCAAAACCCTAACCCCTCTCACTGCTTTGCTACGATGTGGCCGCCTCCACCTTGCCGGCGGTGGCCATTACGCGGCGAACGCACCGGCCTCTGCCCGTGAGCGGCTCACCCACGGGTGGCGCTACCCCTTGTGGGCGAGCATCGCCTCTCGATGGCACCGCCTTTGTGGACGCGTGCCCCTGCGGGTACCGTTGCGAGCTGGTCACCCGCAGGTGGGGGCCCTTGCGAGCTCTGTGCCCCGGGCGGTGGTCGCCCCTACGGGCGAGGCTGCCACAGCGGGCACGTGCCACCCCTGCGAGCTCTTTTGCCTACGGGGCAGCGCCCGTAGGCCACCGCAGGCAGCGTTGCCCCGATGAGCACCGCCCATCCTTGCGGACAAGCCGCCCCACAAGGACTGCTGTTGCGGGTGGACCGACGGCCACCTGCCTAGAGGCCTTGTGCCCACAACTGCAGTCGCCGCCGCCACCAGTACAGGCAGCAAGGCTACAAGCAGCCTCTTCGCCACTGTGTGAGCGCAGCAAGGGCAGCAATTGTTGCTGCCCTTCCTTGCCTTTTGCACCTACAATTTTGGTGTCAAAAGTAGATCTAAAACACAATATACGCAGTGTAAGATCCGATCTTTGCATGAATAACCTGTCTCTGATACCACTGTTGGGAAATCCTATATGGCGACATCTCATGCATAGTGGAAGAACAAAAAACAAAACCACAAATTTTTCGTAGAAAGGTTCCGTCATCGTGCGAAGATCGGTGCATCAAAAAATAATCCACAAAAACTGCATGTGTAAAAGAAAGTACCTAGGGAGATCGTATATCCCTGAATTCCTACAGATCTATACGAAGGATGAAGGAGGTCAAGCGTCCTCCTCTCTAGCGGTATCCACATGACAGGGACTGTGACGATGCACTTCTCTGGAGAGAGGAGAATAAGAGGTGGCCACCAAAAAGAACTCCCAACCTATAGAGCTTTGGTTCCCTCTTATTTATAGAGGCCCCTTGTAAACCCTAATGGATCTTGCCTTGTTGGGTATTGATCTCCATCCAATTACCCAAGCCTCTTGGATTAGTGAGTCGATACCCAATAATCTTTTATTAGCAATTATTGGATCTCATCTTAGGATCTAATAATTTAGGGGCTTAATGGATATCCAATAAGATAGGGGCTCCAACGGATATCTCATATCCGAACCTCTACTCGTCGCAACACCTACCATATGTATGTGACCCTCTAGGCCCAATATCAAGTTGGCTATGAGTCATACTTGTCAGAACTCCTTCTGACTTAGTGAATTATTATCTCTATAATAATTCACCCAACTCATCGACTGCAGACGTACTAGGCCACTAAGCCGCAACCCCTAGACGATACAGGGGAATCCAATCCTTTAGACCTATCTGCCCTCAGTTTCCATATATCTATAGTTCCTCATCCAACTATCCCAGAAACCCTATATCGGGCATGGTACTGTTAGGCCCACACGGTCTCTCCTCGAGTCTTACTCTTATCGGATTCTCCCGGAGAATTCTTTCTCTCCCAATCTGAATAACCTTGGCTAAGGATTTGTTTAAGCAAGAATATATGGGATATTCCTCTCATGATACCGAGAGCGGATGATCCTCTATTGACACTCAATAGCCCTGTAAGGTTGGCTACCACTCCCAATAACCAGTTGTACTAGATCTGAAACTTTCCAAACCTATAAGTCCGGTATCAAAGAGTGGAGTACTCATACAGGACATCCTTGGTGTCTCAAGTCTAAGGACCATATACATTACTAGGACTACGGAATCGCTGTCTGACGTAAGGTATCAATAACCATCCAGCATTCCGTCGGCGGATCAATCAGTGAACTCATTCCTTAATGAGCACCTGCACTGTACCCTTAGTGTCCCCACATGAGTAGCTATGAGACCAGCCACCTCCATCATATAGATAGGTATATAGTACACTATTCTATCCGGTTATCTCGATATCCCTCTCGAGTAACCTATGATCAGGATTATTTAGGGTCTATGTTTAAAGGTGAATCGGTCTCATTATCATGATCTCATCATGATCCGATTTCCGTTGCACAGATCCAAGGATATCACAATATATGCAACACGTAAGATAAAGTGATAAAATGTCTAATAATAAGCAAAGAAAAAAGTGCATATCAAGTCACAAGTGTCATTACTCATGTGATTGGCTTGCAGGGCACATATGACTAGCACCTCATCCATCTAATATCCCAGAGACCATATATTGGGCATGGTGTTATCAGGCCCATACGATTTCTACTCGAGCCTCACTATAATCAGATTCTCCTAGAGAACTCTTTCTCTCTCAATCCGAATGACCCTAGCCAGGGATTTGCTTGAGCAAGAACACATGAGATATTCTTCTCATGATACCAAGAGTGGATGATCCTCTATTGACACTCAATTACCTTCATAAGATTAGCTACAATTCTAGAGAATCGATTGTACAAGATTTAGAACTTTTCAAACTTGTAAGTCCGGCATTAAAGAATAGAATACTCATACAAAGCATATTTAGTGTGTCAAGTCTAAGGACTAGATATACTATTAGGACTATAGAATCGATGTCTGACGTGAGGTATCAATAACCATTCAGCATTCCGTAAGCGGATCAATTAGTAAACTCATTCTCCAATAAGCACCTGCACTATATCCTTAATGTCCCTAAATGAGTAGCTATGAGACCAACCACCTCCATCATATGGACGGGTATATAGCACACTAGTTTGTCTGGTTATTTCGATGTCCCTTTCGAGTAACCTATGATCAGGATTATTTAGAGTCTATGTTTAAAGGTGAATCGATCCCATTATCGTGATCTCATCACGATCCAATTCCCATTGCACAGATCCAAGGACATCACAATATATATCCAGATAATATAAGAAAATATAAGTAATCATAAGCAAAGAGATTGACGCAACATGTTACAGGTGCCATCACTCACATGATTGACTTATAGGGCACCTATAACTAGCAGTTGCTAGGCCCTAAGGGGTGCAATAGGAGCTGTATTGACGAAGAGTCGTAATCTAGCAAGTGCACTTGTAGGGGCATGTAACACCCCTCATTTTCGAATTTTCGTATAAATTTCTGGTGATAATGTAAGCATTTAGTTTAAATTGACAAAAGAAATAGAGTATGAAATAGAGGTAACTTAATTGTAAGATTTGGGAGATCTATTAAACAAAAAAAAGAAAGAATCTGAGGACCTATATGTAAACCCTAAGGACCAAATCATGAATATGATAAAAACAAGGACTGAACTGCAAAACGCACAAAATGACAAATTCCACCGTTTAAGCCTCTCTGCCTTCGTTCTTAAGGAAGCAGAGAAGGCAGCTCGTGGGTGATCAGGGAAAGAAAGAAAAAAAGAAAGAAAGAAAGAAAGAAAGAAAGAAAGAAAGAAAGAAAGAAAGAAAGAAAGAAAGAAGAAGAAGAAGAAGAAGAAGAAGAAGAGAAAAAAAATTGGGGCTTTTAGGGTTCTTGCTTTAATCTTTTCACTTCGGGTCAAAATTCTCAAAGGCAAGTGTTCTAACCCCATCCTACACTATTTATTGTTTTTTTTGTCTCTGATTCTTATGTTGATTCAAAATAAATTGAAGGATTCCTATTTTAGAAACTGATATGTCTCTCCCTTGGACATAGAACCATGGATTCTGAAGTTTTTCGGTAAACTGACCCCTATACACTGTTTCAGCTATAAGTTTTAGTAAAAAATGTGAATTCGGGCAGGAACTAATTTTTTTGAAATTAGACTCTTATATCTTCCTTTTGAAACTGATTTTGTAGATTTTGGACACCGAATACTTACCCAAGCATCTGTTTCGAATGAGCCTATAGACGCTATAAAACAGGGTTCAAGATTTCTGACCTGTCGATACTAAAATGCCTATAACTCCCCGTTGAAAATTCTGATTTGTACCAAACTGATTTTATTTGAAACTAGACTTGAAAATATTTCTTTTTACATATAGTTTGAAAATTTTGGAATTCAATAGCCTACCCTCTTATCTGTTGAATCCGACCCTATAAATTCTGCAAAACAGTGATTGTGTTTTTGACCATGTGTTACCAAATCAAAGGTAACTCCATGTTGGGAACCCTGTTTCATATGAAATTTGTTCCATCAGAATATAGATTGATATATGGTTCGACCATAGCTTTCTTATGGGTATTGGAGCATAATTGATATTCTGAAGTATTTGTTTGATGTGCCACTGGAATTCTGTCCGAAATCGAGCTTTGGTCGATTTCGCGTATTCTGTTCCGTTCCTTTGGATATTTGAATTCGTCTAACCTTCTTATTGGAATTGAGCTAATATTATTGCTTGGAATCCCTATACACTCTTGTTTTCATTTCATTTCAATCTGAATACATTTGCGAGAGATTTGTTCTTTGTTTCGTATTGTCTCGAAAAGGCACATGCACGTTTTGTTGTTCCGCGTGTGCTTCCGATATATGCTACTTATTGTTAAAACTGCCCTCTTGTACTCTGGTGTGTGGGATTGTCTGGACCTTTGCCAGAAATGGTAAAGGGTATGCGCTTATTGCCCGCTATGTGGGGTCCCGCTATGTGGGATATTCTGGACCTTTGCCAGAAATGGTAAAGGGTATGTGCTTAGAGCCTGCGATGCTCTGCCGGCCCCCTCTGACTTCACCTAGATGTGGGTGGATGGAGCTCCTAGATGTGGGAGACTTTTGTCAGGTGGTCATTCAGAAATGGATGAATCACATTCTGACTGAGATCCCACTACACCTTCTATATGTTTGATATGACCTCCAGAGTTTTGGTGTGTTGTTTCTGTTCATGCTCTGGATAAGAATAATATGATTGCAACGTCAAGGACGACGTTTGAGCTTCTGTATGATATTTGTTTTTGATATGCTCTAAAATGCTTCATTCACTGATGATTTTGCTTCGAAATGTTCCATATGCCGTTGATATGCTTCAGAACATTTTATATGCCATTGGTAAGCTCCGATGTGTTTCCTTTGTTACTGATATGCTCCAATTACTCTATGCCCCATCTGTTAGGAACCAAATATGTAAGATTGAAAGGACTCTTGTGTTTCTGCTCCTAATGATATTTTGTCTACGAAAGCGTATATTCTGACTTGTATTTTGAAACAGTATCTCTTTGGAAATTGTACTATTTGATATGGATACGTTAGTCACTTGCTGAGCTCTTTATGCTCACCCCGTTTGTTGATAAATTTTCAGGATAGCGTATCGCTTGCTTAAATGTTAAGATTGGACTGAGGCGGTGGAAAGTTTAGAAGATTTTGGGCAGATCTTTGTTAGCATATGTATATTTGTTGTATAAGATACTCTAAATCTTATGAAATGTGACGATGAATCTAAACCTGTGGATTTTGTGTAAGATAAAGGATCCCTCATGTATAGGATTTTGGAATGTTAAGTTAAATTCATGTAATGATATGATATTATGGTAATCGTTGGTTTGGTGACTGCATAGTCTTTCCCCACTTGTGAATTTATGTTGCGGTTATTATTTTGATGAGTTGAGTTCAGGTTGTATGAATTATCGAGTGACGTGTGGTATGTTTATGAATTGCACAGGGTTATGAATTGGTAGACTATAGAGATGAGATTTTGATCTGAATGTTTTCTTAGTGACCTCAAATGTGCGTTTAGATCCTGGGATTAGTTGTGATGAAAATTTTTAAATATTGTCGTTATTTTGAGGGTCGTGACAGAGGTGGTATCAGAGCATGATTTGAGAATCACTAAGAATATTTTTTTTATGTACTTGATGAAAAAAAAATATATTTGGAGGTTTATTGACTATTCATTTAGAGATTGATCAAAGAAAATTCCTTTGATGTTTTAGGAAGCAAGGATGACGAGATCATCTGGTTCTCCTGTTGTATCTACTACTGATCAATTGAGTGGTATCATGCGGACTTTGGAGACTATGGCACAAGTGATGCAACAACAACAACGACCTGTCCAATAAGGAAGTAATGATGGAACAGAGACATCAAACCAGACGGGGTTGGGAATTGGACAGTTTAAGAAGCTTAGTCCTCCCAGTTTTAGTGGTGAATCTGATCCATTGGTGGCAGAACGATGGATGATGCAGATAGAGAAAATATTTGATGCTTTAAATTACCCTGATGATCAAAAGGTTTTTCTTGCCACCTTTATCTTTGGAAGGAGAAGTGAACACCGTGGAGAATGATTAAGAGGATGTCTGAAATCAAACATGAGCCAATGACATGGAAGTTATTCCAAGAAAAGTTTAACGATAAATATTTTTCAGATTGTATGAGAGAGCAAAAAGAATTGGAGTTTTTGAATCTTATTCAGGGAAGTATGATGGTTACAAAGTATGAATCTAAATTCACTGAGCTCTCGAGGTTTGCCACACATATGACTGATGATGAATCTAGAAAAGCAAGAAGGTTTGAAAGGGGATTACGGCCAGCAATAAGAAGCCGAATGTCAGCTTTAAAATTTCAAACATATGCTGATACGGTAGAAAGAGCTTTGAAAATTGAAAGAGACATAGAGGAAATTCAAGAAATCATTGGCAAGAACAAAAGGGACAAATTTACTGGCAAAAGCAGGAGGGAAAATGAATATGAAGCTAGTAACAAGAGGTTTAAGACATCTGGATTTGAGAAAAGGAAACCATTGTGGAGGACTCAGTTATGTGCAAAATGTGGATTAAATCATGAAACAAGTCAGTGTTTTCGGGTGACTGGAGCATGTTTTGGTTGTGGAAAGCTAGATCATCAATTAAGAGATTGCCCACTGAAAAGGAAGAAAGAGCCCTTTGTCTCCTAGACCCTCAGCCCATGCTAGAGTATACGCTATCACTGAACAAGATTCTAAAGCTTCTAAATCAATAGTGGAAGGTATTCTTCATGTTTCTAAAAGAAATGCAAAAGTTTTGTTTGATCCCGGCTCCAACTTATCGTTTGTTTCACAATACTTTGCTTGTCACTTGGATATTCTACCTAGACCCCTGGATTATATGTTATATGTAACAACTGCTGTTGGAGATTCATCGGTAACAAACTTGGTTTACCCATCTTGCTTGATCTCTATTGGAGAACACGAACTCCTTGCTGATTTGATTCTCCTAGAGATCCAGGGCTTTGATATTATACTTGGCATGGATTTGTTATCTTCTCATCATGCTAGTATTGATTGTTACAAAAAAATAATTACTTTCTGCATACCAGATCAGCCTATATTTTTCTTTGAGGGCATTAGGCATGATTTGCCTCCTTGCTTGATATCAGCACTTCAAGTTTATCGTCTTATGCAGAAAGGTTATTTTTGTTATATGGTGTGTGTAAAGGAGCATTCAAATCAGGAAACCCACCTAGATGAAATTGAAGTGGTCAAGGAATTCCCTGATGTATTCCCAGATGACTTGCCTGGTTTACCTCTAGATAGAGAGGGTGAATTTGCTATTGATCTAGTCCCCAATACAACCCCAATATCTAAGCCTCCCTACAGAATGGCACCACTCGAGCTAGAGGAGTTAAAGAAGCAAATACAAGAATTATTAGATAAGGGTTTCATACGACCCAGTGTATCCCCATGGGGTGCTCCGGTACTATTAGTGAAGAAGAAGGATGGAACATTGAGGCTTTGTATTGATTATAGACAGTTGAATCAGGTGACCATCAAAAATAAGTATCTCATACCTAGAATTGATGATTTGTTTGATCAAGCTGCGGGGGTGCACAAGTATTCTCTAAGATTGACTCGAGGTCGAGTTACTATCGATTGAAGATCAAGGAGGAGGATATTTCAAAACAAATTTTTGAACTCGATATGGTCATTATGAATTCTTGGTAATGCCTTTTGGTTTGACAAATGCCCCTGCAGCTTTTATGGAACTAATGAATAGGATATTTCAACCGCTCTTGGATATCTGTGTAATTATATTTATTGACGACATATTGGTGTATTCGAGGAGTAAACAAGAGCATGAGGAACACTTGAGAAATGTATTGTCCATACTAAGAGAAAAGAAGTTGTATGCAAAGTTCAGCAAATGTGAATTTTGGTTGAAAGAAGTTGCTTTCTTAGGCCATGTGATTTGAGGAAGGGTATATCTGTTGATCCAAGGAAAATAGAAGCTGTAGTTGAATGGGGAGTACCAATAAATGTAACGGAAGTTTGAAGCTTCTTGGGCATGGCGAGGTTATTACTGGGAGATTTGTGGAGGGATTTTCTCGAATTGCTCAACCTCTCACCAAACTCACTAAGAAGAATATGAAATTTGTATGGGGTGATGATTGTGAGCAAAGTTTTCAAGAGTTAAAAAGAAGATTGACTAGTGCCCCTATTCTCACTATTCCAAGTGGTAGTGGTGAGTTTGTAGTTTATACCGATGCTTCAAGAAAGGGCCTAGGATGTGTTTTGATGCAGGAAGGGAGAGTAATCGCGTATGCTTCTAGGCAACTTAAAGGTTATGAATTGAATTATCCAACTCATGATTTGGAATTGGCAGCAATTATTTTTGCTTTAAAGATTTGGAGACATTATTTGTATGGCCGACAGTTTGAAATCTTTACTGATCATAAGAGTTTAAAATATATTTTCACTCAAAAAGAGTTAAAAACATGAGGCAACGAAGATGGATAGAACTTCTGAAGGATTATGATTGTGCCATCCGTTATCACCCGGGCAAGGCCAATGTTGTAGCTGATGCACTTAGTAGGAAATCTACAAGTTTTATGGCTAGTCTGGTCGTGAAGCAATGGAAGTCATTTGAAGAAAATTTTGATTTGAAAGCTTTGAGGAAAGAGCAAGACTCGATGATATTGATGGCCTCCATTCAAGTGCAATCTGATCTTATTCAACAAATTAAGGAAGGACAATTACGAGATCCACATCTAATCTACTTGAGGAGTGAAGTAGAAAAGGAATTGAAGCCACAATTTCAAGTTTCAAAGGATGGCCTATTGAGATTTGGGGAGAGAGTATGTGTACCAAATGAACCAGATATCAAGAATCAAATCCTAAATGAAAGTCATACTTCAAAGTACACCATACACCTTGGGAGCACTAAGATGTATAGAGATCTTCAAAGTCATTATTGGTGGAAAGGCATGAAGAAAGAAATTGCAATGTATGTTTCAAAATGTTTGACTTGTCAACAAATCAAAGTAGAACACCAAAGACCTGGAGGGTTGTTGCAACCTTTAGTTATTCCTGAATGGAAATGGGAATGTATTACTATGGATTTTATTTCGGGACTACCCAGAACCTCGAGGAAGCATGATGCTATTTGGGTTATCATTGATAGGTTAACAAAATCTGCACATTTTCTACCGATTAATATGACTTATTCGCTTGATAAACTTACAGATTTATATGTCAATGAAATTGTAAGACTTCATGGTATTCCAAAGGAGATCATCTCTGATAGAGACTCTAGATTTCTCTCTAGATTCTGGAGAAGATTGCAGGAGTCGATGGGCACTAAAGTTAAGTTTAGTACCACATACCATCCTCAGACTGATGGTCAGTCAGAAAGAACAATTCAAACACTTGAGGATTTGCTTAGAGCCTATGTTATGGATTGGAAAGGTGAATGGGATAAGGATATTTCACTTGTTGAGTTCACGTATAATAATAGTTATCATTCAAGTATTCAGATGGCTCCTTATGAAGCTTTATATGGGCGAAAGTGCATAACACCTATATGTTGGGAGGAAGTTGGTGATGTGAAAAGTTGTTAGCACTTAGGACAAGGTACAAGAAACTACCGAGAAAATTTAAGTTATAAGGAAAAGGTTAAAAGCGCTCGAGTTGTCAAAAGAGTTATCGACAATAGAAGCGAGATATTGAGTTTGAAATCGGAGATTTTGTATTCTTAAAAGTCTCCCCTTCCAAAGGCATTATAAAGTTTGGGAAGAAAGGGAAATTAAGCCCAAGATTTATTGGACCTTTTGAGGTTCTTGAGAGGGTTGGTTACGTAAACTACGGGATTGCCTTGCCACCAAAGACATTGTGCCATGTCCACGATATATTCCATGTCTCGATGATTAGAAAGTATATATATGACCCTTCTCACATCATTGAGTATGAGCTGGTGGAGATCGATAAAGATTTATCTTATGTGGAAGAGCCTATTCAGATTGTTGATAGGAAAGAAAAAGTCCTAAGGAATCGAGTCATCCCACTGGTTCAAGTAATTTAGAGACATCATTCTGGAGAGGAGACAACTTGGGAGCTAGAGGAGGAAATAAAAAAGGTATATCCCAGTCTTTTCATCGATAGAGGTACGATAAATTTAGAGGACTAAAATTTTCTTTTAAGGGGGGGAGAGTGTAACACCCCTCATTTTCGAATTTTCGTATAAATTTATGGTGATAATGTAAGCATTTAGTTTAAATTGATAAAAGAAATAGAGTATGAAACAGAGGTAACTTAATTGTAAGATTTGGGAGATCTGTTCAAAAAAAAAAAAAAAAAAAAAAAAAAGAATCTGAGGACCTATATGTAAACCCTAAGGACCAAATCGTGAATATGATAAAAATAAGGACTGAACTGCAAAACGCACAAAATGACAAATTCCACCGTTTAAGCCTCTCTGCCTTCGTTCTTAAGGAAGCAGAGAAGGCAGCTCGTGGGTGATCAGGGAAAGAAAGAAAGAAAGAAAGAAAGAAAGAAAAAGAAGAAGAAGAAGAAGAAGAAGAGAAAAAAAATTGGGGCTTTTAGGGTTCTTGCTTTAATCTTTTCACTTCGGGTCAAAATTCTCAAAGGCAAGTGTTCTAACCCCATCCTACACTATTTATTATTTTTTTTGTCTCTGATTCTTATGTTGATTCAAAATAAATTGAAGGATTCCTATTTTAGAAACTGATATGTCTCTCCCTTGGACATAGAACCATGGATTCTGAAGTTTTTCGGTAAACTGACCCCTATACACTATTTCAGCTATAAGTTTTAGTAAAAAATGTGAATTCGGGCAGGAACTAATTTGTTTGAAATTAGACTCTTATATCTTCCTTTTGAAACTGATTTTGTAGATTTTGGACACCGAATACTTACCCAAGCATCTGTTTCGAATGAGCCTATAGACGCTGTAAAATAGGGTTCAAGATTTCTGACCTGTCGATACTAAAATGCCTATAACTCCCCGTTGAAAATTCTAATTTGTACCAAACTGATTTTATTTGAAACTATACTTGAAAATCTTTCTTTTTACATATAGTTTGAAAATTTTGGAATTCAATAGCCTACCCTCTTATCTGTTGAATCCGACCCTATAAATTCTGCAAAACAGTGATTGTGTTTTTGACCATGTGTTACCAAATCAAAGGTAACTCCATGTTGGGAACCCTGTTTCATATGAAATTTGTTCCATCAGAATATAGATTGATATATGGTTCGACCATAGCTTTCTTATGGGTATTGGAGCATAATTGATATTCTAAAGTATTTGTTTGATGTGCCACTGGAATTCTGTCCGAAATCGAGCTTTGGTCGATTTCGCGTATTCTGTTCCGTTCCTTTGGATATTTGAATTCGTCTAACCTTCTTATTGGAATTGAGCTAATATTATTGCTTGGAATCCCTGTACACTCTTGTTTTCATTTCATTTCAATCTGAATACATTTGCGAGAGATTTGTTCTTTGTTTCGTATTGTCTCGAAAAGGCACATGCACGTTTTGTTGTTCCGCGTGTGCTTCCGATATATGCTACTTATTGTTAAAACTGCCCTCTTGTACTCTGGTGTGTGGGATTGTCTGGACCTTTGCCAGAAATGGTAAAGGGTATGCGCTTATTGCCCGCTATGTGGGGTCCCGCTATGTGGGATATTCTGGACCTTTGCCAGAAATGGTAAAGGGTATGTGCTTAGAGCCTGCGATGCTCTGCCGGCCCCCTCTGACTTCACCTAGACGTGGGTGGATGGAGCTCCCAGACGTGGGAGACTTTTGTCAGGTGGTCATTCAGAAATGGATGAATCACATTCGACTGAGATCCCACTACACCTTCTATATGTTTGATATGACCTCCAGAGTTTTGGTGTGTTGTTCTGTTCATGCTCTGGATAAGAATGATATGATTGCAACGTCAAGGACGACGTTTGAGCTTCTGTACGATATTTGTTTTTGATATGCTCTGAAATGCTTCATTCACTGATGATTTTGCTTCGAAATGTTCCATATGCCGTTGATATGCTTCGGAACATTTTATATGCCATTGGTAAGCTCCGATGTGTTTCCTTTGTTACTGATATGCTCCAATTACTCTATGCCCCATCTGTCAGAAACCAAATATGTAAGATTGAAAGGACTCTTGTGTTTCTGCTCCTAATGATATTTTGTCTACGAAAGCGTATATTCTGACTTGTATTTTGAAACAGTATCTCTTTGGAAATTGTACTATTTGATATGGATACATTAGTCACTTGCTGAGCTCTTTATGCTCACCCCGTTTGTTGATAAATTTTTAGGATAGCGTATCGCTTGCTTAAATGTTAAGATTGGGCTGAGGCGGTGGAAGGTTTAGAAGATTTTGGGCAGATCTTTGTTAGCATATGTATATTTGTTGTATAAGATACTCTACATCTTATGAAATGTGACGATGAATCTAAACCTGTGGATTTTGTGTAAGATAAAGGATCCCTCATGTATAGGATTTTGGAATGTTAAGTTAAATTCATGTAATGATATGATCTTATGGTAATCGTTGGTTTGGTGACTGCATAGTCTTTCCCCACTTGTGAATTTATGTTGCGGTTATTATTTTGATGAGTTGAGTTCAGGTTGTATGAATTATCGAGTGACGTATGGTATGTTTATGAATTGCACAGGGTTATGAATTGGTAGACTATAGAGATGAGATTTTGATCTGAATGTTTTCTTAGTGACCTCAAATGTGCGTTTGGATCCTGGGATTAGTTGTGATGAAAATTTTTAAATATTGTCGTTATTTTGAGGGTCGTGACAGGGCAGAACAATGAACCATTTGTTCAACAAGGTAGAGTAGTCCAAGGGGATGGTGGTCTTTAAAACTTCCAAAGGGAAGGATGCGAAGAGAGAAGTTGCTCCAACAGAATAGATATCTAAGAGGGATAAACCCAGTTCTCCAAAGGGAGAATTATATGTAACAGATCACATATGTTTAGGAGGAGTACCTCAAGATAACAACTTCATAAAGCTCATCGGACCGAGCAAGTGGCGAGGAGTCGTCGCATGATCTTGTAAGGTAATGCGTTGGTGGATGCATAGTGAGATCAAGTGGGGAGTTACCCAAGGCAATACAAAATGAAGGCACACTTGGAGCTGATATGGAGATCGGACTTAACAGAGGGCTAACCCATTGAATGGTGAGTAGGAGAGCTACCATTAACTCAATGCAAATCAAGGAGCGGAATAACTTAGGGGGTAACTTGGTGAAGTACCGAAGCCACATGAAGAGAGTTGGTATAGAAGATGGGACATGAAGCGAAGGCATGAAGCTTTCCTTAGACAAAGGTCAAGGACATGAACTCTTGTAGAGGCAGGAGCAAGATCATATCGTTTCATGGGTCCCTCATTCTAATAGAGTGAACTCATCCTGTATGGTGCCAAAGATAGAGGGAGCTTCGAGGCACTTGCACCTTACCTTAGTGAAGCATTTGATGAAGGAACTAAGGCGACGTAATTTACGAAGTCAAAGTTAGTGTCAAAAGACCTTAGCACGAGACGAGAGGATACAAAAGCAAGTACTCTTGAAGAATATGTCATAGTGCTACCATTCGAGTTGCCATGAGGAAAGCAGTGTGCAGCGAAAATTGTGCTGGTGGGGGCAAAGGCCTAGGATCCAAACAATAGTGCATCAATTTCAACGAAGTCATGGGACTTCAAGAGCTGCTAGGTGATGGACTATCCTAGAGCTATACTTCGTTTGGGTGTGACCCAAGAGCAAGTGGACGAAGGTCGATTGCCAAAGGAGCAAACATAATCAAAGGTGGCAAAGGCCCTGTGATGTGTTGGCAGAGGCCACACATGGAGAGATCGCAGTTCGAGTTTATCTTACAATGATCAAAATGTAAGATGTCCCCAAGAGGCGACAGGGTGTAGCGAATCGTGATGGAATAGTTCAAGGCAAGACGACACACACAAGACAAGTCCCATGAGGGATGGGGTCATATGGAGGTGTGATCGAGAGCTACTGGGAGTTTCACTTTGGTGAATAACACGATAGCAAAAAAGGCCATAGATTTAAGGAGGGAATGCTATAGTACTATAGAGGCGAGTCTTTTGTGCGTGCATTGAATTTTGCATCAGATGAAAGCCTTGATCATTAGCATATGGGGGCTGTGTACCACCAAAGGAGAAGTTTGAATGTAAATACCAATGAGTCCCATGGGGGGACTTTATTATGCAGAAGAATGATCAGAGTGGCTGGAGAGTTGGATTGCTTCAGAGCTCACATTCGCTTAAAGTAGCTCAGCAAGTTAAAGGACAAGGTTGAGTAAGTGAACTTTGCTACTAAGGAAGCTAATGAGAATATAATCGGCGCAAGCTCTACAACATGATAGCAGAGGTCATGTATGGGAGCTTCAGTTTATCTTTTCATTAACTAACGGGAACTGCTCAGAGAACATATAGGTGTTAAAGCATGTGATCGAAAAGGGGTGAGGAAGCGACAACGAGTCCAGAGAGACTTAGCTACCCAAAACTAAGTATTGGTTAGAATGAATGTGGGATCAAAGGAGTGCCACAGTGTCACAAAGGCAGATCTATTGATCATGAAGAAATGGACACAGATGCGTGGCAATGGATAGTAGTGATATGGTCATGGTAGCGCCATGGTACTACGGAGGCAGGACTTCCATGGAGTCATCGATCTCTTGCTCTCATGGAGGAAAAACGCTTGGACATGAAAGGAGCCAAGGAGGTGGAGAATATATGCTAGTCATATGTGCCTTGCAAGTCAATCATATGAGTGATGGCACTTGTGACTTGATATGCACTTTATCTCTTTGCTTATTATTAGGTGTTTTATCACTTTATCTTGCGTGTTGCATATACTGTGATGTCCTTGGATCTGTGCAATGGGATTCGGATCGTGATGAGATCACGATAATGAGATCGATTCACCTTTAAACACAGACCCTAAATTATCCTGATCATAGGTTACTCAAGAAGGACATCGAGATAATCGAATAGACTGGTGTGCTGTATACCCGTCCATATGATGGAGGTAGCTGGTCTCATAGCTACTCGTGTGGGGACACTAAGGGTACAGTGCAGGTGCTCATTGGGGAATGAGTTCACTGATTGATCCGCCTACGGAATGCTGGATGGTTATTGATACCTCACGTCAGACAGCGATTCCGTAGTCCTAGTAGTGTATCTGGTCTTTAGACATGAGACACCAAGGATGTCCTGTATGAGTACTCCACTCTTTGATACTGGACTTATAGGTTTGGAAAGTTCCAAATCTAGTACAACCGGTCATTGGGAGTGGTAGCCAACCTTACGAGGGCTATTGAGTATCAATATAGGATCATCCGCTCTCGGTATCATGAGAGGAATATCTCATGTGTTCTTGCTCGAACAAATCCTTGGCCAAGGTTATCCGGATTGAGAGAGAAAGAGTTCTCCAGGAGAATCCGACAAGAGCAAGACTCGAGGAGAGACCGTATGCACCTGACAGCACCATGCCCAGTATAGGGTCTCTGGGATATTAGATGGATGAGGGACTATAGATACATGGTAATTGAGGATAGATAGGTCCAAAGGATTGGATTCCCCTATATCGTCTGGGGGCCGCGGCATAGTGGCCTTGTACGTCCGTAGTCGATGAGTTGGGTGAATTATTATAGAGATAATAATTCATTAAGTCAGAAGGAGTTCTGACAAGTATGACTCACGGCCAGCTCGATATTGGGCCTAGAGGGTCACACACATATGGTAGGTGTTGTGACGAGTAGAGGTTCGGATATGAGATATCCACTGAACCCCCTATCTTATTAGATATCCATTAAGCCCTTAAATTATTGGATCCTGAGATGAGATCCAATAATTACTAATAAGAGATTATTGGGTAGAAACCCACTAATCCAAGAAGCTTGGGTAATTGGATGGAGATCCAATACCCAATAGGGCAAAAGATCCATTAGGATTTTTAGGGGGCCTCTATAAATAGGAGGGAACCAAAGCTCTATAGGCTGAGGGTTTTCTTTTGGTAGCCACATCCTGTTCTCCTCTCCCCACAGAGAGAGGTGTATCGTTGCAATCCCTGCCGTGTGGATACCGCTAGAGAAGAGGACGCTTGACCTCCTTCATCCTCTCCCATAGATCTGTAGGAATTCAGGGATATACGATCTCCCTAGGTATCTTCTTTCACACGTGCAGTTTTGCGGATTTGTTTTTGACGCATCGACCTTCGCACGATGACAGAAACTTTCTACAGAAAATCTGGGGTTTTGTTTTCTATTCTTCCGTTGCTCATGTGATGTCACTCCCCTTGTGGATTTCCAAACAGTGGTATCAGAGCTAGGTTGTTCGTGCGAAGATCGGATCTTAAACTGCGTGTGTTGTGTTCTAGATTTTCTTTTGATGCCAAAATCGTTAGCGCGAAGGGCGAGAAAGGGCAGCAACTATTGCTGCCCGCTCATGCAGCAACCGCAAGGCTGCTTACAGCCTTGCTGCCTACACAGGCAGCAACCGGTGGCCGGTGGCCGGTGGCCGGTGGCGGTGGCCTGCATGCAAGCGGTACCCGGCTGGTAAGCTGCAGACCGCCAACAGGTAGCACCTGCAGGCTGCCTGCACCGGTGGCCTACCCGCAAGAATCGGCATCGCCTGCGTGCGTTGCGATCGCGGGCAGAAGCGCTCGCATGGGCAGGGGCACCGGCAGGCGCTGCACCCGCAAGGGGCAGCGCCGCTTGCGGGTGATCTACCCGCAGATGTGGGTGCACCGCAGAAGGGCGCGCACTACCGTGGACAGACCGCTGCGGTAGCTGCGCTGCGAGAAGAAGCGGCGCGCGCAACTCTGAAGGGAAAGGTACTAGGATTTTTGGGCAAAAGATAGTTTTACCTCTTGAAATTTTAGAAATTCCAGTTTCTGTCCCTTTTGATAGAATGACTAAAATACCCCTAGGAATTTTCAAAATTTTAATTTTGTCCCTTATGGTCGAATGACCAAAGTGCCCCTGGGAATTCAAAATTTTGTTTTATGTCCTTAATTTTAGAAAAAATAAATATGTTAATTAAATAGTTTAATTAACTATTATTTTCTTTATCTAGTAGTCCTATAAAATAACATATACATGTGATGTATGATGTGGACAGATGATCATGGACCTGTGATGTAATGCGTGTATATGTGATTATTATTATTGGGGCCTACGAGCCTCTATTCTTTTCTCATTTATTGTCGAGCCTACGTACCTTTAATTATGTTGTAATTACATGAGGAGACGCAGCGGTAGCGTGACTCACGAGGTAGAGACGGACGATCCGACGCATAAAATGTGCTGAGATTCCGACGGAACCGACGAAGCGAGAAGGGCGATCACGGGGCATGGAGATGGGCCGAAGCACACATAGATCTTGATGTGAGTGATTGGGCCCACTGGCTCAGGCCTGATCATATTAGGATGTGGTCCATGATCATCTTGTGTGATTGCTCATATGATGTGTGATTAGTTATACACCTACTAGATATATATTTATTTATTTATTTATTTATATGCAATATAGATATATATATATATATATTAAATACGTATATGTATATGTGTGACAAATTATATTAGGAGACCAAATCAAAATCCCCTCTATTAATAATATTAAGTCGGTAAACATGAGGTAATTAGATTGACCCACGTGGCCTTCCATCGTTATAGCTAGGAACCGATTCCCGGTGTAGGTTGAGTTGGTCGAGTCCCTCGAGACTCACCTATATTGCGTTTCGCTATCTTATCTACGAAATAGAGATGTCATTGGTGACCTGAGGACACGGTATGCTTAGTCGAGTCCCTCGAGAGTATATCACCGAATCAGACTCATCTGGTAACGATGGTGATGACTTAACCGAACATCATGGTTGGTTGAGTCCCTCGAGGCCATGGTGGTTCAGAGGCCGAACAGGACGGGAATCACAAGGAGTTGTGATTGGCAAGAGTTGCCTACCTTTACGGGCTTAACGTGATTGGTCGAGTCCCTCGAGGTTATGTTAAGACGCCGATTGGATCCTAATCCCCACTAGAAATCCGTCGGGGGTCTCTGATTCACATACCAGAGGGTGTTGTGTGTCTCATAAAAAATTAGTATGAATACATTAAGATAGAAGTCCTTACTTATCTTAATTATTTTTTCTGCAAATTCTGTATATTATTTATTTCTGTTACATCTTTTATTTCAAAAAAATATCGCTTTCAAATCCTTTACGTGGCATACTTGATGCCAACCACCTCACTAGTCCAAATTATACAAATTGGCTTCGCAATCTGAGAATCATTCTCACGACGTAGAAAATCGCATATGTCCTTGATACAGTGATCCCTATGCCCGACGAAGGGGCAAGCGAGGATGAGATCGCTCGTTATGTGAAGTACTTAGATGATTCCACTCTTACTCAATGTTATATGTTGGCCTCTATGACTACTGAGTTACAGAGAAAACATGAAAATATGGATGCTAATTTCATACTCCTACATCTCCGTAAACTGTTTGAGGAACAGGGAAGAACTCAGCGATATGAGATATCAAAGAGTCTTTTTCGTGCCAGGATGACTAAGGGGACACCAGTTCAGAACCATGTCCTTAAGATGATTGAGTGGATCGAGAAACTCACAGTGCAGGAATAGTCCTAGAGGATAACTTTGTGTGTGGATCTTGTGCTTGATCCCTACGATTCTTTTTCTCAGTTCATAATGAATTTTAATATGAACAAACTTGAGGTGACCCTCCCAGAGCTCTTCAATATGTTGAGAGAAGCAGAGAGCACCATCAAGAAAGAGAAGCCAGTTCTCTAAGCTGGTGAGACCAGAAAGAAAAGGAAGGCTGAGAAGACCCTTAAGAAAGGCAAGGGCAAGGGCAAAATGGGTAAGGCAAAGGTTGCCAAGAAAGGCCCAATAAAGGACAAAGGCCAGTGCTTCCACTGCGGCATAGATGGGCACTGGAAGAGGAACTACAAAGAGTACATTGCAGAAAGGACGAAACAGAAGCTTGGAGAATCTTCATGTACATTCATGATCAGTCTCCATTTGTCAGAATCTTATAATAATACATGGGCATTAGATACTGGGAGTGCTTATCATATCTGTAATTCATTACAGTTTCTGGCAGGACCTAGAAGATTGAACAGAGGCAAGATGGACCTTAAGATGGGCAATGGTGCAAAGGTTACTACAGTGACTATTGGCAAGGTCACTTTATATCTGCCTGGTTGAGCTATTATTGCATTAGATGCATGTTATTATGTTCCTTCTATTATCAAAAATATTATTTCCATTTCGTGTTTAACATTTATTGGATATAAATTAGTTTTTGAGAATAATGGTTGTTCAATAATATTAGATGATGAGATCATCACGAGAGGAACAATGCATAATGGTTTATTTATGCTAAATACAGCTCCACATATCATGAGTGTAAGTGAGTCTAAGAGGAAACGAGAAGTGGAGAACTAGACTGGAAAGAATATTAAAACCCTTCGATCAGATCGAGGAGGTGAGTACTTGAGTATAGAGTTCACCGAGTTCCTCAAAGACTATGGGATATTATCCTAATGGACACCTCCTTATACATCACAGCTTAATGGTGTATCAGAAAGGAGGAATCGCACATTGTTAGACATGGTACGTTACATGATGCGTTTCGCCGACCTACCCATCTCATTCTGGGGATATGCCTTAGAGACCGTAGCTTACCTTCTGAACAAAATTCCAATTAAATCAGTGATGTCTACTCCATATGAGATATGGAATGGGAAGAAGCCTGATCTTAAAGTTGTTAAGATTTGGGGCTATCCTACCCACGTTAAGAGACACAACCCTGACAAGTTGGAATCTAGGACAGAATGGTGCAAGTTCATGGGATACCCCAAAGAAACTTGTGGGTATTATTTCTATCACCTTGAGGACCGAAAGGTTTTTGTAGCCAAGAGAGTAGTGTTCCTTGAGAAGGAACATATTCTTGGTGGAGACAGTGGGAGCATGATAGAGTTGAGCGAGGTTGGAGAACCTAGCTCAAGCACCATTCCAGAATCTGTTCAGATACCTAGCACATAAGTTCCAACTTTACGTAGGTCCGATAGAGTATCCCATCCTCCTAAGAGATATGTGGGACATATCAGAAGAGAGGATGTTGAGGATATTGATCCTCAGACCTATGAGGAGGCTATTATAAGCATAGACTCCAGGAAATTACAAGAAACCATGAATTCAGAAATGGATTTCATGTACTCCAACAAGGTTTGAAACCTAGTTAATGCACCCGAGGGTATTATACCCATTGGCTATAAGTGGATCTTCAAAAAGAAGATTGGAGTAGATGGAAAGGTAGAGACCTATAAAGCAAGGCTAGTGGCTAAGGGGTATCGTCAAAGGCAAGATGTTAACTATAAAGAAACTTTCTCACTTGTAGCCATGCTAAAATCCATTCGAATTCTATTGGCTATTGTAGCACACTATGATTATGAGATCTGATAGATGAACGTTAAAACCGCATTCCTCAATGGTAACCTCGATAAAGAGGTGTATATGATACAGCCTGAGGGATTCGTGTCCAGGGATAACCCAGATAAGGTGTGCAAGTTGCTTAGGTCCATTTATGGATTGAAGCAAGCTTCCCGAAGTTGGAACATAAGATTTGATGAGGCAATCAGGTCTTATGACTTCATTAAGAACGAAGATGAACCTTATATGTACAAGAAATTAAGTGGGAGCACTATCACCTTTTTCGTATTATATGTGGATGACATCCTGATAATTGGGAATGATGTAGGAATGCTCTCCACAGTAAAGACTTGATTATCTAGGCACTTCTCCATGAAGGACTTAGGGGAAGCATCCTACATATTAGGGATACGGATCTATAGAGATAAATCCAAGAGAATGCTTGGCTTGTCCCGGTCCAGGTACATAGACACCATTGTCAAAAGGTTTGGCATGAAAAATTCCAAGAGAGGTCTCATACCAATGAGACATGGAATATCACTTTCTAAGAGTATGTCCCTAAAGACTCCTGAAGAAAAGGCACACATGGATATGATGTCATATGCATCAGCGATAGGATCTATCATGTATGCTATGCTATGTACCAGGCCTGATATAGTGCATGCTCTGAGTGTCACGAGCAAATATCAGGCAGATCCAGGCTTAAAGCACTGGAAAGCAATAAAAAGTATCCTTAAGTACTTGAGAAGGACTAAGGATCTTTTACTGGTATATGGAGGTAGTAGCTTCAGGGTTGAGGGCTACATGGACTCGAGCTTCTAGTTCGATGTCGATGATAGTAAGTCTAATTCAGGATATGTGTTTACCCTGAATGGAGGAGCAGTATGCTGGAAGAGTTCCAAACAAGATACTACTGCTGACTCGACCACAGAAGTGGAATTTATTGCTGTGGCAAAGGTAGCAATGGAGGGAGTCTGGATGAAGAAGTTCATCACAAATCTAGGAGTCATCCCGAGCAACGAGGAGCTAATTCCTTTATATTACGATAAATACGGGATGATTACTCAAATAAGGGAACCCGGGTCTCATCAGAAGTGTTCTGAGGAGGTTTCAACTTATTAGAGAGATCGTGGCCCAAAAAAATGTAGTAATGGAAAGAGTTCCATCCGAAGATAACATTGCAGATCCACTAACAAAGCCATTAACTCAGATTGTCTTTGAGCATCATAGAGGTCTGATGGGGATCAAACATGTTGGTGATTGGCTTTAGGTCAAGTGGGAGATTACTAGTCATATGTGCCCTGCAAGCCAATCATATGAGTGATGACACTTGTGACTTGATATGCACTTTATCTCTTTGCTTATTATTAGGTGTTTTATCACTTTATCTTGCGTGTTGCATATACTGTGATGTCCTTGGATCTGTGCAATGGGATTCGGATCGTGATGAGATCACGATAATGAGATCGATTCACCTTTAAACACAGACCCTAAATTATCCTGATCATAGGTTACCCAAGAAGGACATCGAGATAACCAGATAGACTGGTGTGCTGTATACCCATCCATATGATAGAGGTAGCTAGTCTCATAGCTACTCGTGTGGGGACACTAAGGGTACAGTGTAAGTGCTTATTAGGGAATGAGTTCACTGATTGATCCGCCTACGAAATGCTGGATGGTTATTGATACCTCACGTAAGACAGTGATTCCGTAGTCCCAGTAGTGTATTTGGTCTTAGACTTGAGACACCAAGGATGTCCTGTATGAGTACTCCACTCTTTGATACCAGACTTATAGGTTTGGAAAGTTCTAGATCTAGTATAGCCGGTCATTGGGAGTGGTAGCCAACCTTACGAGGGCTATTGAGTGTCAATAGAGGATCATCCGCTCTCAGTATCATGAGAGGAATATCCCATGTGTTCTTGCTCGAACAAATCATTGGCCAAGGTTATTCGGATTGAGAGAGAAAGAGTTCTCCGGGAGAATTCGACAAGAGCAAGACTCGAGGAGAGATCGTATGGGCCTGACAGCACCATGCTCGGTATAGGGTCTTTGGGATATTAGATGGATGAGGGACTATAGATACATGATAACTGAGGATAGCTAGATCCAAAGAATTGGATTCCCTTGTATCGTCTGGGTCCGTGGCGTAGTGGCCTGGTACGTCCGTAGTCGATGAGTTGGGTAAATTTTATGGAGATAATAATTCACTAAGTCAGAAGGAGTTCTGACAAGTATGACTCACGGCCAGCTCGATATTGGGCCTAAAGTGTCACACACATATGGTAGGTGTTGCGACGAGTAGAGGTTTGGATATGAGATATCCGCTGAACCCTCTATCTTATTGGATATCCATTAAGCCCCTGAATTATTGGATCCTGAGATGAGATCCGATAATTGCTAATAAGAGATTATTAGGTAGAAACCCACTAATCCAAGAAGCTTGGGTAATTAGATGGAGATCCAATACCCAATAGGACGAAAGATCCATTAGGATTTTTAGGGGGCCTCTATAAATAGGAGGGAACCAAAGCTCTATAGGCTGAGGGTTTTCTTTTGGTAGCCATCTCCTGTTCTCCTCTCCCCAGAGAAAGAGGTGCATCGTTGCAATCCCTATCGTGTGGATACCACTAGAGAGGAGGACGCTTGACCTCCTTCATCCTCTCCCACAGATCTGTAGGAATTCAGGGATATACGGTCTCCCTAGGTATCTTCTTTTACACGTGCAGTTTTGTAGATTTATTTTTGATGCACCGATCTTCGCACGATGATAGAAACTTTCTACGAAAAATCTGGGGTTTTGTTTTCTGTTCTTCTGCTACGCATGTGATGTCGCTCCCTTTGTGGATTTCCCAACAATATAGAGACAAACTCTAAGTACAAAGATAAGGTTGAAAGGCAGAGACTAGGGAACTTCGTAAGACGGTGTCAATGAGCTTCTCATCAAGATAGCCGAAAGTGAAGGACTTCGGGTTGATGCAATAATGCATGATAAAGGAACGAAGCAGGCAGTATACGATGTTGTACCTTTGCTACTCAGAGGAGTAAGCAACAGAAATGATGGAGAAGATGGTACAATCCCAAAGGTGACCAAAACTATCACAGATTTGCTCCAGGTTGGAGTGAAAACTTCTTGCATTCCAGAAGTTCAATAGCATTAAGAAAGTGAATCACAGTAGCTGACTCAACACAAGGAGTGCAAACACTTTGAGTACTTTAAAAGTGTAAGCTAAGAGCATGCGAAAGCTACTAACCAGCTCGATACACGAAGTACAACCCTCGAGGAGGTAGGTAAAGTCAAGTAACCTTTGTCTTCTCAACTCTTAAGAGAATGAGTGAAATCGAGTACCCTAGTTCTCTTATTTATCCAGTAGAAAAGCTCTATACAGATTTGAAGACCCTTCGAAGGAACCTGATGGAAGACAACAGTTGTCAAATCCTTTCCAACAGTGATTAATGCTACTGAAAGTAGATTGTCTATTTCATTTTTTAACAGAATGTCAATCGAAAGCGGAAGTGATACAAACTTACTTGGAAGTGACGACTAAGTGAAGGAAGAATCGATGGGCAAATTTTATGGAGGAAGAACCTGAAAACTTTAAAGTATACGTGGTGATGCTCATTAAAGCTCCAACAAGTATCCACCTAGTTCAAGCTACAAAAGGTATTTGAGAGACTGATGCATACCAAGGATGGTTTTTTCCTTCACTTGAAGAATCCGCAGAAACTAGCAAGGATTAGAACAACTCAGTTGACCCCACACCAAAGTCAGAGTCATTAGTGAGTTGAAGTAATGTTGCAGATCAAAGTTCGATGACTCAACGACAACAAGAGGAGAGCAGTTGGGAACCAAGAGGCGTATTGCTGTAGGAACAGAAGATTGAAGATTCAGCAAAGGCAAGGAGTTACAATGTTAGCAAAGATTTTTACGAGGACATTAAAGTAATAAGTGGGGAAGAATGTCATGGACAAAGTTTTAAATAGGGTATTCGATGTAATGCTTATGCATGTCCGTGTTTGTTGTTTGTTCATGCTTTACACAGCATGTAGAGGGCTAGCCAAAGGCTTACAATCTAAGAATGGAACATTAGAAAGCTGCAAAGAAAGTAATGAGATATATGTAAGAAAGGAAAGATTATATACTCATATATAGGAGTTCAGATCAACTTGAAGTGATAAGATATCCAAATGCTGATTTTGCAAATTACCTTAATAACAAGAAGTTCGCTTTAGGATTTGTATTCATGTTAACTGGTAGGGTAATTTCTTGAAAAAGTATAAACTAATCATTTATTGCATCATCAATAATGGAAGCTAAATTTATGACATGTTTTGATGCCATAAATCAAGCTTTATAGTTGTAAAATTTCATCTCAAGACTTAGTGTGGTCAATTCAATTACTAAGCCGCTGAAGCTATTTTGTGATAATACTATAGCAGTTTTCTTCTCTAAGAATAATAAGTATTCTGGCAGTTCCAAGCATATCAAGATAAAGCACTTGGTGGTTAGAGAAAGAGTTCAGAAACAACAAGTATCAATTGAGAACCTGAGCATCACTATGATGATTGTTGATCTATTTACCAAAGCTTTACAATATAAAATATTTAATGAACATATTTTTAGAATGAGGCTTGTGAGCAAGTTATAAAAGATATAGTGATACATGTTCAGGTTGATCCTATTGTTAATATATTTTACATAATTAAAATTATTTATTTATGCTATTTTATTTATATTTATATTTATGCATATTATGGTTAAATACAATAACAAAATTATCGTAACAAGATAAATTACAGAGTTTAATACAGACTAGATAAGAAAAGGCTAACATTGTTGTGGTATATAGAAGGAAGTATAAGATTGATGACATACAATCGTTATGACTCACATTAATAATTAGATTGAAGATAGTATTATTATGCTTATTAGACTTATTGACTTGTTTTTAAAATTTATGACCATGTATAAAATATTTTACAAAATTTTTCGAAATCCAATTAGGTAAAATTATTTTAAAATAAATTTTATTTTATTTATTTTAATTTTGAATATATTATCAATTAATGAGCTAAGTGAGAGAATGTTAGATTATGTGGCCCTTTATAATTGGATAAGATATATATAATGAAACTATTTGGATTCTAATGACAGATATTAGTCAATAGAAAAGAAGTTTATATTATAGTAGGATTCCGAAAGGAATACCCTTGATAGGAGAAACTCTCATAATAGCTTATCCTAGACCTTTTGTTTGGGCCTCTAAATAGACGAGACCTCTAGGGACTAAACAATGTATGTCATAGAGGATGCAATTGAGATATTACGATTTCTCTCTCAACCTCTCTAAACCATCAATAACAATGATCATGTGAAAAGATAGAAAGAGAGGAAAAGAAGTATATAACTCTCCTTACAGATCGATGTTACTGTGATATTTAGATCTAGAGGACAATGCCTTTGTAGATCAGATAAAATGATATCGAAATGTGCACATTGTAAATCCGATCTAATATTATTTGACTTCAATTTTGACATAAAAGTTTTTTGCATAACGTTAATCTGCAAGGAGAACTAGACACTCCTCTTCTCTTCCTATCTTTTTATAGGACCACTGTTATTTATGGTCTAGGAAGGTTGAGAGAGAAATTATAATCTCTCAACTACATCCTCTATGACATATGTTGTTTAGTTCCTAGAGGTCATGTCTATTTATAGGCAAGAGTAGATAGTCTAGGATAACTTATTAAAAGAGTTCATCCCATCAAAGATATCCCCTAAAGAATCCTACTATAATATGAACTTCTTTTCTATTAGCCAATATCTGTCATCAGAATCTAATTAGTTATGTTATATATATATATAATCTAATTATAAATGATCACATAATTTAACATTCTATCACTTGACCCATTAATTGATAAGATATTAAAAGATATTTAAAATCAGAATAAATAAAATAAAATTCGTTTGAAAATAATTTTACCTAATTGGATTCCAAAAAATTTTAAAAAATATTTTATACATAGTCATGAATTTTAAAATTAACCCAATAAGCACAACAATACTATATACATAACCATAGTGGTTGTATATCATCAATTCTATACTCCATTCTATATACCATAATATTGTTAATATTTCTTTATATAGTCCATAATGACTCATATAATTTATCTTATCAAGATAATCTTGTTATTACATTCAACTATAATATGCATAAATATAAATATAAATAGGATAGCATAAACAAATAACTTTAATTATGCAAAAAAAATATCAATAATAGCATCCACCTAAATATACATCACTATATCTTTTATAACTTGCTCACTAGCCCTGTTCTAAGAACATGTTCTTTAAATATTTTATACTATAAAACTTTGGTAAATGGATCAACAATCATCATAGTGGTGCTTAGGTTCTCAATTAACACTTGTTATTTCTGGACTCTTTCTCTAACTACAAAGTATTTTATCTTGATGTGCTTAGAACTACTAGAGTATTTGTTATTCTTAGAGAAGAAAACTAATGTAGTATTATCATAAAATATATTCAGTAACTTGGCAATTGAGTCGACCACACCAAGTTTTGAGATGAAATTATGTAGCATTTGTGGTCTCAAAGTATGCCACAAATTCAACTTTCATTTTTGATGATACAATAAATAATTATTTTACACTTTTATAAGAAATTATACCACTAGCTAACATGAATACAAATCCTAAAGTCGATTTCTTGCCATTGAGACAATTTATAAAATCAACATCTGAATATCCTATCACTTCAAGATGCTTGACCCTGAGGGGAAGGGTTGCTTCTAGCTTCCTTGAGTTGGGCCTCGCTCATCGACAAGATAGCCATGGACTTAGATAGAGTGGCCGATAGCTATTAGTGTTGCTCCCACTTTAATCCACTCAATCTCAAAATTAAGTTTTGAAACTTTTCGATAGACCATGTCAACTCAATGGCCACCCTTGCCATAAAGAAATAAAAAAAAAACCTTGTCTCCCAACCTTTGTCGGAAGAAGGTGCTCTTGAGACTTGACAAGTAGGATGGGTGGAAAGGAAATAAGTCAAATCTCTAAGTATCATAGTGACGCAAGCCTACAACAGGGTTAGCAATATGGAATATCAAGCCTTTGGAATAGCAAGCCTACAAAAGCATTCAAATAGCACTAGGAGGTTGATGCCACTTGGGCGAGAGAAACTTTTTAAAGATTTAATATTTTAATAAAAATAGACTTGAGGGGAACTTTAAGCCCCAACCCTAAGGCGTCAAGGGAGGTACAAAAGAAATTATATCTTATATAATCAATCACCAGGTCGAGTAGATATCAACTTGAACTTAGTAGGAATGTTGAAAAATTCTTTGAAAAGTATCAGGTCAGCCTCGAAGATCCAAGAGTTGAAAGAACTATGAGGTTTGATTAACCAAGGGACTATCCTCCAAAGAGGTAGACTCCCTCATCACATTGACTTTGACCCCTTCACAAGAGGGGGAAGTTGTAAAAATTAACATCAAGAGTGGCGACGGGACCAGAGAGCCATTTGACTCATGGTTGGACAGTGAAAACGAGCTCAATAAGGAGGACATTTGGACTTGTTTAAGTTTTGAGGTGTCGAAGGCTCGAAGACTAAGGAGTCAAAGGTCCAAAAGTCTAAAGATCTAAAGGCTTCAAGAATGTTTGAAGGTGTGAAGGGTGTGGATGGCTAGGGAGCTATCTATAGTGCTTGAGTGACCACCTCATTGGCCAATGCTTTAGTTGAGGCGACACTTAGTAGTATGCTATTGGTCGAAGCATATCAACCAAAATCATTATAATCTTCTGAGTCCCTGGTAGTGCATGCAACCTCCACGCCAGCACCCCAACAAACACTAAATTAGCCTTGTGATAGTCGAAGCGATAGAGTCAAATTTGACCAGATTTACCGAGCAACCAAATCGATATGCCCATTAAAGTTTAAGGTGAAGGTAGTGTATGAGGATCCATATATTGCAATCTTGTGAGGAGAGAGAATCCCCCATGCAAAATGCATATCTCACGCATGGCCCATCGTTTGATCATCCGAACAATGGATCCTTTGGCCAACCAACCGAATGCAGGATCTCTTGGTTGACCAGTTGAACACTCAATGTTGGACCTTCTAATCAATTGGTCGAATCAACGATGCATAGCCCATAGGCTAAACATACATTTAAATTATGCATAGCCTGTGATCCAAATGTGCACTTCAATAATGCATAACCTATGAACCAAACGTGTATTTCAATGATCCATAGCCCATGGGCCTAAATATGTTTTTCAATGAAATAGAACCTATGGGCTAAACATGCATTTCATCTACTCATGGCTTGAGGCATAGTATGCATTTCTACAACACCTGGTTAAATGGCCTTAAAGCTTAATGACCTACCATTCAAATGAGAGATCAGAATCATCATTTAATGTACTCCAAGGATTGATGGCTCTATGACCCAATGACCCTAAAGCTGGAGGGCTAGTGATAGGTGAGAAATGACATAGTGGGCATGTAAGGTGCCACATGGTGATATGTGGCCGACAGGCTAATCACCCGAGGATTTTGTCGATCGGACATGGCCTACACGTGGATGTTAAATCTAGGGACAGGGTCATCATGAGCCATATGTGGCCAAACATTTGATCATCCAAACGTCGTGATTGTCATAGCTTGGGCTTTAGGAATGATGTATTTCATGTTATACCCCCCACCCGAAACATTACATAGCCTCTTCTTATCGTCGACGCTCTCAAATGTAACTACTCCCTAGTCACTTATAAAAGGGACCTCAGGTGCACATTTCAACATGATTTCTTTTCAGCACTATCTAACTAGTCCAATCACTCCAACTAGTTTAAACCATCAGAAAAATGCCCAACCTAGTTCTAATAGGGTTGGCACTACGGGAGACCACTAACTAGAATTGAGATGAACTTAGATGGGTTTCGGTTATATCTGAATCATCATTCTAGCTCAAACAATCAAAATCTATATTAACACTAACCATAATCATAATACAAAATTGTCCCCTTAATTAAACAATGAAAGTATTGTCTATGATGTTACATAACATGGACCTAACCTTTTCAGATGAATTATACTTAAAAAGTGCTTTGATCATTATTCTGCAACTTAAGGAAATAAGTATTATGATTGTGATTTGTACCTACTGCTTTGACATTATTTTTTGAAATACCCGGTTAAGTTAGAGTGCAAGAATATTACTTCACAGTATTATATCAAACACAATGAGATACAAACTTCCAAGTAAAACCAAATCTATCACCTTAGAGCCACCAAATCCATCATCTGATCATCACTACTACAGTATTAATCCTTAAATTTGTTCATAGACTCCAACCCCAGGTCTTTTTCCAATCTTCTCACTAAATTAATGTCATTGTCTTTATGATCCGATTGATTACTATGCTTTCATTTTGTATCATAGATTCTAAGAAGTTAAGAGTATGAAAATTCCTATCCATATCCATGATTAGATTATTGATATGCACCAATTCAAGAAGCAATTGTCCCTAGGAATTGGTTCTTTCGGATTCTGTGCATTGTGGACTCCCTCATACCCTTGCCTTCATTCGAAAGTTCATCTTTAATTCTTGATGCTTTGCTTTAATCCAAGTCATATACTCTGCTGCTGTACTTACAGATGAATGGAAATTCTCTTTGTTCACAAAACCATTGAAGATGATCCTCAAAATGCTGCTAATATTCTTTTGATGCCAACATATGGTGATAATAGGCTCCCAGTAATTATATATAGATGCTATGTTTATGTCATGCCATCATTATACAGGTCTCAGCACATCAATGATTTCGTATGTGAATTTTGTGTTATATGTAGCAGCATATAACTTCTAGGTGGGTACTTAATAAATAAAAAAAATTAAAAGTCTTTATCAAGTGCATGTGAAGTTACGGATTGTATCAGATAAATATAATTGGGATTGGAGATTTGGAATATGGTTGCATTGTTGGACATGATCAACATGATGTGTAAGTTTAGCATATTCTATGAGGAGCTTAAAATATGTCTTACTGATTTGTCAACTAAATGCCTGCCTCAGGAGAATGCCATTTTGCTCGCAGACACACAAATTAGAAATGTTTTGAGACATATTGCTTGCATGCAGAAAGGCTTCGTATGCAGTTTCAGAGGCTTCACACTATTCTTCCACATGTAATTGTAGCTGCTGAATGCAACTCGAGGCTTCACACCATTGCCTTCATATGAAGCTTATCTTGGAAAATTATGTTTGATGTGATGTTTATGGGAATGCTTTCAATGAATCTATCATGTCTCTTGGCAAAATCCTTGCTTTATGGATGGGTTACAGCTCCTTGACAGCATACCATTCAATGCTTCCACCATACTAAATCCTATACATATCAACCTGCTCAGCAAACATACAAACCCTCTTTTTCTCAATTGTTTGCAGAAGTCCGACCATGCTGTGGATCGACTCAAAATAATACGAGGTTTTTGAATGATGTTTATGGACTGCTATTGCCATAACATTATGATCAGATCCACAGACTATCTCCTTTTCTTCTAGTCACCGGCAGCGGATTCTTCCCCTCTCACTAATCATATAAGAAGCTATGGTTTTAGTTTGGTGCACCAAACGACATGCAGCTTGTGATCTTCCTTTCTCCGACAATATTTGTTAAATTACGTGGTCCGTTAAAGTCGGATAAGATATTTGATATAACTAATTGGATTCTGATATCAGTATCGATCAATAGAAAAGAAGTTCATATTTTGAAGAATACCTTAGGGGATGCCCTTGATGGAAGGAACTCCCCTAATAACTTATCCTAGACCCTCTGCACTCGTCTATAAATAGACAGGACCTCATGGGACTTAAAGCGATAGAGACAGAAGCAACACAGAAGCATCTAAGAGTTGCATAAAGATTAGCAACACAGATGCATCTAAGAGTTGCATAAAAGAAAATATTTCACAGACATCGATTGAGAGATTACAGTCTCCCTCTCAATCTCCCTGAGCCATCAATTAAAGTGGTCCTGTGAAAGGATAGGAAGAGAGGAGGAGGAGTCTAGTTCTCCTTGCAGATTGGCAGAGGCATTGGATCTAAAGGAAGGTATTCAGATCTTTTTCCTTTCTTTGCGGATGGCATCAAAAGGTATACATTGTAAAAACAGATCTATTGTTCCTTGATTTCGATCCTAGAATTAAAATTTTCCACATCATAGAAGCATGATAAAAGATTTTTATGCTTACAATTGGTATCAGAGCCAGGTTCTTGAAATCAAAACTTCAGATCTGTTGTTTTTCTTATTTACGATGTTTGATCCGAATTTTGTCAAATCTGTATTCCTATCGATTTTAGTTTATTATCGTGGTTTATCATTTGCTTGTCAACGATATTAAGGAAATAGCGACGATCGCTGTGTAGCACCGCTGTCGATTTCATTGCGATCTCGTTGCGTACAGCCATAAGGGCTACCAACGACCGCACCGCAGCAGCCATAGGGCTGCAGATCGGTTGCATGAGGGCGGCAACCCCGCGCGGGCACAACGGCATCGGCGGTAGCTCTGCGTGGGCGTAGGTAGTGCCCGCCCATGCGTAGGAGGTGGTGGCCGCGCGTGAGGCAAAGGCGCGTGGCGTGGCGCCGCTAGCGTTAGCGACCCGCCGCCCTGGCGTTGGACGCAAGAAGCATCCACGTCGCGAGCACACCGGCCGTCTGAGGCGGTAGCCACGCAGAGGCAACGCGCCGCCGCAAGCGACCTCGCCTCGACAGAGCATGCCACGCCGGCAGCAGCCTCACGCGGGTAGATACTGCGCCCACCCATGGGCAGCAGGTGTAGCCGCAACCGCCGCAGTCGTTCGGCGCGCAATGACACCGCACACACAAGCGCCACTTCGGCAATCATTGCGCGCATGCATAATGGCCGATCGATAGTGCTTGCAGATGATGCGGCGGATTGTTCGGCAAAATTACAGTTTTGCCATTAAGCAAAAAATTACAATTGTGCCATTAAGCGAAAATTATAATTTTGCCATTAAATAAAAATTACAATTTTGCTATTATGTTAAATTTACAGTTTTACCCTTATTATTTTGACAGTTCTACCCTTTATAAATCACGTAATTACAGTATATGTCCTGACATCATATTTACGGTTTTATCCTTAAAGGATTAAATTTAATTTTGATCAAATATAGAAAAGATTAAATTTTGATCAATTTTTAATTTTGATCAACTTATTTAATTAGGCTAATATCAAGCTCGATTCTGGGTTTGCCCAAATTAAATAAAATTGATTAGTTTAATTTGATATTTTATATATTAAAAAATATATAAATTATTATTTCGTTTATAGTTTTTCTCATATGATTTATTGATTACATGTGGTAAATTAAAATCCAATTATTGTTTTTGGATATTTCTTTGGTTACTCACATGTATATATTTGAAATTGTGAAATCATAGTTATCTTTCACATAAAGACTTTTCATGATTTATTTGTTATCATGATTATAATTATCATATGAGTTTTTCATTTTGCTGATCAATATATATGAATTATTGTTTGCAAGTTGTAAAAAATATCCAATTATTGTTCATGGATGTTTGTTTGATTATTCATATGAATATATTTAAAATTATGAAATGATAGTTAATTTTCACATAAAGATTTTTCATGATTTATATGTTATCATGATTATAGTAGTCATATGAATTTTTATTTATGCTTATTAATATTCAATAATCATTATGGTTATTGTTCTATTATTGAATTACTTAGCATAAATTGAATTTAAAAAAAATTAGTGAATATTATTTGTAATTCATCTTCCTAAGTTTTATCTGACCAGTAACTGCCAAAGTGGCCTGGGATGATAAGCTTATGAGATATGAATTACAATAAAAATCTTATCATTTATAGGATATTTTAGATTGTATTTTATATTTTTGTATTGGTCTTGCAGCCACCAAAGTGACCTAGACCAATAATTTATAAAATACATTATGGAATTGATCCTAAATGATATTAAAGAAATTTGATAAATATTATTTGTAATTTATTTTCCTAAGTTTTATCTGACCAATAGCTACCAAAGTAGCCTGGGATGATAGGCTTACAAGATATAAATTACAATAAAGTCTTATCATTCATAGGACATTTTAGATTGTATTTTATATTTTTGTATTGGTCTTGTAGTAACCAAAGTGACCTAGACTAATAATCTATAAAATACATTATGGGATTGGTCCTAAATGACATTAAAGAAAAATAATATTCATAATGGCACACATAATTAGGAGATTTAGATAATCCCAAAGGAGAATTTATTTTGAATAATTATGTGATGGGGTAGGATGATACTGTTTTGGATATCCTTGCAATTTAGTGTTCTATACCCAAAGGTATTAACACTATTCCACAAGAATGATATCAGTCCTCCATAAATGATTATATGTGTGAACAGTAGATATATCAATATTAAAAGTAAAATATTGATGATATCAATAGTTCAACATTCATTATAAAACTCAAAGCATTGATGTTATATTATTACAGTGGTACTTCCTTCATTGTATTTTTATAAATGTCCCTATATTTTTTGAAATATATTTTCTATAATAAATGGCTTGAGCATATACAAGTTATATTGAATGAGTGAGATCTTGATCAGATTATTTGAAGGGAACACAAACTTATTTACTGAAAGTTCTGTGGAATAAATAATTAAGGTAACTGATCAGAAAGGATCTGAAAAACTCAATTTGATGATACTTAGACTTCAGTACAATTTACAACTAGCGCATGAGAATATTTAAGAATCAATTTAAATTTTCTAATAACTCATTAGTTGACACCTCAATAAAAGAACTGACTAAAAATGATAGTATTTGAGGAATTTAAGATTACCTCCTCAATATAATTGACAAAGTTGTAAGCCCAAGACTTAGAATATTTTGAGTTCTACTCAAGGGGTGGGTAACAATAAAATAAGGATGAAGCATAAGCCACCTGAGTTTATAATTACTATATAAACTCATAAAGGAATTTCTTCATAATAAAATGTTACTTGTATAACAATGAAAGTTATATGAAGAAGAATTATAAAATTTGATTTGAAATGAGAAGTTATAAATATAACTTTTATGTGGTTCAAATCAGATATTATAGAAATTATTTTTCTAATATTTGATGGATTAATTTGATGCTTCAATGTATGTTACCAATAATAGAGATTTATTTTAATATTTTAAAAAGAAAAGAAATAAAAAATAAAGGAGATTGAAATATTCATCATTACAGGGAATCATTTTAAAGTGAAAGCGATAGTAGTTTGTATTTATCGCCTATGCCTAAAAAATGATTCATTTGATGAATCTTGAGGATTCGTACTATATTCTTATAATTCTAGGAATTTAGATTCTTTACCTAGAATTGTTAGAATATTATTTCTCCTTTGATAGTTGTGAACTCAATATGATTCAATAAAAGTTAACTTTTGGATTCTGTATAATGGTATATACAGAATTAATATGAATCTTGAGTTTATAACAATCCTATAATTAAATATTAAAATAAAATATAAGTTCATAAACTCCTTGAGATTATGCTTACATCTACGAACCATTCTATATTTTCGTCTCATTAAAGAGAGGCATTTTATCACCATATAGATAACCTATTGAGATATGATTTTATATATATCTAATTCATGTAAAGTCTCATGCCATTGACACTCTTAAAGTGTGCGCAAATGAGGTCGAGAGACAATTAGATAGAAAAGTTAAAATCATCATATCTAATAGGGGTGATAGATTTTATGGTATTCATGATGGATCCAATTATTATTCTAGTTCTTTTACTAGATTCTTGAAAAATCAAGGTATATGTATTCAGTATGATTTACCAGATGTGTTGTAGCAAAACATAATTGCTGAAAGATATAATCATACACTTATAAATGTGATTAGGAGCATGATGTATTATTCTTTTATACCCAAATCAATGTGAGAAGAAGCTCTAAGGACAAATATGTATATCTTAAATGGGGTTTCTAGTAAGTAAATTACATAACTTCTTTTGAGTTATGGAATGATAGGAAACTTAACTTAAGATATTTACATATTTAAGATTGTTCTGTAGAGATAAGGATCTTCAACTCACATTAAAGAAAATTAAATTTAATAACTATTTCTGAATATTTTGTTATTTATTCAGAAATTTTTAAAAAAAAGGGTATATGTCTTATTACTCTAATCATAGTACGAGGATGGTTAAATCTGGTAATATAAGATTCCCATAAAATAACGAATCAGTAGGAGAAAAAATCTCGAAATTTAATTTTGATATAGAGGAGATACATATTTAAGATTGTTCTGTAGAGATAAGGATCTTCAACTCACATTAAAGAAAATTAAATTTAATAACTATTTCTGAATATTTTGTTATTTATTCAGAAATTTTTAAAAAAAAGGGTATATGTCTTATTACTCTAATCATAGTACGAGGATGGTTAAATCTGGTAATATAAGATTCCCATAAAATAACGAATCAGTAGGAGAAAAAATCTCGAAATTTAATTTTGATATAGAGGAGATACATGTTGATACTCCTTTATTATTCGAGAGATTGTTGTTACTCAAATTATTAAATAATTTGATAAAGGTGAACAACAAAATAACATTACCAAACTCCCACATTATATTGATATCGCTGATAATGGTCTTGTAGAATAACCACAATTGACAACTTTGGAAATTTTCCAATGGGAAAGGAATCATGTCATTTATGATTATGTGGTATATCTATAAGAATTATATTTTGATATAGGAATCAGAATAGATCTCTTATTGTTTTCACAAGTCATGAAAGGTAACGATTCTGAAAAGTAATATGATACAATATAAGAAGAGTTAAAATCAATAACCAGAATGGTGTCTGATGAATTCATCAAATTGTCCTATAATTGTGAAAGAGTGTTATATAAATATGACTCAAAAGATAATGTCGAATGATATAATGGTCAGACTTTTAGTTTTTATATGGTTATAGATTTTACTCATAAAGAATATATCAACTATAACGAGACATATAGTTGTTAAAGGAACTCGTTAAGAATCATCATAACATTAGTGACTCATTATGAGTTTGAGTTACATCATAATGATATGAAAATAAATTTTTGATTAAGGATCTAGTTTTCTATAAGTTATTCTAAATGACTCGCAGAGAAAATGAAAGAAATATAAATTTGACATGCAAATTTAGGAATCTATTTATGATCTTAAACAAGCTTCTAGACAATGATGTATATAAAGTTTGTTAATATCATTGATTTTTTTAGATTTAAGAAAAATATTGTTAATCGGTATTTATATCTGAAGATCAGTGGGAGCAAGTTTATTATGTTAATCATATATATGGAATAATATTTTGCATTGTCAATAGTGACTTAGTTTATTATACTAAACCAAGAAATTATCACTAAGAATTTAAGATGGTTGATATGAATGAGACATCTTATATTATTAGTATTGAGATACTTAGGGATATATCTCAATGATTATTAAGATTGTCTCAAAAAAGATATATTAATCAAGTCTTGAGATAATTTAATATACAACTTTGTTTAACAAATCATAAAAGTAAAATTTTAGTCAAAAGTGAGTGCTTTAAAAATGACCTGAAAAGAATCAGATAAAAAAAATATTCTTTATATATACGTAGTTGAAAGTCTATGCTCAAGCCTATGTCAGAACAGATATCAGTTTTTGTAGTTAGATACTAGGTAGATATTTGAGTTATCCAGAAGTGAAAAATATTAAAGGACTGCAAAGAAAAGTAATAAAATATCTAGAAGGGACGAAGGATTATATGCTCACATGTATGAAATTATATCAACTTGAAATGATGGTGTTTTTCAAATGCTAATTGTATAAATTACCTCAATAACAGGAAGTCCACCTTATGGTTAATATCTATATCAATTAGAGGGGCAATTTATTATTATATTATTATTATTAATGAAAGTTGATTTTGTGGTATGCTTTGAGGCCACTAATCAAACTTTATAACTACGAAATTTTATCTCAGGACTTGGTGTGGTCAAACTCAATTGTCAAGTCGCCGAAGATATTTTGTAATATCGCAGTAGTTTTCTTCTCTAAGAATGACAAGTACTATTGCATTTCTATACATTATGGTAGAAAGTACTTGATGGTTTGAGAAGACGAGTCCAAAAACATCTAATGTCAATTAATTACTTGAGTTCCACTGTATTGATTACTGATCCATTTACTTAGGATTTACAGCCTAAAGAATTTTGAAAGAACATGTTCTTATGATTGGGTTTGTGAGCAACCCATAAAGGATATGATGATGCATATTTAAGTAGACATTGTAATTAATATTTTTTACTTACGTACTTAAAGTGATTTGTTTCTGATATCCTGTTCACAGTTATGTATGTACATATTATGGTTGAATGTGATAACATGATTGTCTTGACAAGACAAATTACAGGGGTTATTATGAACTATATTAGGAAAAATTAACAATGTTGTAGTACATAGAAGAGAGTATAACATTGATGATATACAACCGCTATGACTCGCATTGAAAGTTGGACTTAATATAGTATTAGTACGTTTATTGGACTTATTGACTTGTTTTAAAATTCATGGCCATATATAAAATACTTTTCAAAATTTTCAGGATCCAATTAGGTAAAATTATTTTCAAACAAATTTTATTTTATTTATTTTTATTTTAAATATCTTTTATATCTTATCAATTAATGGGCCAAGTAGGAGAATGTTAAATTATGTGGCCCGTTATAATCGGATAAGATATTTAATATAACTAATTGGATTCTGATATCAGTATCTGCCAATAGAAAAAAAAGTCCATATTTTGGAGGATACCTTAGGGGATGCCCTTGATGGAAGGAACTCCCCTAATAACTTATCCTAGACCATCTGCTCTCGCCTACAAATAGACAGGATCTCAGGGGACTTAAAGCGACAAAGACAGAAGCAACACAGAAGCATCTAAGAGTTGCGTAAAGATTAGCAACACAAATGCATCTAAGAGTTGCATAAAAAAAAATATTTCACAGACATCGATTGAGAGATTACTGTCTCCCTCTCAACCTCCCTGAGCCATCAATTAAAGTGGTCCTGTGAAAGGATAGGAAGAGAGGAGAAGGAGTCTAGTTCTCCTTGCAGATTGGCAGAGGCATTGGATCTAAAAGAAGGTATTCAGATTTTTTTCCTTTCTTTGCGGATGACATCAAAAGGTACACATCGTAAAAATAGATCTATTGTTCTTTGATTTCGATCCTAGAATTAAAGTTTTCCGCATCATAGAAGCATGATAAAAGATTTTTATGCTTACAATATCCACTTAGAAGAAGCCCTCCAAGTACTACTTGCTTGACTCATCATCATTGTAATAATAAGCACTTTTAGGGTTAGACTAGTATTTTTATTATTTTAGATGATAAAAAATTCAATTAATAATATAGGGATAATATTGAAGAAAAATTTAGATTTTCTACTTAGGAGCCCACCTCTATTCTTCTTCTTTCATGTAGAGCCATCACCGTTGTTCTGACGACTCATTCTGGTTAAGATCAAGAGCTCTAAATTTAAAGACTAAGAGGGCGATCAACAAATGTTCGATAAGATCTCTCATTTTTCTAGTCTTTACATTTTGTTATTGATATTATCAAAACATAGATTTGATATCTACAGTCTCAACTATAATAAAACTAGAAGTTCATGATTCATCTTAGGAAAAAAATAGAGTCGTCAGCGTCTTTTTTATAAGATACAGTGGTTTTAAGACATAATCAAAGATCACAGTAGCATTTGTCATGTTAAAAAAAAACACTCAAGATAATTGACACATTTCAGCAAGCGCATGCAGACGTATACCATCGTTAGCGGTGAAAATTCTGGCACTTGCTCTACTTAAGTACCTTGCAGGAGGGACGGCTTGGCAGTGATGCCACAAACTCTCTTTCCCCTCCCCTCCGGTAGCTGTAAATATTTCTGCATCAGTTTGCTGCTGCCTTAGAGGGATGCTTGTTTGGTTGCTTGCGTGAACTGCTCGCTTCCTCTTTGACTTGCATGCAGTGGAAAAGCACTTGCTTCCTTTGACTCAAGTTTTCTGCAGTTACTTACATATTTTTACCAGTCTTTCTAATGCTTTGAGTACTCTAAATTACTTCCTTCTCTGACTTGTCCAATTGTGAGTTGCTTCCTTGATGCATGATCTTGAATTTAATGCAAGTGGTCGGCAATACCATGCATAATAGGCGACCAAGATTCTTTTCCACCTTCTCCAATAGTACAATTTAGGGAACTCTCGTTCTGTGTTCAACAAGAATGTTGCTTTTCGCCACTCTCTAATCTCTCTCCCCATCTTTCTCCCAGATTATTTCTCTGGTTGATGTTTTGTAAGTTGCAACATATGCTTAATTTGCACAGCCTGTAGGATAACAACAATCTCCTCATGCATCCAATTATTATAGTTACGAATTCCTTGTACTGTTCTAATCCCCACGATCACCTGAGCTTAATTAGTCGTAGTGGGGTCCGCAATGAGATTGGTACGTAGAATCGCTTGTTCACTTTAAGTCGGCGTCTTTTGTGGACTTGAGGAGATGATAGAAGACATACATGGAATTTAAGCAAACAACGACGTATATATATATATATATATATATATATATATATATATATATATATATATATATATATATATATATGATTAATTGGTTAGTTAAGGAAAAACTGACAAATAATTAAAAAAGATAAAAAAAATTTATTTTATTGTTATTGTATAATTAGATAATTGAATGTTTATCTTTTTCCTTAGGACTTCAAGGATAGATTGGTTGAAAGCTTGGGCTTGAGGCAAGTGGCTCGTCCACCCAAATAGTGTTTTTAACATAATAATATTTATTTTTAAATAGTTTAGATCTGGGTAAGCATTTAGTTTTATTGTTTGGATATGATATGGTGTTATAGGCTTTGCTTTAAATATAATTCATATTCTTTACATACTTGTACTATGATACGCTTTCATTATGTGTTAGTATGATTGTTCTAATCATAATTTTTTTTATCATAAATCAATGCATGTGATAATAGCAAATATTTATATATATTTATATATTTTTAAGTTAATTCTCATTAATTCCACTACAAAAGCTTATGCCTCATTAATGTATCCAAGAGTGATAAACCTTTGGATCGACGAAGAGATGACGTTTAATTTCACCCAGAAAAAAGGAAGCAATGAGGTAGTAGGAGTGATTACTCAATAGTAATTTTGTAAGGAAAATTATAGATAAAATAGTTTATCAGATTATTGTTTAGGATAACGTGCTATCATTATATGAAAGATACATCTTTCGATGGTAAATCCGTGACCTGACACATGGGATGGTATTTAAGTTCACAAAGGTATTGTCCAGAGTTTGATTCCCTAAAGTTTAGTATGTAGTTAACTATCTTGAAGGGTATTTGACATATGATAGATGTATTAAAAAAAAAAGAAATGCAATAATACATGAATATAAGATTTTTTTTTATTCTTGCACTTATTGATTTGACTGTGTGAAATGTATATATTATCATTATTATTTTATTTGTAATATGAATAGTTATAATGAGTTTAAATCCTTGTTTATCCGACATATGAGAGAGGCTTGTTTACTTACTAGATATTTCATTTAAATACTTATCCCAGTTCCTCATCTCCATAGGTAATTTATCGGACGTATGATTATTTTAGAATTTGAGGTATGTTTTGAGGTTCCATATGTATAAGAAAGATTTCTTAGGACTTGTTTAGGGTGTGGATGATGATGCCATGTCCAGGTTATGTTTTAGTAAACTGGATGGCTGGAGAAGTGGATTTAATGTGCTTGACCCTCCAAGCATTGCTAATATCAATGTCTCGATGCACATCTCTATATGTCTCCAAAAAGTGAATTTAGATTTAATCAAAGAAAACGTGAACTGTATTGATCCAATAAATTCTAATATGAAGATATGGGTATTTTCCACTAAGTTATAATACAATATTTTAAAAAAAATTACTATTTAAAAAAAATTATTGGTCAACAATTTTCTTTCATACACATATGTTTGATAAAGAGAACATTTAGAAAAAAGATTAATAAGACCTAAAGAAAATTAATGGCAATATTGGCAACCACTATTGTTTGTGTTGAATGTCAAAAGAAACGCATCAAGGTAAACATTTTTAAGCTATAAGAAGATGCTAAAACTTTGTTGATCTTTATCAATCACAAGGTAAAATTATGCATTTTATATATTTTATTGGAATTAAAGATAATTTGTGGGTTTCCAATCCTATATTTATCATTATGATAATTTTAAGAAAAAAGATGTTGTATATTAGAAGATTTATGAAAAGAATAATTCACAAGAACTAAACGACGATGTTACTTAAAATATTTGTCCACATGAAATGAAAATTTCGAAGAAAAAGCATCTTCAAGCAGAGGGATCACTTTTTTGTTCTAAAATTAGGAGCATATCTTTTGATATTTCTTTATTGTAATATTTCAATTTATTTTAGTTATGTAAGATTTTATTTTCTTGTTTTAGGTGTTTTGAAATTCTTATTAGATTCGATATCGGAAGGCATCTTATTCATTTAGAATAGGATATGTAAGCTACAAAAAGACATTTTATGATATTATAAGATAATTCATGATTTTTTTTTTCATCAAAACTATTTTACTTCATTCTTTTTATGAATCTTGGCTAATATTTACACACTTTGTTTCAGACTTCAAGGTGAGAAGAACATAGCCCTCCAATGGTAGAGTCTTGTAAAAGGTAGCAACATGGGCTCATAGGATCAAAAGGTGGACTTGACTTGATGCCTTGGTCACTTCTCCATCATTGTTTTAAGGAAGACATACTACCAACATTTTAAGTCGAAACATGTGCACAAACTTCTGGCCAATTTCATCTCCCTTATGCAGGCAGCTAAATGAGTTGTGCACTTTAACTGGGGCTCCATATCTAAGAAACATGTGAAATGATACCCAAATGAGAACATCTTCGAGTTGCCAACATATATTTACTCTTGAGTTGGAGCTGAGAATGCACATAACACCAGTTAAAACTTGATCTTGAACCACTAAATCTGAATCATTTTCTTGAGGTCAAATTGATTAATGAGCTTCCAATAGCCAAATGTGTAGGAGTTCCTGGTTTACTGCTTTGAGTACCATTAAAAAGAGCTGTGTTCCAGGAAACGAACCTGCAGATGCCATGGGTTGTTCAAACATGCATGAAGCTTGCAAGCTTGATCAAAGAGCAGTAGGATCTAGAAAGGATGGTGATGATTCTACAGTTAGGTTTGTGGAATAAGTGGGTATCTGACCACTGGGAATTTTGGTGTGCCATTCTGTGCAGCGCATGCCACGGGCAGAATGATTGATCCAAAAGAAAGGAAAGGAATGCAAGACGGGCTCTCTCTCTCTCTCTCTCTCTCTCTCTCTCTCTCTCTCTCTCTCTCTCTCTCTCTCTCTCTCTCTCTCTCTCTCTCGCGACAGGATCAATATTCCTTGTATGATGACACCAATGAATACTCCACCACTAACTCCCTCATGAAGCTGGGCAGAGTTGCATCCCTCTGGGGATATGGACTGCATGAAGGGTTACAGAGGAATCCACTGCAAGTCACCTTGGGCTGCCCTACCTCGAAGAAAGGTGGCATTCCTCCTCCCTTGTCGGCCTCAATTCATATCGACCATCCAGCTGTGCCTCTTTTACCCAGCTGCACAGTGGAGGACTTGGAATATATGTACTTACATATGTGATGGATAATGCCTCAAACATGCATCAACCTTTTCAAAATCCCTGAAGGTTTTTAATTACTTGAACATATACCTCCACGAGAACTAACTGAAAGCAATTTTGATGTCAGAACAGACTGTTTTTAATGGACAAGGTTAGCAAATAAAAGAACATATTACAATACAACATTTTCCTAACTGAGGCAACTGTTGGAACACAGCATGAGAAGTATACAGTGGAGTGATGAAGGTCCAAATGGTTGTTGGAAGGTGGTGTTGTTTTCTGCAAACAGTGCCCTCCAAGTGGAAAGGAAACAAAGAAGAGGATTTATGATGGAGAAGTCTTTACAGGCCACTCTTCCTTTGGCTTTGTCTCCAACAACCTCAGCACCTCTTTCCCTTCCCTCTATCTCTTCTTCGTCTTCTTCTTCTTCTTCTTCTTCTTCTTCTTCTTCTTCTTCTTCTTCTTCTTCTTCTTGGTGACCTTCCTAGCTATATTTCTAACACTCTCTAGGGCTTATCTCAGATAAGAACACACACAGAGAGAGAGAGAGAGAGAGAGAGAGAGAGAGAGAGTAGGAATATACAAAATGAGAACTTGCTAGCCTTTTTCTTCTAAATAGGTGTTATGATCAGGTCTCGCTGTACGTTGGGTTCTCTTTCTCATATTTATCTGTCTGCTTCCCTCTCTGGCCTTTAGTTCTATGCCTGCAAGGAAACTGAGAACGCATTAATGCAGCTTGGTGCGAGGCCATTGATGCAGGGATGTGGATGTCTCATAGATGCGACTGTACCTCCGAGGAACCTTTGTAATTACTCTCTTTGACTTCCTTTTTGGCTCCCCCCATCCTCCATTCTTAAGCCTTTGGCCTCTCTTCCATATTCTTGAGAGTCTCTTCCAGTAAGCATGAGGAGGAGATGGGCTCGAGCAGGCTTGGTCGCATGCTTAATCCTTTGCTTTGCCGGTTTGCATGGTTTCGCTCCAAGTGTCAGCTGGAAGTACACCCACCATCGTCAGAAAGCGGCTGAGTACCGGACATCGGCGAAGGAGTCGGCTGCCGACGTCGTCACCATCCATCCCCACAGATGCAAGCTGAAGCGGATCGATCTTTGCAGCTACTTCACGCCGACGGAGAAGAACGAGAGCTTGGTGGAGGACGACAAGCGACTCGTGCCGACCGGCCCCAACCCCTTGCATAATAGGTGAACAAATCGTCGAACACATGATGAGCGATATATATATATATATATATATATATATATATATATATATATATATATATATATATATATATATATAGCTTAGTAGTTTCATGGCTTGTTGGAGTCTAGTTGGTCTTGTCTTCTTTTTATTCCTTTTCTTTTCTTTTAGATATGGAAGCTTTGTCTAAAAGAATCCTTTTGATTTTGACAGGATTATTGGGTGATCTGAAAGCTAGTGTTTTTATATGTATGTGCATATATATATATATATATATATATATATATATATATATATATATATATATATATATATATATATATATATATATGTATATGTATTGGGAGTGTGGAAGTAAAGCTTCCAAGTGCTCATATATTATGTACTCCGATCACACAGATCGATTTAATATTATTCTTGAATTTTGACTGAGTAATATGTTTGCTATTTCAAACCACTGTATCATTCGTACTCCAAAGATGAATAGGTTGAAGAGTTAATACCACAATGTGGCAATTAAATAGCTGCTACTTCTCGGCAGGCCATAAGCAATGCTACAAGGACCGTCAGCGCGCACATGAGTTCTTTGCAGACTCTGCAGGATAATTGTCTGTGATCTCCTCTCTCTCTCTCTCTCTCTCTCTCTCTCTCTCTCACACACACACACACACATAACACCTTCATCTTCCTTGTCATATGATGCTGCAACTTAATCTCCTACAATTGATGTCAAAAAACCATGTTCTCTCTCTCTCTCTCTCTCTCTCTCTCTCTCTCTCTCTCTCTCAACAATGCTGGTTTCACTGGAGTTGGTGATGGTTCAGTCGACAGCTTGGATATGGTGGGAAAAGGCACAGCAGGGAAATATGACAAAACTGTAGCACCTCCTTTTCCAGGCCTCCATCTTCTATTGAGTCTGGCAGCTAGGATTTCTCATATCCTGAGCAACAGATTGTGGAACATTTTGCGGCTCATTTGGAAGAGAAAGATCTGCGTTCTCTCTGCAACTAAAGATCTCAAGCACTGGAACTCCAAATCTATACATGTCAGCTTTTTCTGACGACTCTCCTCTCAAAGCATATGCTTCCCCAAAATAGCCTTTGAGATGTGAAGAAAACATTAATTTGGATGAATGCAACAGTTCAACTAAATGCGGAGTTTATGCAACTGTGAAGTTTCCAACGCAGTAAAGGCTTTCATTTAGTTGCGGGGAAAGCCTTAATATATACTAATTGGCTACGAGATTTGACCTCATTAGCAGACAACTTTAATTAGCATGTGATGGCTCTTATAGACACAACATTAATCCACCATAGCAGTTTACATTAATTTGTTGTGATGTTTAACTGGAAACTTATCTTTGAATATGAAATGTTTGCACCACAATCTTATCTTGAATCCTTTCTTTTCCAGCAATCCAATTGCACAACAGCTCAGCTTGGAGGATTCCGAAGAACTGCTGCTGCAGTCCACTCAACACATCATTGGGGAGCAGTACAAAGTTTCAGCCGTATTAGAAGGGGATGTGTTGACATGTTGAATCTTCTGCCTCATTCCGAGATGATCCAACAAGTTAATTATCAGTCCCTTCCTATGCATGACCAGTCAAATCACCAAATCATGGACTTCAACCTTGGAAGCTTCCCCATTGTTCGGGAGCATCGTCATGACTGTCTTTTATTTGATAGCGGGAAATGGATAGAGCTGCAACTCTGTAATCCTAATCTCTTACAAGTCACTTTGCCATGGATGAACCGTGCATAAAACTCGAGAAACAGCAGTCAGACCAATCACTTCTTATTAACAAGGACTAATCTAGAGCTTGAATTGTGAGTTACATGTCCCTTCCTCAGGCCATCTTAAGCTTCTCAGGAATTAATGGTGCCCAAGAAACCGGTCTTCTTCTCGTCCCTCGCCATCTTCTCGCAAGAGGAACACGTTCTTAGCGTCGCTGCCCTCAGCTCCATCAACTCCCTCTTGAGTCTTCTGTTCTCGTTGGTGAGCCTCTGGCAGCACTTCCTCAGGGACTCACAGTCCTCTTCGGTCTGCTTCAGTTTACTCCTACAGATCATACAGGACCAGTCCATGAAGACACATTACGTGATCCGTATAGGGAAGAGGAGAGTTGCAGTACTACCTGGCTCTTCTGTTCTGGAACCATACTTCCACTTGCCTTGGCTGTAAGTGCAACCTCTGCGCCAGCTCTCGCTTCTGGTCCTGCCAAGAGACGCCGATGGTTAGCCCGCGGAAGCAAGAGCTGAAATCCACGGGTATAACAACGATGATGCGGGGGTGCAGACATGGACGAGCGTGCTGTGGGCTCTGAAGCTATGTTCAAGCAAGCTCAGCTGCTCTTCCGACAGCCTCAGCTTCCTTCTCGTGCCTTCCGCCTCCTCTCTCTTGTTTGCCGGTCTCATGAGCCTCTCCGAGATCTGAACTGGAGTCTTCTCCCCGCCTCCTACTGCGAGACGGAGGACAACGTCGCACTCCTCCTCTTGTATCATTGTGATGCCGAATCTGCCCTTAGCAAAGGTGAGGAGAGGAGAAGGTTGAGTGCAGGTGATGGATGCAAGAGGATTTGTAGGAAGCAGTAGGGCTCGTCGATGAGAGGGAACATTCACAATGATGTTTCTCGTTGGACCAAAGAAAACAAAGACTACATTGTCTTCTAAGTCAGCACAAAAAAATTTCCTGGAAGTCTTTTCAACGCAGAGTATTCCACAGTCAGAGAGAGAGAGAGAGAGAGAGAGAGAGAGAGAGAGAGAGAGAGTACAAATAACCGTGAAAGAAATGACAAAACAGACTGTAATCCTCATCAAAATGCAGACAGGAAATTTCCACTTGCAATATTGGATGCATCTGCCGGTGATACTGATTGATTGATATTGCTTCTTTTTTTTTTGTCTTTGTAATCTGTGATTCTTCTCTCATCATCGAGACTAAGTATAATCATCTCTCTCGTTATATCTTCTATCCAACTATGTTTAATAGTTAATGAATAAAAATATTTTTTTATATTATATATGACCTCGAAAATATTTTGCATTTTGATATGGAATGGTTGAGAAGCTATTAGTTTTCAAACAATAAAAACTAGATTCATGTCAATACGTTTTAGTTGGCTTGGAGAGAACACGTCTCTGAAGGCGTTTGAAGTCTCCATGCCGTCAAAACATTAGCTTGAATAGATTGGGAAAATATGAAAAGGAACAAAGTCGTCAATTAGAGGGTTTTACCGAGAAGAAAGATAGTTGAGAAATCCTAATTGCTACACAATATTTTCATGTTGATAGAGGCAATATTCATCCTTGATCAGAATTCAGATTCATCACGTCGTCACAAATAAAAATGAAAAATAATCTCCGACTATAAAACATTCAGAGAATATCTTTTCCAACCATAAACGATAAATAATTTTTGACTCCCTTTCTCTCTTACTAGGCCCCGTTTTCAAGACTCATACTAACAAGGGTCTTCAAAGATCCTCGTCTTCATCAATCAATCTCTCCTCTCTTCTCCCTCTCTCTCTCTCTAAACAATTATCGCATTGGTCAAGATTCAAACTTCAGACCGAGTCGAATTCACTCGACAAGCTTCTATCCAAACATTGATGTCTTTTTGAAGCCTGCTTCCGATTTTTTGTGTGATAATTTCAAAGTTTGGGTGGTTTCTTTTTTATACTGCATCAAGTAGACAAAGAGTAGAACAACATTGTATCATGTTTACCTATCCTTAAGAACTTTGTATTTGTGATATTGATTGGCTAAGTTGAGAATTGTTTCTGCATTTGTACTCCAGGCATAATCTCTGAGGAAAGGTCAGAAATATATACGCTTAGGTTCATTTAAGAGGATTTTAGAAAGGAAAAATAGTATAAAGCATTTTATTTCTCTTTTTTCATGAATTTTGCAAGTACTGAATCATAGTTATTTTGTGACTGGGAGAAACAAGTCTGGCATAGCAATACAGCTGAACAATCTGGTGCATAAACAAGGTCTTTGAGCCACTATAAAATATCGTCAATTTAAATATGATGTTGAAAATAAAAGATTGGTCAGCTTCTTCTGCTCCTCGACATCACACACAATTTAGTCCAAGGTAGAGAGTGGATGAGAATGTTCTTCATTTCTTAACAGATGAATTCTACCGACTTTGATCTTCCTCCACAGAAAATGGTACATAGAGTTTAGCATACACCTTCAGGTTCCCTGCTTCATCCTTCCATGGGGTGAATCCATTCACACTTCTGCCTGGTTCCTTTTCTTACCTCTTGTTTTTTCCTGCCATGGTCGTCAAGTAGCAGGTAAACCACACACAAGAAACAAACAATGGTAATTGCCAGGAAAGATGATATGGTACTCTGGAAAGTCTAGGAAAAGTTGTCATGATGTGAGACAAAGAATGCTTACTTGATCCTTTACTCCGTCCACAACAATCTTTGCGGGATTCATCAGCAGCCACAATAAATATCCAGTCCAATTTACATGGCATTACATATGAAGAAGAGGATAAGAGACCCCAAAAGAAGCAGATCTGTATCTGATGTTGCTTATGGTGGAGGAAATCATGAGAATGAGCCAAAATAATGAGGGCATTGATATGATTGTTGTATTATCCTTCATTCTTCATCTGTCTTGCTCTCAGCTATCAGTTTCTCGTGTTCACTTAATCTCAACTTACCTCATTTTGATATTATGTCACAATTGAAAACATAGAAGTGAGCCAAATTAGTCATGGCATCAATATGACAATGAGATATCAGTACAATTCAAAACGTTAAGCTTGTTATACATCCACAAACTGAAGAAAACTCAGCCTTACAACTGATAAAGATTTATGATATATCGATTGCCATGAAAGTTCAAAGGACTTAACATACAAGTATGGCAAATGTTCCTTGCTCGGATTAAAAGGAAAAGCAATGCAGATACAAACTGCATTTGATTATAATGCACCAGTATCTGATTTGCATTGCACATATATTCCATGTTTATACACATAAACGACCACTTGGATACATGTAAGATTCAAATGCACAATTATGTATGTTCAGTCCAGTACCCTCAAACCTCGATATAATAAGATCTCCAAGATACCGGAGATCCAATCACTAGAGAACAACTCAATCCACAAGGACCACAAAACAGCTTGCAACCATATTTTAGGCACATTTTACTGCACCCAATACAATTTACTAATAGAAGCATTGCAGTCATTGGCAGAATGTTACAGAAAAAACTTGCAGAAAGCAGATGCAGAAGCATGGACCACACAGAACCGCAAGTGATAGTTCATACTTGATGATTTCAGAGATAAGCATTCTCACTGTTAGTGGCCAGGAAAGATATCTTTAAAGGGAAGCACACACCTAAAATCGATTGCTTTTCTAGTCAGTAAGATTCACACTTCAAGGAAGAAGAAGAAGACCTGATTGTCTGAGTAGAAAGGTAATAGACAATATATTACTTCACTCAGGGTTCCACAGCTCCACTCTCATTGAAGAAACTGCAAATGTATCACATGAGATTGGCTCGGGATATTCTCAAATTCTATACGCTTGTTAGACATGAATTAAGAATTTGAGTGATTGCTGTGGTGGATATCTACTCGCTGTTTAAGCTTTCTTTCTCACAATGAGATCCCTTGCGGCATAGAAAACCTATGATGAAAAGAACTGAGCTTTAGCACTTTATTCTGAATCAATACATACATATAAGTTCAACTGTATAAGGGAATGGACTCAAATTTTAAAGAAAACTGCACGGCACATATTGGGACCTCACAATTTATAATCAGAGAATTCCCCTTTCATTCTTGCTTGGTTTTAATCGACCACAAGCAAATAACTGTTTCAGCAATCTGCAGCTGCGGATGCCAATCATCTATATCCAACTTGTGGGCAAGGTTTGAATGTAGATATACTAGTTCAACCTATGTTTAGAGTTGTTCTTTACGTAAATACACATGCAAGAACATTAAAGGAGCTAAAAGACTCCAGGGCATTTTACACAGAGTCAAGAATGGATCCAACTGATTCAATTCATACTCACATTTCCCCTCTCCTACATTACTAAACTTTATCGGGAACAATTTCGCAGACTAATATGCAGGAAATCAAGATCAGAGTGCAAGGAAGATCCAACCAATCCAGCATCATGCCTGCAGGCATAATTCAGACAAGTATCCATTGGCAGCATCTAAAATCAAATAATTGGTGGAGATGTTCGATGGAACAGTAATTTACCACAGTGAATACCAACAAGCAACTCGATTAAGCATGGAGATATCAACTAGAGCAATTAAACATAAGATGTGTCTGAAGAAGATGAAGACATGATATACCCTTACGATCCCACCATCCCTTTCCAGAGTTGGGAGATTATTATCTGCATACCCTAAAAAACTTGCCTTTTTGACAAAGAGCAAGTGATGAAAGCCCTAACCTTCGTTGCGTTCCTTGCCGTCTCCTGATCTCGATGGCTTCGAAGTCGAGCTACTATCCTGGTGGTGGTTGACCTTCGCCAGCCCGCGGAACCCCCCCTTTCCGGCCTCTGCTGCCTTGGGTTTAGTCTCCACGTAGGTGGCCGAACTCATCTCCATCTGCGCTACCCTGACCGCACCCAGGAGACGCTCCGGCAGCTCCTCCTCCGCTTGCGCTTCCACCAGGAACCCCATGTCGATTGTGACCGCCGTCACGCAGCCGAGGGCGAGGTGGAGGATGGCGTTGGCGAGGGCGGAGCTCCCGATGTCAACGTCGATCTCGAGGTAGTCCTCACCGCGGAGGTATTTGCAAGTGAGCGCCTTCCCCAGGAGGCAGGCGGCGTGGTTCCCGACGGCGGCCCGCACGATCCAGGGTCCCTTCACGATCCGGTTGACGATCTTGAATCGCGCATTCCGGAAGGCGTCGTCGCCGTGGACGAAGCGGTAGAAGAGGGAGCCCGGTGGGATTGGCTCCTCGGTGGCGAAGTAGAAGACGGCGGAGTGGCACTCACGGCCAGGAACCTGGAGATTGACGGCGAAGATAAAGGCCTTACGGGCGGCGCCGAGACCGCGGGCGCGTCGGAGGGCGCCGGCCACGCGGTTGTCTGGGCGGCCGAGGACGTTGTCAAGGCGGGAGGTGGAGCGGAGCCAGTCGACGCCGGCGGGCCTGAGGATCCACTCGCCAGAGGGGCACTTCTGCCGGCGGGAGAAGTAGTTGGGGCCACGGAGGTGAAAGAGGTCACCGGGAGGGGAGGCCCAGCCATTGGTGCCCGTGTGGAGATCAACGTGGCGAAGGGAGCCGCCCTCGATCGCGTCCCGTCGCCAGTCGTAGCAGGGGTCCTGCGCGGCCCCGACGGGCTCCGCAGGTAGTGCTCCTTGTCCTCCTCCTCCTCCTCCGGCGGCCTCGGTGGCTGTCTCGGCCGGCTTCTCCGTCGTCGGGCTCATCTCCTCCGATGAAGCCTCCTGTCTTGCACTAAATGGCAATCAAATCCACAGCCGATGCAGGGGCGGAGACACGGCGGTCATGTTGACATCGAAGATCATAAAGTTACGAAAATGCCACTGCCAGCACGGCAAGCTGGACTCTGTCTGAGTCTGGATAGTGGAATCCGCGGCGGAGCATTACTGGCATGAGGTGTGTCACAATAAAGCGGAAGAGACGCGAGGAGTACATGGAGAAGCAGTGGATCAGCTGTCGAGTGGAGTGCAAGGTCGTACATCTTGGCCCACCAATCTCTTTCAGATTGTGCTAGAATACGACGCGACGTGGTCCGTTGGTTGGTCGACACGTGATTAGTTGGAGTGGGTGAACTCCTTCCTCGCATCGATCACCGGGCCATTTCTTTCCATCTTCTATTCGAACCTAACAAATCAGAAGGTAATGAAGGGTGCCTGATGAGATATACTGCTTTTCCACCTCAATCGCTCAACGTAGACCTCAAAAAAAACACCCCACACACTATCCTTTTTTATTTCATCCCCATATAATGTCTTTTTATTTTAAAAGAAATTATAATTCTTTATAGAATCCATGAGGTGACATCGCTTGCCACCTTCGCTTCAAGAATATTTTCTCTTTCACCATCCATTATCCTCGCACTATCATTTGTTATTTCTGTTGTTAGCCCCGTCAATATAAACCTGTACCTTAAGATCTGAGTCCATGACCACCATATCAAACATCCTCAAGTGAGTCAACAGCATCAATCACTGTTGCATATCCTTATTATTTTTTATATCTATGAAGTTGATGGAGAGTTTAACCTCCGTTAATGAGAGCTTGAGTCCATTACTAATACACTCAAAAGATAAAAAATAAAAAAGGTAGGTGTAATTTTTATCTAGAAGAAAGTGTAATACATCATAAAGAAAAATCTATTGTGATAACCTTTTTTACCTCCATAGTGAATAAGAGAAATAATAATGACAAAAAAGATCAATGACAGGAGATAGATAAAGACGATCGATCACAAGGGAAAAAAAAAAAATTGGTGCGAGAGCCTTAGGAGGACCGATGAGATATGGAGGTTAGGATAATATTTTTTTTTAACAAATGAAGGACTTAGCATAAAAAAGACAAAAATGATTGTCTATCGGAAAAATGGAAACTTGATTTTTCTTTTTTAATTTGCGCATATAAGAATCAGGAAGAATTCAGCAAATTGTCTCCTTCGAATCATTGCCAAGGGGGATGGGATGCCGAAAGATCCAAAGATCACGTGTCGGATCGATGTGGCTGGTTTGATTGGAAAGGTCGTGCGGCGCGATCGTCAAGAGTGGGAAGTTTGCGGACTGAAGTGAGGCGAAGGCAACGAGACAAATGGAAATGGGAAGTAGCGGACAAGAAGTAGGTGGCCGATTGGTATCTCTATCTGACGTGTGGTGGGCAGCATATTCAAATTTGATGTCAGATTTATTCATGCCATCGCCACGCCCCCGCCATGGTCTCTATGTTTCCATTAAGTTCCTGGACAAATTAAAATCGGGAATTGCTTGGCATTTATATTTCGACCGTGGGCCTGGGTGGGTTTCCAACTAAACACTGTTCAGAGCCTAAACTTTTAGCCCATTTAAGTGAGGCTCACCGGAGCTGATGGGACACACACTAATGGATATCCTATATCAAGTCTATTGGAATTCCTAAATTGTAACAATGTGAAGTTACAAAATAGAATTGGAAAATTAGATATTTCTGGTATCATTCTGCTCCAATTTAACAACACTTGATGTGTCTCGTTTTTCTTTTTCGGGTTCTTGTTTTGAGTTTAACAATCTTGAACGACTATCGTTCGTCTCAGCCATCCTTAAAACGGATGGTGGAGATGTAATGGGCGGGAGGGAAGGACGGTCGATCAAGGAGCCACCCGGGGAATCGGGATCCCTTGCCTGTCTCCGAGTCCTTGTGGGCCCCGGATGTACATTGAGGTCAAGGTAAGAGCGTGGGTGAAAGCGCCCTCCGTGTCAATGGATTGAAGGGCCTACTTTGGAAATCAACGGTTCGATTAGTCTTTCATGATCCAACGGCCAAGTGCGTCGGCTATGGTCAACACTCGCTGCCGCCAAAGCCAGCGCTTTCGTCTTTTTCGATGAACCCCAGTGCGACCCTTCCACGCCGAAACCCGGGACTCGGCCCATCGGTCGGCGCACTCAAGCCCCGCGGCCAAGTGTGGGGTCCACTTTCCAATCCTTTGCGTGGTCATCTCGCATGGGTCTTTTTCACCCGGTATTGCTTGACGGGATACATTTCTCGGTGATGGATCCGTCACCACCACAGCCAACCACTCCATCTTTTGCCCACAAAGTCCACCCTCTCCGACATCACCAACAGATGTTACTTTCACCCAATTCAAGACGCTCGATAAAATAATATAAAGGCCACCTTGGCCACGACTCACAGTCAATGCTACAGCTCCCCTCCTGCCTTACCGGTGTAAATATGCTTTATTCCTAATTTCCTTTTGTCCTTTTGGAAAACTCTCAAGACAAAAGTCCACCAAAACCATGGAAGAAGAAGCGCTTGTCCGCACCCGTTCGCCTCACCCAATTTCTAACCCACATGCCGGTTGCACCAAGCGGCGGTCCCACGGACACAGATCATATCATCTCTAATGGAGTAAACGAGGAACATAGATGGGTACCCGAAAGACTCCTTCCTTCTCTTCGACCGAGATCTACCGTGACGTCCCGAGTTCCCTCTGACGTGTCAAAATCTTCATGGAGAGATAGCTGTGGTCTCAGTCGGTGCACGACATGGATGTCTCTCTGGGAATATAAACGTTTCTCATTTCGATCCCATCACGAAGAAAAAGTAATCGATCACAGCCGTCGGATGGGTCACCTTTGACTTCAATTATAGAGGTCCCCTCCCACTTCGTCGTTATAAGACAGCCTCCTTGTGGTTCATGCTCCGCCCTCGCTACTTCGGCCTCTTCACTTTCCCATGCTCTCTTGACAGGATTCCGATCTGGGAACGATGGCCGTTGATCTGATGGGGTACGCCAAGATGGACGACCAGATCGCCATCCAGGAGGCGGCAGCCGCCGGGATCCGCTCCATGGAGCACCTCATCAGCCGTCTCTCCCACCAGCAGCAGCAGCAGCTGGACTGCCGTGATATCACCGACCACGCCGTCTCCAAGTTCAGGAAAGTCATCTCGATTCTCAACCGCACCGGCCACGCCCGCTTCCGCCGCAGCCCCACGGCGCCGCCACCTACGGAGCCGTCGGTCGAGCCGTCGCTCCCCGAAGCGGCGAAGACCCTGACCCTCGCCCCGATCCCGCTCCGGGTCAAGCCTCCCCACCATCCTCTGCCGCCACCTTCGCGACCGTTGACCCTGGACTTCACCGAGCCGCTCGCCACCTGCGAGGTGTCGCCACCGAGCCACTTCGTCAAGGAGTGCTTCAGCATGTCGAAGCCGATGTCTTCCGCGACATCCTCGTTCATGTCGTCCGTCACTGGCGACGGCAGCGTGTCGAACGGCAGGCCAGGCGCCTCATCCTTCCTTCTCCCCCCGCCTGCGGCCGCCGTATCAGCCGGAAAGCCTCCATTCTCGTCCACAATCAGCCGGCGGTGCCACGAGCACGGCCACACCAACTCCGAGCAGGTCGCCGGCAAGTACGCCATCCCCGGCTCTCGCTGCCACTGCTCCAAGAGAAGGTGCGAGATGCGAGAAAGCAAATTAGCAAGCTGTGATCTTTGATTAGCGCGCTCTACGAAACCTACGCCGTAGCTTTGCATTTAACTAGACTCGTATACAAAACAGGAAATCACGGGTGAAGCGGACGACACGCGTGCCGGCGATTAGCTCGAAGCTGGCCGACATCCCGCCGGACGAGTACTCGTGGCGCAAGTACGGGCAGAAACCGATCAAGGGATCCCCATATCCCAGGTACCTACGCCCCTTCCTTCCCCTCCTATGCCCCCATCCGATTTGCTTCAAACGGTTGCAGTTCGATCTAACCCCCGTTCCTCACACCGTGGTCGTCTCAGGGGTTACTACAAGTGCAGCACACTGCGTGGATGCCCGGCGAGGAAGCACGTGGAGCGGGCGCCGGACGACCCCACGATGCTGATCGTCACGTACGAAGGCGAGCACCGCCACACTCCGAGCGCCGTCACCGCCGCGGCGCCCGAGCCCGTCACCGCCTACGCCATCTGAGGGCGCCGATCATCTCCTTCAGGCTCCCATGTAGCCATATTCCCTTTCTTTTTCCCTCTCTCTGGATCGAAGAGATGCTCCGATGATTTCTGTCAAAATGTTTCATTTTTTTTACGTTGGCAAAGAAAAAACAAAGGGAGGAAATTTTGACTCGAAGGCGTACGGTGTGTCATCGGGGCAAGTGAGGCCTTTGTCGTGTCGTGGTTGGTTGTGAGTCGGATTGGAGATCGGTTTGAGATCCGGGTGTGTCGTCGCCTTTGCCACTGGAGACGTGTCAGTAAAGTCAAATGATGCGGCCCCCTCCTGTCGTTGACTGGTGTCAGCTGTGAAGGCGACGTGAGACCTGCATCTCTACGTCTCTGTGAGATGTGCGACACCGGAAGTGGGTGTAGGATCCACAATTACGAATTCGGCAGCTGGACTAATGGTGGAGGGTCAACCATCTCGCGGTCATCATGGATCAACGTAAATAGGTTCATACGGCCACTGTTGCAGTGCTTTTGACTTCGAGTGCAATCTATGTCGAGTCTCTATGTAGATTTAAGTGTCCCTTGCAATCGACGTTGAGCATTTTGACTTGTGTTCATGAGCGTCCAACTTGGCCGATTCTTATTGGTCGTTCAGCAGTCAACAACTTCTTCCGGCGCTTAAAGCCGTAGATTAATTCCAGTGGGTGGAGGTTGGCGGCAAGATGATGAACCCAATTCCTACGCCAATAACTTGAGAGATCAATTCGAATAGAATAAGTTGAGAGAAGAAGGGATCCATCATCCATGGTCAAAATTAGCTGGTTTGTGATTTTGACGTTGGGCCCTACCACCAATCTATGCGTAATGGTTCTCAGCCGTGGGTGGATATTACTGGCCATTCACATGGGAGGACCACTGACAGCGATGCCATTGACCGACGGGCCTCGATTAATTCCTACCAAGTATGCATCATTCTTATCTTCCCGGCAGTCTGCGTCAAATCCTTGGCAGCGACGGAGTGCAAAGCATGGAAGAATCCATCGAACAGGCGAGAAGGGTGCACAAGTCAACATGTAGGGTTTGACAACGGTCACGCACCTGGATGGGGATGGGGCCCTCCCCTGTAGACTTCAAATTTCCTGTTGCTTGGTGGGCCCCGTCACGTGTTGGGTCTCCGGTGAGGTTTGACCCCGAGGCTGCAAAGACCGACGGTGCGTGATGATAGTAGCACGGGGAAGGTAGATCCTGGTCAACACTTGGAATCCATTTATGATCAGATTGGAAAAGCAAAGCTTGCATAGAATGACTGCGGATTCGGATCGAGTGAGCAAAATTACATTCATATACAATAAGAATAATATGATGACCGTAGAAATACTAGCAAAAATACGTTAATGCTAGACACATCCCCCATCAAAGCCAAGGATGATGATGACACATTGAATTTACTGCATTGGTCGGGCTCAGTTCATGAGAACTATCCGGGTTTTGCAGCGGCCTGACTGTTGTTCTTCGGCCCATGAAAGAAATAAGAACCAGCAAAGATTACATCAACTATAAAGAATTAATCTTCTGCTTTGCACATCATGTACATCTCTGGTCAGTGACCTTGATGACTGCTCTCCTAGAGGGAATCCATGGATATATGATAAGTCCATCTTTGTTGGACCATTGACCTCAGGATCCATTGCTGCTCTGGTGGTAGCATGATGTGTGGAGCTCCTCGCCGATGTTGGCCTTTCATGGTTCTACTGTGTAGTTTCTTTTGCTGTTCCTACTAATGTTGATGAGAATCCCAATGCTTATATTGATGCCTTCAATCAGATCTTTGCACGTATTACAAAGCCGATGCGCAATGCTTTGTTTTCGTTGTGGATAACCTGTGCGCTTTCACCCTCCTAGCCAACGCTCTCCAGTGTTGACCTTTAAGAACATGGAGGAGTAGAAGTCACTGAAGAGGACAACGAGTTGTTACTGTGGCTTGCCACATTACTTAGTTCTATAGGCTATAGCTGAGAATTACCTCATCCCATCAGATCTTATCCAGTTTTATGTGCAGACCACAACGAATGTGACAGAGAACCACCATCGTTCTCATCCATCGCTCTTCGGTTGCCTTACAATGGCTACCCTTTTTGACTGACACACAGCGTCAAGAGCACTCTTGCTGCATGCATGGAACAATAATACTTTTACCTACTGAAGAAGAATAAAGCAAGATCTGCTACCGTCGAAGCTTTCACTGCATTATGTTTGGCAAACCTCACAATGGCTCCTCTACTGACTGATGATATAGTTGCAGCAGATATCAGAGTTCAAGAGACTGTCGAGTGTTCTCCGAACCATCATGTGAGAAGGAGACACTCCAGATGCATGCGTTGAACAGTACATTTTTTGATGAATAAGATGTAGCCAAAGCTTTAGCTACATCATAATGAATGAATCTGCAAGAGATCCTAATAAAATAAAGACAGATAAATACTTTCCCAACACCCAGCATGGAGTATCTCTGTGCCAATGAGTCTATAAGTTCGGGGTCTGTAGGACAACTACATTGCAGTGTGACCATTCTTGCCAGAACAATTGCTTTTGCTGGGCTTTGTGTCAGAATATGAATTATGAAAGCAAACATAAGATTCATGCAGGGGAGAGAAAAGATCATGAAATCAACATTTATCTTCTTTTTTAAAAGTTAATAACCTAACTAATTATCTAAGCCTTTTGGTTATGAAGGAAAATTAAAAATATATATATATATATATATATGTGGGTCTATACATTCTTCAAACAAATAATTTTAAATTGTAGTAGTAATTTGATTATAATTATTGTTGATCCATCTTCCTCGTACTCCTAGCTATTTAGCAGGCAATTTACATGAAAAGTTCTCCGTGAAAAATCGTCCAGATTCATTGCACATGCCTAGCTGGTGCTCGCACCAAAGTGTAACGCACTTTGACGGATGCATGCGTGTATTTGAAATGAATCAGGTCGATATATACGTATAAATACATGAGGACGAGAGAAGCCAGAGAAGGGTCGGAGTGGGAGCAGAAGACGTGTCAGAGGTTACAGTGAAGTGTTACAGGAGTTGTATTGACTCGGGTACAACTCGATGCTATGTGTTGCGTGGTTCTGAGGTCGCGTCTCTGTCACCAACCGGGACACGTTTGCGTACGTGGTGGACTCCGACTCCTCCAACCTTATCCCTCCCCATCTTATTCATCTCATCACACTCTCGTGATCTTTGAGGGTGTGTTTTCTGGCAGTGCAGGAGACAGGAAGACCTGCCGGTTGGTCCGTCGATTGATGACAGCAGCGCCACCGGAGCTGGAGAGCAGGAGGTGTAAAGGAAGAACAGGAGCTGGAGGAGGAGGATGTCTTCTTTGGTGATCTCCAGCGTGGGGCTGAAGGACCACGTCAGTCTTCCCGCCTACCTCCATGCAGAGAAGAACGAGGAGAAGGAGCAGACTCTGGTGGAGGTGGTGAGGAAGAGGACCTTATTCTGCCTGGAAGAGGAGGAGGACTCCTCGGAGAGCTCTTCCATCGGGGCTGCGTCGTCCTCTTCCTCGGACAAGGAAGGTGAAGGAACTGGGGAGGAAGAGGAGGTGGAGAGCAAGAAAGGCGAAGGGGCTTTCGGTTCCTTGGATTCCCTGGAAGAGTCTCTTCCCATCAAGTACACATTTCTCTTTCGTTACTCCGCTTTCCTCCTACGATCCATACTATTCAGCATCTTCTCTTGTGTTCTCTCGAATTGCAGGAGAGGGCTGTCAAATTTCTTCTCAGGGAAGTCCAAATCATTTGCGAGCTTATCGGACGCAGCAGCCAACGCAAATGGCAACGAGCTCGCCAAGCCGGAAAACCCCTTCAACAAACGCAGGAGAATTCTCATGGCGTACAAGGCAAGAAGGGCTTCCTACGGATCGCTCGTCTCTGCATCCACGTATCTGCCACCGCTCCTCTCATCAGACCACACCGTCCCTGAAGGCGACGAAGAGGAGGACGAGAGATGCGGTGGAGACCTGTTCTCGTTGCCTCCCCTCCCCGGCCACGGCAATGCTTTCAGATCATCACCTAGGTCCTTTTCCCTTTCCGATCTCCGACATGTTTGACCAGTAGTAGTACATGTATGCAGTAAGCATCAAGCCGACGGCGAAGACAATTATATGATCGAACGCAATCTAACCAAAATTTAGCTGTAAGACAAATGGGAGGCACGAGTGATGAAGCTGTGATGTGTCTTCTTCTTCTTCTTCTCGAATCATGGTCATTGTGTAAAGAGTTACGATGAGAGATAAGGTTTAGAGGTCACGAGGGACCACAGCAATGTGGATGGCGTGGTGGTCTTATCCTTTCCCACCTTGCCAGCTAAAAGATATGCCTGCTTGGTACGCTTGCCTGTTGCCTTGCTTGCTTGCTTGCCTCTCCCTGTTTCCAACGAGGAAGATGATGGGGTACGCTTCAACGGAAGAAGGAAAGGAAAGAGATTCCCCATGAAAAGGAAGTTTCATCTTCTCATCCCAAAATAGTCTTTTCTTCTTTTCCAGCTTCACCCTCTCTTCTTTTACTTGGGATGAGAGCATCCCTGTGATCACTGGTAGGTTGAAGACATCATGTCTTTGATACAATGTTTACGATGTGACATACAGACAAGGACATTGACATGTTTCCTCCTTGGGGAGATGAAAGGATCTGCATATGTCCAAGCATTCTGCCCTAGGTCATAACATATGTAATCACACATGATAATGGAAAAGAAGCAGATGAAAATTCCACAAAGTAGGAAATTTTGTGGGTGGTCAATTTGGAGACAAGTGGATTTAGGGTTGGAAGAAAGCGAAACAACATAGTTTAGTCACCCACCAAGAATTAGAAAGGTTTGGTGGCCGTCAGATTTGTTGCTCAGTTAGGAGACAGACCGTTGGTAAGAGATGACTTCTGGTAAGCTCTAAATTATTTCAAGTTGAAATGATAGCAATGGCAGGTGCTAAACATAGTATCAGATCAGTAGGACTCAATGCTGTAAAACAATCAAGTAATAGCAAGTGAAATGATAGAGAAAATATTTTGTAGATCCTCAAGCAGGATTACCTGACAAAATGCTTTTGCTCATAGCAAACCAGAGGAACCCATTAGAAACTTGTTTGGATTCTTCTTTCAGATGACCTAACACAACAGGAAGATTAGAATTCTGGAGCAGATGAACTCGAAACAGAGGTTCATCAGTTGAGCCCATTCACCAGGCTACGATTCATAATTGAGCGGCACGAAAAGGGTGAGCCATCAACAAACACACATGGTTGCAATCAGCAAAAGACTAAATGTTGATAAGTAAAAGGTCAGTTGAAGACAAAATAACGAGCAATAGACATGAGTTGCAGGCAGGTTTTTGTCTACAGTCATACTGTTATCTGCACTGCAGTTCTGCTAAGTACACTTGAGAAGAAAACTGTCAAAATTATTGCATTCAGTGGACCAGAACATAGGAGCAGAGGTCAAAAGTATTCAAATTAACTAGTTTCTTGTGCGAATGAGAGGTGGCACATATATATGTATATACCACAGATTATTATGTTTTTTGCAGGATTCCTAGTCATCAGAAGAATATGCAAGAATGAAAATTCACAGATGGGGAGAAACAAAGAAACCAAGTAAAGCAGATCTGTTCAACTTCTAAAGGAAAATCCAATTTGATAAATGACAAGAGAATCTACATCTGCTATTGTGTTGGTACCTACATATGTACTCAAAACACTTTACAAAACTCAAAAGTTTGCTATTCCCTAATAGTATGACTTACTCTTTCAGTAAGCTTGCTTGTTTTCACTAACCGAGTGCAGGGAATAAGTTTCCACTTCTTAGACTGCTTCAGTGGCATTGTCTCCACCATGGCAATAAAAAAGCTTCCCGTATTAAGACCAGATTTTGCCGAAGGATATGCCAATTGACATGTTGCCGACTTGGTTCCTAGTTGATGCGAACCTAACAGGTTGAGGTATGTGTACAATGGCCATCCCTCCAAGAGCTGTGATAGCTCCATTGGAGCTAGTGATGCCTGGATTAGAATTGAAAAGAAGGAATCCTCGAAGAAGGATAACACATGTTGTAGATTGTCCAAGAACAACATGGGAAGTTTGCCGATGTCTGGATGAACAGCATCAATTGAGCTAGAACAATTGTTGGTGACACAGCAATCTCATCCTTCTGATAGAAACCCACGCTGACATATTCACAGCTAACGACTTACTGACAAAAATTGCTACCTTTCTTTGAAGCATTGGAAGAAAAAAGATCTAATCATACCTGCTATATTTCAAGCTGACATTAGCAAGGCCATCAGAAAGGGACATCACAATGCCAAGAGCCAGCAGGGAACAGATTGGGTTTGACTTGGGAGGAAGTGAGGTTGGCAAGAGGGAGAAGGCCTTCGAGATAATCATTGATACCCAGCTAAAGCTGTGGTGGATCAAGATGAGAAAGATGGGGCAGTTGAACCCTACTTTTCCAGGCACCTACACCAAATTAAAGACAGTAAAATGAAGATTCAATGACCAAGAATAAGACAGGAGAGCAGCAGTAAGAGAAGGAAAGCACACCAATTTGTTCGTCATGATAATGCTGACAGAAACCATCAACAAAGCAATGGTTGAGCCGCAAACACGTCGCTGCAAACGCTTTGAACCTTCAGATGCATGCAATTAATTCACCGAGGAGGGAGGCTTGAACAGTTACTCTGCCTGACAATCCAGGGAATACAGAGATCACCATGGTGGTCAATAGCCGAAGGAAATTGCTAGATAGACACTGTTGCTCTGCAAATGCTTGTTTGTCAGAAGACTTGACCAATCAAAAGGCGCAAGTAGGGAGAAATGCGATGCCAATTGACGCAAAGAAATTAGGAACTACTACGCAATGAAAAGGAGCTTCATTGGGAAGAAAAAGAAGGAAACAAACAAGTGCTTGCTCTAATTCTTCCACCTCTCGATCAAATGGTCATTCTGGAATTGCTCTCTCCGTTATTCAGAATAAACACTTCATATTAATGTAGCAAGCAAAGCCACAAACAATAGAAAGGCAAAATCCTGCGAATAAGTAAGGAAACAAATCGAATTTTTGACATGGAAAATGCACTACAATACACATTAAAAGTGATCACACGGCAAAGAGTGGTCTTTGGAGGAGCAAAGGAGGGGGCAGGGTGACCTCTTCTCCGGCGTCGCTTTCTTTGCGATCGAGGAACCCCCCACGTCCTTCCTCAAAGTTCGTCGCCATCCTACTACTTGGCATGAGCTCAATCACAGCTTCAATCCCCACCAAACTGCTTGCCCGCCACAGGAAGAACCGCAGAGTCGCCCAAGAACAGAAATTGGAGGAAAAAAGAGGCAAAAGGTGCGCAGATGAGAGCGAGCGGGCGAGCGATGTATGGTAGCCGACGGCGCGTGAGATCGGCGAGCGGATCGCGGTAGTGGGACCTGTGTGTTTCACCGCTCAGCTCGACCGTCTGCTTGGGGGAATCAACGGTTCGATGCGAGTACGGAGGTGCGTGGTGGGGATTTGGAAGCCAAGTCCAATTCCCAAGCCCGATTGGAATATCAAAGATCGATAAGAACTAACTCCTAATCTTCCTTGACCGGCTAATGATAGTCAAACAAAGGTCAGATTATTAGTTAAGAGAAATAAAATCCTTTAATTTGATTACGAAATCATGTGGGCAATAATCTATATGTCCAATACAAGCCATCAACTATTTTTGATGCCAAAATTAATCGGAGATATTGCAATATTTTCCACTCAATAGTAAATTTTGCATGTCCATTCCGTACGTATAGCATTCGTCGTGTTTGATCATCTCATAAATACGAGTCAGAAATATACGAAAAGAAAAGATACGAAAACATCCATCTTATATTTAAAAAACCCTTTATTTTTATCCATACTTCCCTACTGATATCAGATGGCTTCCAACGTCTGTTCTGTAATCATATTGAACCTCTAAACTTTGTAGTATAAAGAAAATTGCAAGACAATGCGACATATATTTCATGAAAATGAATTCTCAAAGATGCACTTTGGGAAAGAACTAATTGAAGATATGCGCTCTGCTCGTTTAAATTTTGTACATAAAAGAAGGCAATATATGATCTTTCATTCGAGAATTACAAACAAAAGAGAGCACATAAAACAGATGGAACTGAAAGATGATTATGAAAGCAGGAATACCTTCAGTTATCTCAACCACACGGGCAATGGTTCAGTGAAACCTTCAGGCAATCACAATGCGACTTACACAACACATAATGGCCATGAAAATTAAGATTACAAAATGATAAATAGAGGAAGAAAGAAGATGGAAGCTCAAGAGTAGATAAAGCAAGCGTAGAATCAAGTCCCTGTATCACCATGTACTACAAAACAGTGGCAATGGAACAAGTACTGGGCCCTGATGAGACTTGGTATAGGCAACATAATGGAAACGGTTCTGCAAACAAAACAACCAGAAAAGAAACCTTTTCGAAAGAAAAATTACAGGGCGAAATGGTGGAGCGAATAGAATAGATATGGTTCTTACTAACTACCACCCTTCTGTTTGAGAGTGACCTTATCCCCTAAACTGAGAGCAATTCCTTGTGTCTTGCTCCTTATCCGGATGTAACCACTGAGCTTCCCATCTGCCTGCTTCTCGACACTCACATTGACCAGAGCGTCCTCTCCAAAGACACTCTTTGCGTATAGGTTAGCAGCAAGAAATCCACACTCCCCATCCAAGGCTGAGCTGGAACCAATAGAATTAAAGAACAAGATACTGATAAATATTGGATGATGATGACTTAGAAAAAATGCCCACCAGAAAAAATAAAAATCAATTGATTATGCAAAAGTAATGCAATTCTTTTTTTTAATTGAAGATATCAGGGCTGACATTATAGTTCGGTGGATTGACAACTTACGGTGGTGTGAGGCACTTCATGTTTGTTGACTTGATAATGTGATTCAAAAATTCCTTCTCACCCTGTATTACAGTGTTCACTGCGACCTGCAAAACCAACAAAGATAATGTTACTTGTAATTCCTGGTTGTTTATATTGCGCCACAAAGTGAAATAGAAGCACAGGCCAACAAAAGGAGCATTAAATTCAAAATATATGAATGGAGATTGAGATTCAACTGGGCGTCATCATCTTCTAAAGGAGTCTATACATTCTATCCTCATCCAATACTAATTACAACCATTATTGGACCAAAAGTGACAAAAAAGCTTGCCGTGATTTACCTTGGAAAATATTATGACATCATGTTATAAACAGGCTTAATTACACCCCACATGCAAAGTATTAAGCAATAAAAAAGGACATTGCACATGCTCAACGAAAACTGGAAAGAAGTCTCCTTACACAAGTGTATACTTTATCACCTTTTTGTACGGAGTAACACCACTTAAACAAATCGTTTGAATGAAAATTGAACTACCAACTAATATGAAAAATCAATATTCAACTGTTGAAATAGTCCATCAAGCTAAGGAATTTCTCCCAAAGGTTTACTTATTAAATAATAATCAGCTTCTTTTTCATGCCACAATCATGACCCCTAGGGACTCTGAGATTCCTTCTAGTTGACCTTTCAGAAACTCAAGAAATCAATGTGCAACATGTAACCAACAACCACATACATTGACGTTCCTTGTGTGTACACAAAATCAATTATCAGAAATGTGCCTAACTGTATCTATCCATGTTGTGATTTTACCAGACTAGTTCAACATATATTCTGCTTCCACTATAATACACAATATAATATATTACCTGAACTCAATACATCATTCATTTAGAAATGTCATAGCATAATTGATAGATATGTAGAAATGCTTTAGCATCATTAAAAGAACCATAGGGAATACCTTGTTTTCCCACTCAAATTCTGCCCACATGTTCCTAAATGTCACATCAGCACAGGTAGCAGGAGATATGTAGTCCATGATGTCAATGTGGATGTCATTGAGGACAACAACAGTTCTCTCGAGCACATTTGAAGTTTCATATACAATATTACCAAATATGACTCCAGTTTCTGTTGAAGAAACCTTTATATTGGCTCGGATTTGTTTACTTGTTTCTGGAGCTAGTGTATAGTTCTGTGGTCGGTCTACAAGTTTGAGGTCTCCCATTGTTGCTAATTCCAAGCACAAATTCTGAAGTGTTTCCTTTGTTCGATTAATCACTGTAACATCAAGGACAATGTCATAATGATGAACTGTCACATATGCCTCAGCATACACAGGATCACTGAATCCTGTTAGTTGAAGAATTCGGTTCAATTTATTTGCATCATCTGCATCCTTCATGAATTCTCCAGTTGCACGTTTTAAATCATCTTGGACTTGATCCTCCAACTCAAGCTGGCTCATACCCTATTTAACATCAACACCAAAAGAGATTTATGGAACATAAATTCTTTGGATTTTTGTGGCTCTGGAAATATATAGCACCAAAGTTGTAAACAGCAAATAACAACTTCGAGTATTATTCAGATATAGCCCAACTAAAATCTCATGCAGCAATATAAAATAAAAGTCTTACAACACCTGAGAATAAGTTCAGCAAGCCAAAGATTACGACAAAGAAGGAAAAAGAAAATCATAAAACATGATGTTATATTTCTAAATATTATAGGTTAAAAACATCATCAAGCAAGATCTTAAAAGTTCTAAATTTTATAACTTATGACGATTTAACTAAAAAGGCAAACAAAGGAAAATTATAAATACAATTTGTTAAGCGCTCTTGATTGTTGACTGACAACCATGGATCCTGAGTTATCATAATATTACTATATGTTAACCATTCATTTTGTTTGTTTAGGAGAAATCTGGAAATGTAACAGCATTGACTCATACACAACTATTATTATTATGCTATTATCGAACTGAAACAAATATTTAGTTTTCAAAATGCATGGTTCTTTCGAGTTTGAAGGATCATAAAGGAATTTCTTAATTCAATTAAACAATTAAAACCACGATGGTTGTGTATATCGTATACTATATAAATATAGAATTACTAATTTTGCCAATAACTTGGTAGAGCAAATTAAAGGTCACTCTTTCTTATCTGATTACAAGCAACCATATCAACTCTGTGAATCATATATATTGCTATAAAGTAAATAGCAATAAATGAATATGGAACAAAATTTCAAAGTTTCACATGGCACAAGTCAATTGGCAACAGACACCTATTACAGGAAGTTATCACCATGATCTTTGTTGCCACTTCAGTTAAGTGCATTTGCATTAAAAAGCAATATTCTCAGTGTATATGGTAGATGACACACCCTCAACTTGCATAATGCCAAATACAAGAGATGTCTATTGTTCCTGATTGTAGATCTGATGAACCAAGCATGCCTAGGACAAAAACAAAATCTCCTAATTCCCTAGCATTTCCACAACCAAACATGCCTTAAGACTCAAAATTATCTTATGCTCAGGCTGGCCGACCAAGTTCACAGCCATAACCAGCACAATAAGATAAGGTCATCACCATGCAGCATATCTAGACACGCAAATGTTATCATGTGACAAGTTATCGATAACACCTGCCATGATGATTCACTTTGTGTACATGACAATTTGATAGGTTAACCATCAATAATTTCTACAACTGAATAACTGATGTTTATAAAATTGATACTCGCATTGACATTATTTCTACTCTTTGGACGTATAACAATTATCTTAAATATGAGAATAAAACATAGCAAATAAAAACATAAAAAATAAGAGAGATAAAATTATAGAACACAACAAGATCTTCCGACCAAATGAATTTATTATATCAAAATATCAACAAATCATAAAAATCTTTCTAAAAAGCAGTACAGAATCCATTTTTCACTAATGCATCACAAGCATTCAAGAAATATGTATCACTTACACCATATCCAAACCCATAACAAAATCTATCTCTAAGTACATGAATGGGAAAATAGATCTTACTTCCAAAGTGCAGATCTTTACAAGAAAATTCAATTTCAATCTGTTCAATGAATTTCCAGTCGTCAGTATAATAAATTTAGAGTCGTGTTACACTGTCTAGCCATGTAAGAAGAATGAAGAACAGTTAGAGAACTATCTCAATTTAAACTGTTTGTAAACAAAATTTTATGTCCCAGATCAACCTATGAAGTTCTGCTTTCATCCTTAAACCTAATTTAAACTCGTATCTCAATCAGTAACAATTTAAATCAATCGTCACTCCTAACTATTCAACCAACAGTTAATATTACAGAAATATATTCTATTCAAAACCTTGTATAACATACTTCAAATCCACAAGAGGTAGATGCTATCCGTCACAAGCCAGTATACAGGTATAGATGATTTACACTAATAGATGAATTCCTTTCCATTAGATATTAGGACCACACTATTTTAAGTCTTTGACCACTACTTTTCAGGCCTTTTTAATGTCTTTTTGTTTTATCAGATCTTCTTGGTATTAGAAGCAGAATTGTTGATTCTTTCAATTACTACTCATTTCCAACATTCCTACAAGCACAAGAAGCAAAAATTCTTTTAGTCATAGGATCCAAAACTAAAATAATTTCCTACTGGACTACTAGCCTGAATATAGATTTCTTGCATGATAAAAGTTCTGTAGAAAGTCAAATGCAAATAAACATAGGCATACAAACATTCATCAACCATGGATCAAGTAAGATCATTTAAACAAGATACTAGAATTCCTTACCTTCCTACTCTTCAAGTGGTAGAAATCAATGAGATCATCAGGCTGTGCATGGGAAATCTGGGCTTTAGCCTTAATCTCCTCAGTTTCTTGGAACTGCTTCTCTGCAAGCATCTTAGCAAAACTCTGGCGGCATGACTGCAACCATATTCTCCTCACCTCATCACCAGTGTTGCAGAGCAATCTTATGCACAGCACAATCCTGTCATAAGAATCATTATCGATCGGGTGGGGAAGAAAGGTAGACTGTCCCAACTGCAACATAGAAGTCATTATCAGCAAAGCCCCAGTGCAAGCTTTGTTTACTTCAGCCTTTGACGGCTGGACCTCTTCCAGTCTCAAAACCAGCTTAGTCAAAGTGCAAGCAATGACTGCACCTACAAAGAAGTCACCAGACAAGATTAGTGACCTCAAATTTCCAGGTGAACCCAAAGATCCTGGAAGAACCGTTGGAGCAGACATAGCAGTTTCTGAGGCAGCACTTTGTGTTGCATAAGTTCCATCCGCCAAAACCACAGGCCGTCTTGAAGAAACAGTACCAGACAAGTTGACTTGCTGGGGCTTCTTTGAAGCATCCACCACCTCCCCCTCCTCAGTGCTAGTGTAGAAAGGAAGATCCCCCAGGCACTGCTTAATAGTCGTGATCCCACTTTCCACCTCAGAGAGCGAAAGGCAGTACTCACCAATGATCCAAAGAGCACACGAGCAGACCCTCGCAGCGCGAATCTGATAAAACGTGTCGAGTAGCCGCGTGATGATGGACACTCTGAGCTTTGGATTGGTCTCAATTATCTCTCTGACGAAGAGAGCCACGTCAACAGCAGAAGCCACATTCGTGTCCCCAAGGAAATCCATCAGCAGATGCACCACGGTGCTTGCGACCTCAGGGAACTTGATCGCACATGAATGAATGGCCTGCACCAACATCTGCCGGTATTCCCCATTTTTCTCGAGCTCAGTGCTCTGGGTCTTGACGACCTCCTTCTTGAGCGTGAGTACCACCTCATCGACGTTCCTCGATGTAATCAGTTCGAGGGCGATGTCCAACGTCTTGCGCCTGATGTCAAGATTCGGACTTGACAGGGCACGGAGCACATCCATAATCATTTCCACCATAAGCTCCCTGTGCGACGATTTGAGCTCGTTGAGGCGGTCAAGCACGATGAGCTTGACGTTGTTGTCGCTCTGCGTGAGAAGGAGCTGGCAGTAGGTGTTGGCAGCAGCCCGGATGGCAGTCGGGGCAGAGGACAGGGAAACGAGAGTGCTGGCGCACTCATAGACGACGGCGGCAGAGGAGGAATTGAGAAGGGAGATGATGATCTTAATGTACTTGCCCTTTTCAGCGGGGTTGGAGCGGCAAACCTTGCGTATGAGGTCGAGGGCGGCCATCTGAAGGAGGTCACCCCAGTCGGGAACGTGGTCGGCGTGGGACAGGAGGTAGGTGACGGCACGGGGCTGGGCGCAGGAGGCGAGCATGAGGAAGGCGTTGCGACGGGCGGAAAGATCCTGCTCAGAGGACAAGGTCTTCTCAACCAGCTCGGGGGCGTCAGGAAGGAGCTGCTCGCCGGCCTGGCCGGGGAGCCGGTAGATGGCGGCGACAGCGAGAAGGGCGTGGCGGCGGATGAAGGGATGGCGGTGGTCCAGGTTGGCGAGGACGGAAGGTACAAGGGGTTCCAGTATCTCGGGTTCGGAGAGGCGGCAGAGAAAGCGGAGAGTAACCCCGCGGATGTACTCGTTGGGGTGCTGCAGGTTGTTGCGGAGGTTCTGACAAATGAGGATCATCTCAGGGAGCACGCGGCCGCGGGTGTCGGTCTTGTCGATGATCTCCAGGTAGAGCAGCAGCAGCTTCTGCACGGTGTGGTCCTCGGAGGGAAGCACGTACCGGACGATGGTGATGAAGAGCTGAGGGAGCGTCTCCCCGTTGAGGAGAAGCATGATGGCCTTCTTGAGGGCGTCGATCTTGGCCCCCACGTCGTTGCCCTCGAGGGCCTCCTTGATCTCGTTCGCCATGGCCGGCGAGCCCTTGTCGAAGTGGATCAGCAGCGAGCATGACTTCTCCATCTCGTCCACCTGCCTCCTGCCCCGCAAACTACCTTAAAACCCTAGATCTGGATCTGGATCTGGTGGATCCGAAGGTACCGAGAATAGATCTGAGGTGATGAGGGGCGAGATCCAAATCGGCGCGAGATAGGGTTGGAGACGATCCGAGGGACAATTGGGGTCAACCCTCTGTGGGGATCGAAGGGTTTCTTCGGGCGACTCGGAATAGGGGGGAGGAGGAGGAGGAGGTCGGCGGAGGTCGTGGATCGACCGCTCGGCTCTTCGTTTGTACGAGGGAGACTCCACCACACTAGCAGCTTGGGCTTGGGCTTTATATTGGCCTTGGGCTTGGGCTTTATATTGGCCTTGGGCTTAATGCAAATCACCTGTAGCCCAAAATAGAGCCCATATCGACGGTTCTCTCGACACGTGCTTTGCATGCAATCCATGCACACCGAGTGTCCTGCCGTGACCTCCAGCGTTACTGTTCTGCGAGCCATGGAAGAGGAGGCGCGGAAGAAGGGAAGAGAGAACGAGGATAAGGGAGATGAGCGCAGAGGAGACCATCCGTCCCACCTTAGTCCAAGCACCGCAAGGTTGATCCGTGACGCCATCTCGAACGAAGCAGGGGTGCCAACAACGAGACAAGAGGATGCGGCGGTGGCCCAGGCGCCGTCCGACATGCTTGTGTTCATCAGGGCCGTTCATCACCTGGGTTCCTCTCTTGAATGATACTTACTGGTGGTAGCAGTTCGCCGGAACGCATGTGATACACAGAAGAAGAGTTCCTTCAAACTTATATAGACGAGTTGTCCCCTTGCTTGCTATTTCGATCCTTTATGGATGGAAGCCATGACCGCCCCGCCGCAGAAGCGGCAGCCCTTCGGCGTCGCTCGTGGTTCCACACATCGGAAGCGCAAATCGTATGCGGATACCGACGCAGGACACACGAGTTTCTTCCGATAGAAAATGACGATGTGAAAGGAGGGACCCATGCGCTCCGCGAATAGGGGATCACTTTCCCATGACGCGTCGCGGGAACACGAATCTGTCTGGGGCCGGATCCGGGTCGACGACGGCCCGGCTTAATCGAAATCCAACAGCCGATATAATCCGACCCATTAGCCACACGGGTCGGGTTCGTGGCAGAGAATTGTAGGATGGATCCGATTAAAATCCTACATTTTGGCTTCTTCCCTACTTGGAGTTGGATCATTCTTGGGGTAAACGAGCCCAATAAGGTGGAAGGATTCCTGCTGAGAGTATCTGTTGGCCTGCACTTATCTTCTGCTTTGCTGTTCTGCTGAGCTCTTTGACCAATGCTTCAAACTTGGTGTGCATTTCCACCTCCGTATCCTGTTTCAAGGATTGGTTTGTTCATCGTCATTCTTAAGAACTGAGGACTGCCGCTGCTCAAATGATGCTCAGCACATCAGATGTTCACGTTCTTACGGTGGTAATGGATCCACTTAGTACCGCATCAGATTCGATCCATCAAAAGCACTAAAACCATTGCTCAGCGCATCAAAGTCTTTATGTTAGCTTTTTGTACATCTTCAGCTTGTTGAAAAGTTGAGGAACTGATATCAGACAAATAGCGATACCTTTAACACAAGATTGTAAGATCTGAATCCTGGAGCTCGGATTTAGATTTGCAAGCCATGAAAGTGAAGTCATCGAATGGTTTCCAGGGCATCAGAGAGAAAAAGGCCTGCCTTTGCAGTTGGGTGTAATGATGTTCTTGCTTGTGTGCTCAAGCAGTCAAGAAATAACAATAGTAAGTTGAATGCCTTGGAGTGGTGGGATTCTTTTGGGTCAAAAACCATGAAATGGACTGCAAAAGTTTTGCTTTTTGATGAAGAATAAAGGAGGATGAGTCCTTTTTCTCAGGTGTATAAACAATCGCAGTAAAGTATTCATTGAAGTTGAATGGGTGGGAAATATTGCTGGCCTTTATTCAAGTGAGTTCCACATCCTCCAGTTGTCACCCTTCCTAGTTTATTTCCCTCTACTACTTTGACAAATCGCAGCCAGACAAGTGTGCTTAGTTCTTGGGGCCCTCTCAAGCTCAAGATATGCTCCATGGAGATCCAACCTCTGAGAAAAAAAGGATCGTAGGTGATGTTGTAGTTAGACTGTGAATTAAAACTTCAACACCATGTTGATGGAAAGCTCTGCTGCATTGGTCTCGATGGCACTTGTGTGTTCATGATGAATAAATGGATTTATGGGATGTAAACGGCCATCAGATTTGGCATGAAGAATGCATGACTGTTCTTCCTCGTCATGTATGCTAAAGTTCAGAGAAAGCCAAGTGAACAAGGAGGAAGTTGATGTAGGACCTTCTTCATAAAGACAAGTCAAGTGATCAAAGTTAGGTATTGTGTCCTAAAATAAAACAATCGATCGACTTTCTTTCCTTTGTTGGGGGTGTAATACTTTTGACCATGGAACTTAGTAGTAGATGGGAAATGATGGCTTCATGAGTGACCCCGAGACAAATCATTCATTAACAGCACTTATTATGGTCTTAGATGGGCTTAACTTTCCAGGTAATGGTGCACATATACCACCACTATGATGGTACTGATTAATTTGAGGTTAACCGAAGTTAAGCTATATATTAGTGGTTTAACCTGTCGAATCAAGTTAAAACAACCTAATCTATTGGCAGATTAATAGATACCAATTCATTTCCTTTGGTATCCAGCACACTTTTCTCTGTCAATCTATAGCCTCAGCTATTGGCTCCAAGGACGGCATGTCTTTTTTGACCGCAGTTGATGCCTTTTCCCGCGTGAGCGCAAAGCGCATGCAAACACAAGGGAAAAGAAGAACGTTGGAACTCTTGTCCCCCTGCCATGTCTACTTCCATGCAGACATGACAACGGGATCTGTGTTGTTGTTGTTACACCGTGTCACCAACAATGGCAATGCACCGGCACAGCAACATGGCCCGTAGAGGAGCTCTCAGAAACGGCAGTCATGGAACATGAAGACTTTGCTGGGTGAGTGTAGAGATCAACACTAGAGACGGACTTTGAAGTGGGAAGTGTTTTGCCAGAAGAACATGTTACAAGGTGGCGTTATGCTCATCTCTGCAAGTTTACAACAGGAGGGAGGGTTCACTTGCAGCTTCAATCCACATGTATGCTATGTGGTAGAACAGAACCCAAGAATCCGGACTCTTCAACGTGTCTCTCTTCACCTTCCAAGCTCAACCTCACATTCCTGACCTTTTTGATGCTCTGCAAGCTCACTTGGAAGACTTCCCTCACCCAATGCTCGAAGAAGCTCTCTGAGAAGGAACCCGAGGCCTCCATTAGCTCCTCCCCCACTGCGGGGTCGATGAAGAGGTGTCCCTTCTCATCGTTGTCGTCGCTCGGGATTTCCTCGAAGGCTCTATGGAGCTTTGAGAGGAGATTGAGCTTCATTTCCTGGAATTGGTGACTTCCCGCGTCCAATGTGAGCTGAACGGTGGATTCAAGAAGCTCTTGTGGGAGATGGTGACTGATGCATTCTGTCTCATGTGTGAGATCACTGGGGACGGCGTCTTCCTCGCTGTCCTCGCTCGGTTGCATGTTAAGATCGAAGCTGGACTCACCAGTCCTCCCCTTCTTGGATATGTTCTGCAGATCAGTTTCTGGCTTCCTCTTAGCATCTCTAGGTGATGAATCTTCAACACAGAATCTCATAGTCACTACGTTGTTGGCACCATCGAATTTGGTCAACTTGGAAGTGGTAAGAACGAAGATTGCATCAGCCAAGCTCACTTCTCCACCAAATGAGTCCTTGAAGGACCCAACTTTCACCGCATCCGCGAAGGAGTTGACGACGTTGCAATGCATTCGATTGACGTCCTCTATCAAGACCACACACTTCGGTTCCTTTCTCAAGGCATCTACGAGGGTCTCCAAGCATGAATCCTCTCCGGTTGTGGACGAATTCCTCTGATTAATCTGGATCAGTTTATTGGGGGATCCAGAAAAGGACTCGGCCATGACCCGGGCAAGTCTTCTCTTGGCAACATGATCATTTCCTTGTATCAGCAGCCGAACAACCTTCTTATCACCACTTCTGCAGTCATGCAATGCTTCCACAATCGAAGGGATGGCTTCAGATTGCCAGGGGATGTTCTCTTGCAGTTGTCGTCCAAGTTCTAATGGTTCTGCCATCGATCGCCTTGTCTGGTCTTTTGATGTTGCTGAATCAGAGTATAGGGGACTGTTCAGTGCAAGAGCAGTCATAGCCTGCTGATTTGCGGCCATTTTAAGGGAATTCAAGCTTGCTTCAGACAGCCATTGATTTGACTCGGTTCTCTCCTGCCAGTTCACCGTTTCATTCTTCTTGTCAACTGCAGTGCTCGAGAATCCAGCATTGAGTTTTAGACTAGTCGCCGAGACCGACACTGGATGTGGTTCGATCAAGTTTTGGTTTTGGTTGGCGAACAAGCCACCAGACCACCATGAATTCGATGAAGGTTTGGAGTAGTTTCTACTACTGACAAGACTCTGATCGAACAATGGAGGGTACAAATGAGCTTGACTGTGATGAAGACTCTGGCACAGCTTGTTCCACTTCCTCTTCAATTCTACCGAAGCTTCCTGGAAAAGAGGAAGAAAAAGTCAAGAAAATTATTAACGGAAGCCATCAGGGAAACACAGTGAAAGAGTCAATCTATGTCTGATTTACCTTATGATAGCCTGAGGTCTGGGTTGAGAAATTGCTGATGTCTTTGATTTCCGACTTGAAAAATAATGCTTCTTTCTCAAAATTGAACATACACTCGTTGCAGCAAGTGAGCTTCTCATCTTCTTTTGAGCTTAAAACCTTTGATTCAACCGGTTGGAAGGGAAACTGACCAAATTTTGGCACCCTTGAATCCAGGCCACTGCAGAACATGAAAAGATAAGATGTTGGTGCAGACTAGTTCAATCTTACATAAAATTGACTCAATCTAAAGTTAACCATGATGCAACCACATGAATATCTCACTGTACATAGAATATTTACATGAAGCATGGAAGAGCGATATCACAAACAATTTCAGTCTTTATGAAAGTGATGTCTGTGTTATGGCTGGGTATGGCCAAACAAGTTGCATATATTTTATCTTTCCACTGAAACCTACCAGTGTGGCCCTACATTCACAACATCAGAACTACTAAATCACTAACTAGGAACCAAAAGAGAATCACAGATGCATACGTTTCATAGGAACACTCGTTGACACCAAGGAAACAAGCATCCACACTGGAAGAGAGACAGATTTGGGCCAATGATCTCACCTGGAAGCTTGGAGGCTCAACCCCAGCCAACCCGAGGGAACCACCACTGCTTGCAGAGCCCATTGCATCTCGAGAGACGGCTGCCTCATCTGGCACTTCATGTATGTCTCATAGTTTGCACTAGCCAGCAGCCATACCTTGTTGCTGCCAGCCCCAACACCATTGCTGTTGCTGCTCTTGAACTCGGATAGCAGCCTACCCATCTCTGCAACCATGTGCTGCACTGCGCTGAAGCCACACCCATCTCTTGCTTCCTCGTGCACTGCCCAACTTAGGTCCCCTGCATGGATGATCACACCCCCACCGACTCTATCTCCTGCTACAGAATTGATGGTTCTTCTGAGATCGGACACCTTCAGGTCCACATCACCCTTGCTCATGAGCCTGAGCTGCACACAGGAGAACTGAAGGTTTATCAAACTAGCATGCTTGAGCTCATCAGGGACCTCACCTCTCTCCACCCTCCCCATAAGCTCAGCCACCAGCCCCTCTGTCATGGAAACAGAATCCCCCACCACTACGGCGTTGCGCCTCCTCCCCTGCTTCCTTAGCATCACCTCCAAGACCACCCTCAAGTCCTCGTTTAGGGAGGATTTTGGTGCATGAGGCGGGCTCTGCTCGGCGGACAGTCTCAAAAGATACTTCTGCCAGAAATCTCTGCCATGGTTGATGATGTCCTTACTGGACTCGAACAGAAGTGGTGAGGACTGGCCTAAAACAGAGGCCTCCTCCTCCAGGTTGTTCTTGACGCAGCTGCTAGAGAAGCCCGCCTCTTTCATCACCCTGCTCACGCTAGGGTCGTCCAAGATGGAGAGCATGAGCTGCTCCATCTCCACCCTGATGGCCAGAAGAGGCGGCTGCTGCTGCTGCAGAGGCTGCTGTTGTTGGAGCTCGATGCATCCCCTCCTCTGGTTGGCCTGGGCTCTCTTGAGGGCTGCAATGAGGGAGTTGGAGAGGGAGGACGGCGAAGGGAAGAGAGGGCCGGAGGAAGGAGGGGCGGTGGTGGGGAGCCTGTTGAGAGCCACATTGAAGCACAGCTCAAGCGCTCTGCACCGGAGCGGGTGGGAGGCGGGGTGATGAGGCTGGGACCTGAGGCAAGCCCTTCGAAGCAGGTCTGACGAGGCGGAGGAGGAGCTCATGAGGGTGGCGGCAACATGGAGTGGCGTGACCTGGCCATGGCCTCTTCTTCTGGCCAGGTCGAGGGAGTGCTTCAGGACTGCGGCTACCTCAGCTGTGAGGGCCTGCTGCACTGTGCAGACTCCTGTTCGCATGACTTCGCCTTCGAGTCCAACCCCTGCGGCACTGCCAACAGAGCTCGTTCCACTTCTCGGTGGCGTCCTCCTTCTCCTCCTCCTCCTCCTCCTCCTTCAGCAACACACCAACCTTCGGTGAAGTAATGTGTTAACTGTGGAAAAGGAAGGAGCTGCTTTGCTTTGCTTGCTCTCTCTGCAACTGCAACTGCAGCTGCTACTAGTTTCTTTGGCTACAGCAGAAGAAGAGTAGTGACGACTACACCTGTGGGGATTGGAGAGAGTGTGTTCAGTGGCAGGGGGGAGTCGGACAACCGGGTGGGAGGAGCTTTATACAGCTGAAGTAGCTCCTTTTCCCTCTTATCATGTCCCTCTCCTTCTCTGGCTTTTTCTGTTGCGAGTGTTGCAGTGTTGGTGCTGCTTTTCTACATCCACTTCAGGGATTGCTCGCTTTCACTTTCTGCACCTTCTTTTGGCCTAATTCACTTCTTCTTTGTGTTTGTTTATGCTGGTGCAAGAATGCTGCGACATGTTCAAAAATATTTGCGTGAAATGGGCAGTGCCCAAAAATGCACACATGAAATGATTGCCCAATTGCACCATTCAGTATTTACACGGCATAATCTGTCCATGCACAGCACTGCTCCTCCTTTCATCATTGCAGAGGACCAAGAAATAGCCTGGTAATAAAGTGAAAAGAACACACACTGGGTGTTTAGATGCATTTACGACACGAATGCAAGAAGTAATCATGTGATTAAGGCGAACGCAAGGCACCAGGAATACCTCGTGCAAAGCCAATCACACGGTTGGGCTAATAATACCTTTGATCGATCCTTGCATGTTTGCCGCCGACTGGATTGTACATGAACCAAGCAGGGTGGTGTTCCTCAGCATCAGCATTTCTTTAAAGCATCTTATCAGACGGTCACTTGGGGGGGGGGGGGCTGTTCTTACTACTCTTTGTTCTCTGCCATCATATTGTCCTGATGTGGAGGTGTAAAAGATGACTAAAGTTATTACATGATCCCAAGAATTTGAGGAGCTGATGGAGAATATTCTCTCATCTTGCAAGTGGATCAACAAGACATGCCTACCATCACACAGGTCTGCTCCGTAGACAACTGCAGTGGCTTCTTCGTAGATGCGCCAAATGAGTTCAACAGGTCTTCCCCCTCCTCTTACCATATGTCCCCTTGAACACACAGACAAGGCCATCAGAAATGTTCAAAGAAACAGAAGGGAAAGCAGAAAGAGTCAGAAAAAGAAGGAAAAGAAAGGATGGAAAGGTGGGCAAAGCAGCAGGGAATTTTTGAACTTTATACAAGCATATTTGTTTGTGTCTGCGAGCGAGTACTGGTGCTCCCACCCCACCCCTTTTCTCTTCCTTTGAAGCAGCTGCAAGAGTGATCTCTCGTTGTCTCAAAAGAAAAAGAAGTGTGCTCTTGCAGCAATCCTCACACAGAGACAGTGTTGCATTCCCTCTCACCAAGTACCAAAAAGCATGCTCATGTCTGCTCCTCTTACGTCACACTGGCCTGCCTTCTCCCTCGCATCCCCAACAAGCCATCCAATCCTTGTTTCGTTTGGCAAAAAGCTTTATTATCTTGTTGCATGAAGGTTCCGCATTTAAGACTGCAAGCCTAAATGTCATAAATGCTGTGAAAACAGTGGTTCCTCCCAAGTACAAGTGCACTCTAGGAACGAAGTAACGCTGAACTGGTATCATAGACTCTAAGATCACTACGCGCCTAGCTTTTCACATGTCTGCATCTTGTGATGCCTGAGCCAGAGCCTGAAAGACTAGCTGCAAGGAGAATCATATGATACTATCTATCTAATCCCAAGTGTTCAAATCCTATGACAAGAGTTTATGTTATTCTGAAATCACTGCCACAATGTCCTGAGTAATAACCATGTTATAATCCTGGTAGACAACAAGTCAGAATGTGAAAACGTAACCTGAGCACTTCGGGTGTAAACAATACAGAACCGAATCATTCTTCTTTTGAGAACTACATTTGCATCGAAGAAATATCAATGCTCAAATCCTTTCACTTGCAACAAAACACTGATTAAAACTTAAGTGGAAAACATTAGCAGATAAAAACTCTTACAACAAATGCAATGTATTATTGGCCCAAGTTTAAGACTAGTAGGAGGAAATAAATGTTCTACACCTCTTACAGTATATTTTTGTTCCCCTTCATTCTTGTGAGCAGATGCTTTTTGACCAATCCTTTTGGTATCGGACTCTTTTTTGGGACCCGTGAAAGAGGAGCTCCATCACTTGCTTTCGCTTCCTTTCCATTAGCCGTAGGTGTATGGTGCCAATCAAGGGTCCCAAGCGTTGGAATAATGGCATGCTTCTTCCTGTTGTTCTTCATGCGAGTGATGGTAAAAGGCTGCACCAAAGGAAGCAGACAAATAAAAGAAACTGAAGACTAAATACTATGCTGTTTTCATCTCTTGTCAGCCAAAAATTTCACCTCAGAGAATGTTGCTGGTGAAAACTACTCTCTCAAAAGAAATCTTACATCAATGTGAGATACAGCAAAAGTGAAGGAAAAAAAAAAAAAAGGGAGGATGTTCACTTTCAAAAAGTCTTAAAATACCTCAAACTTGATTTCCGCTAGAGAAGTCACAAAAAAGTGTTAGCTTCATTTTCCTTCTTTATTCCCTCATAATAATATACAAAAGTTATATTTATATATATATGTATATATATCCCTGATCTAAAGCTCAATTATTCCTACTTTGACATCCATGCATACCAAAAAAAAAAAAAAGAAAAAGAAAATCAGGCTTGGATCAGATTATACTGTATCATGTCTCTTAATATCCTTATTCATCATTTTATTCTACAATCCCTGAGAGAAGCAACCTACATTTGAGGAAAACAGGGGAAAGATCAGGAAAAAGTGGAGTAAAAGGTGAGGACTCTCACACAGTGACATCTCTACATATGTTTCCTTTGGAATAGACCCAACAAGGAACTACCTGCTGCAGCAAATAGCACCACCCAACATTTGCCTGGGGCAGTAGAGGAGTCTGTCTCATGGTTCAAATTTCTTCTGCCACTGTAACCCTGAAAGCCTAAGAACATCAAGAAAATAGTCATGGTAAGATTACTTAATAATCTCTTTCTAGATTAATTTGTATTATAGAATAAAGGATCTCTAGAAAAGAAAAATCACTTCATCATGTAAATGATTTCTGGTACCATAACATTTTTATCATGAGAAGAACAGTTTTGAGTGCAGTCCCAACTCATAAATAGTTACTGTTGCCTAAGATAACAATTTAACCTGATCAGCTTGATACAAAACCTAGATAATATGTAATTATAAATTCAGTTCTTAGAATTTGCATGACATCAGAATTGCTTGTCATGGCAGAGGGAGACATAAATCAGATGAAAAGCAAGTGACAACGTTCATGTCCTCTCCACTGGGTACTGCACACTGGGGTAGAAAGGAGAACAAGTGGTGGAATATGTTTTTTTTATAAATTTTCTACATGATGTGTTTTCCTTGAGAATCAAAAAGGCATAGCCACCTCACAAGAAAGGAACACAAATAAAAGATTGGGGAAAGAGTGAAAACGAAAAGAGATGGGATTGACATTGTAGCTTGACAGGTAAATAGCATAGGAAAATAAAGCAGCAGGGGATGCTAGTGATGCTGCAAAATGACAAGAGGGTGAAACCCAAGACCCTAAAATTCTCCATTATGTACTTGAGAGGGAACAGCACAGCACAGAAATGCAATTCTCTCTCTCTCTCTCTCTCTCTCTCTCTCTCTCTCTCTATATATATATATATATATATATATATATATATATATATATATATATATATATATATATATATATACACACACACACATTTTCTCTCTTTCTTTGGAAATCCCTTGGATTCTCTTTGCCAGTATAAAGCCCACCATTCCTGTCGATGAATGAATTGTAGACCTTTTGTTCTTCTAGGTTCAAGGCTGTCTTTGTCATTGTCAAATTGTTTATGTTTTGTTTTGCTTCCAAGTAAAATGGGGACAAAAGTTCCCTTCACTATCAATCTTTCTTTTCTTTCTTCTTGCAGAATAAAAACCTCAATTGTTAGTCTGTGTCAAGATACCATATGAGAATCTTTTGAGTAGGCAAAAAAGAAAAGAATAAAAAAAAAAAGCTTATCATCTTACAAGTTTCAAGAAGAGAACTTGACTAAAAGATAAAAAGCAATAGAGCCAATACATGATAACAGTTTGACTGCAAATAAATAAATCTTTAAGCTTTATAGAATGGCTAAAATATTCTTGCACAAAAATACACTCAACACATTTTGCTTTCTGTTTGATGCAAGTCTCACAAGTAACTGTAATTGAATTTAAAGTAGAACAGACATGACACGTTGTATCCATCTAAGATTCTGTGGATTAAGCTTGTTTCGTAATGGCCATCTGTGACTACAATTCTAGAAACAGAGCCGCAGTAATAGTGTAAGCGTTGTCCTTATGATGGTATGAAGAAAAAAAAAAAGACAATCCAGAACATGACTACATATGAAAATTAATGCTGATGAGAAGATAAAGAGCAAATTCCACTAATACATGACAAATTGACAGTGACAGAACATCACACATTCACAAAGAAAATGCTACAAATTTTGTGACTATATATGAAGATACAGTACAGACATTTATGGCAGTTTCGGATGTCGAATCTGACCAAAAGTGATTTCCCCCTACAAATTTGCATATATATTCCCAACCAGGATTATTTTGAAGATGCTGATGAGAAATAGCCTTTGGCCGTATTAGCAGGAGGCTGTTGTTCGCTGGAAGCAGCAGATGTTCTATTCTTCGGAAAAACAAAAGACTAATAGAACAACAAACAGTAGGAACCATCATTAATGGAAAACTGATCAGAAAACACAGCACATAAAAATATTAAAAAGCTTGACAAAAAGAAAATTCAAATCTTTCTTGACAGTTGGAACTGCTAGTTGTCAAAATGAGACTCTATTTGCATCTGTCTCATGAACAGATCCACATTATACTTGCAATCAAGCAAGCAAGCATCAGAAAAGAGCCACATTATCTTAGTGGCTCTGTGATCAACAATTACCATATATATTTAAGCTGCGTTCTTTAGCTGACAGCCAAATAACCCACCCACTCTAGTTTAATAGTTTGGGATGTAACTGTCATGTCTCCACACTAGAATTTTCTGAAATAAACTAATCCACAATTATCTACAGAACTTTCTGAACTGTGTTTAGCATTCAACCAAATCAACAACTCCTGAATTCCACCTTGTCACATATACTCAATCATCTAATCACCAAATATTTGATGCAGGATTTTTTTTATCTATAAAGTTGCTCTGCTTTCTCATCAAGAATTAGCTCACAAAAAAAAAACTGTTTTCTTCCATTCTTTGACACAAGACAGGAACTGAAGTTACGAGTCAAATAAATTCTTAAGTACTGCAAAATTTACCAATAAATGATAGGCTTCCTTCATATCTATTCACCAGTGTAGGTAACAAAATTGAAGTATTGATCTAATACAAAACTATACAAAAAATAGCAATTGGGCACTGATCACACACATAATGTTCCAGATTGTAGATGATCATGGCTCCAGAGCAATTGCTCATCGATTTTGGTCAGCTTGTCATCGTCCAGGCGCTTCCAGGTCCTGATTGTCGCAACCCCCATCCATGCCTTCTTCCCTTTTGCAAGATGGGCAGAGATTACCCTTGCTCTCCTAGGCCAACCGACTCTTCCATATCCATGGTAACCAAAACCTCCTCCATAACAGAACCATATACCTTTTATTTTGCCACAGAAGTCATTAAGATGATCATGGCCGATGAATACTGCTTTCACATCTCCCATTGAGCTTAGGGACTGAAGGATTCCCGATTTGACAGAAGAACAGGCGACTGCCTCTTGAAACTGACCCACGAAACCCCTAAACCACAGGTCACGAACCTCTGGAATGGGGATATGGAAGAATGAAAGTGCCGGAGCTAGATACCTGCGCTATTATAGATTTGATTATATCTTAGTCCATTTAGCAAAACAATACATCCGACATAAAGATTGTTTTAGCATCATAGGAGCTTTTCTCTTTGCATAACATAAAATGCAAACATGATTTGCATATAATTCATCATGTAAGAGAGCTTTGTTGCAAAAGCAGAAAGAAAATATAGATTCTTCTTTCTCAGAAAAAAAGGAAGTATATTTCTTGGTGGCAGCAAAACAAGATTCCAGCAATGTTAGATTTTCTCACTAGATTTGTGTGTACGGTATCCAACTTGGAACATGTTAAAATACAGTATCTTTTAAATTCACATAAACTCAGTAAAGAATTCATTAACGTAAAATGAAAGTTGATTACTTGGACCTTGTTGCTAGTCAAAATTTGTTGGCATGACCAAATAAACTTCCTTTTTCTTTTGCCAGAGGTTTAGCTCATAATTGATTTGATAAACATGATATGCAAAATAAAAATTTTGTTATTTGGTAGCTCTCAGTAATCTCATTTTAACTTAATATCATGACAATTATAGTCACACAACTCACCATATGTATCTGATCGAAGCCAAATTATTGCACAATGTTAGCTTTTGTTCTCAGTAATTAAATGTTTTATATTATGTAGCCAGATCCATTATTTTCATTTGCCAAATCTAACTCTTATAAGCTTCAGAATCAGTTATGCATTTGATGTTGGTATCAATATAACACTGCAGACAAAAAAGTTCATGCAGAGACTCAAGCTGCAGTTTATAGTTCACTAAGAAGGCTACATTTTCTCAGCTACAGCTATAGTGATATCAAAGGGTAAACAAATGGTGCTTGAGAAGTCACTAATAAGCATTCAAGATTATGGGCTTCTACAAGGGTAATTAAGTGTTAGGAGGGTGTATTTACTTAACATTCCAATGAGGCCTTAATGTGATTAGAAGGCCCAAATTTGATTACCACATCTATCTCAACAGTTTCTTGCCTGAGTGGAGACAAGGTGAGTCCATATCTTTGTGATGTATAACAGGAAAATTACAAAGCCTGGTTTTTGCCGTATATCAGAAGAAAAAAGAGAGAAAAAAAGAGAGAGAGAGAGAGAGAGAGAGAGAGAGAGAGAGAGGGTGGGGGGTCAAGGAGGGTCCTTAATGCATCTAAACAGGCTACATCCTCAGAAATAAATTCGAACATTAAGCTTAAATTTTCATAAATTACCACTACCTGAAGCTCTTCAGAAATAGTGTGAAGCCAAGTTAGTTGAGAATCCCTAATCCATCCATATGTTCTGACACCACTGACCATAACACGATCACCACTGTCAAGGAAATAGAGATTTAGCACACTTGTGTTAGCCAAATCCGATCCCCATGCTCCATGCACCCTGGTGTCATAATTTCCATATCCATCGACCACAAAACCAGATGGGTTTACTTGGGACACTGAGAAATCCATTAGTGAGATGAACGACATCAATTCTTCTCGTGTCATGGTGGACTCCTGGTCATGATTGCCCAAGATTGCAGCCCAGGGAGTCCCGGACTCCATGGCAGGCCTAAAAACCTTGAAGAGTGATTCTGCAGCATCAGTAGCACTGGTTCCAAATATGTTATCCCCTGTTTTAGATGAGAAGATGATATAGAGAAAACTCAGTTAGAAACACCTGATAAATTAGTTTCTTTAAGTCAAAAGTCAAAATAGAACAGAGAGAGATTTAGTAGAAGTCTAGAAGGCAACCTTAGATAGCATGTAGCTAGAGGCCTGTCAGAAATAACCATAATCCATAAAAAGAATGATTGTCTACCGAATCAATAGTGTCATCTCTAAATGCAACATCTACGAATATTCAAACAAGTGAAGGTATAGAGACCTCTGATTGATGATATCCATGGGCAAAGAATTATTTAGCATATAATATGGATAAGAACATATCTCAATGATGACAAAAGATTCATATAGCTGATCTCAAATAGTTGAGATTTACAGTTTTTTTTTGTTATTGTTATTGTATGACAAGAAGATCAAGAAGGTAAGGTAAAAGAAAATACAGTAAAATGAATCTAAAGAGATGCTTTATTTTTCTATACTATAATAATCTCTATAAGATAGTCTCCTATCATCAAAACCTCTGCTATTATCTAGCGACTTATCTTTGTCTTCAGGGTTTTCCCTGGATTCGTTGACTTTTGTATAGTTCTTCGTTGCAAGTTCCTCTGTGCCTTACCTACTGGGCAAATCATCAGATATATCATGCCTGGAATCTTGGGCCTCTTCCTTCTTATTCCTGCCCTCCTCTCCTTTCCATCCTTGTAGTGACTACTCTCTCTCCGGCTTGATGTCTTTTCGGACTACTCCTTCACTGAGTCATTCTTCCTTCCATGATCCTCACCCCTCGTGCCTTCCATGATCTTGAACACTTGCCCAAAACAGGCCCAAGTTCCTCTCCATTCCACCTCTTGTGGTATTCTCCTGGCCACCGTCCCACAGATCAGCAACCACGACCACCACCTCGTCCTCACTTGATTTGCGCTTCTTCTCCCCGGTGGTATCGCCATTGCTAGAACCCATCACCTCTTTCCCAGCGTGCTCATTTGAGGGCCTTCGCTTCTCCGGCACCGAATCCTCCTCCCTAGTCCTCTCCAGCGGGCTCTCATCCTCCTCGGAGTCGGACCGGTCCTTCAAGTGTTTGTGCGACTGGTGGGATCTATGCCGTGGACTCGGGAGCATCTTCCGGCAGCCCGGAAACACTAATTGAAGAAATAACCGATCGAGCGATCGGAATCCTCTGACGGGCAAACAAGCCCCTCAAAGAAACGCGCCTTCCGCACGATAATTCACCCAGAATCAGACCTACCGACAAGGAATAGCGGATCGATGGCCTCCGCAAGGCGACCCGGCAAGATCGAAGAAGAAGAGAACAAGAATACGGGAGAACACAGGGCCAGAGCAAATGGATCTCCAGTGCCCCCTCAACCCACGTGAAACATGGAATCTTCCATGCGAAAATCGAGGTACCAGAAGAGGAAGAGTCGGTAGGAGAACCTGTGAAGGCGATCAAATCCGGCTTCTCGGCTTCGATCATCCTCTTGAGGAACAACGTCGAGTTGAGATCGGAGCAGCGGGCGGCCTCCGAGGGCAAGACGTCTCGGCATCGGGTCACCAACCCGTTGCCGTAATGCATATCGGCCACCTACAAGAAACACAGGCAGGAAATCCTCATCTTGATGGTACAAAAACCCAATCCTTGGAATCGGGCTACGAAGCTCAGCTTACCTGGAGGATCTTAAAGCCACCATCAGAGCTGAAGCGGAGGGGGAGCTCCGCGGACCTCTTGACCCTCACCTCAGCGTCGCCGCCTATGAACGCCACCCGCAGCACGAATAAGACGAGGGGGAGGATGAAAAGGAGGAGAAGGAGATCGACGAAGAAGGTCCGACGCCATGGACGGCGACGCATCCTCCTCTTCCGCGAGCTCGCGATCTGCCCTTCGGGACGAGCTGAAGATCCACTGCCGTCCGACGAACATCGTCCGTTGAGAGATCAAACGGTTCTTAATCGCTCCGGACATCGGGACCGTTCCATGTAACGACACGTGGCGGATTACTGTTCGATTGTTACTAAATCATAGTGTTTTTATGTTTCTTCATGATTTACATTTTTAAATTTCTTAAAATTAAATATTTACATAATTTGTTTTATTAAAATAACAATAATATTATTTCCTATAAATCTAAATAATTAAAAATTAAAAATATATTAATTTCTTTAACAAGGGAAATCAAGTTAATACATGGACAATCCTCTGAATTTTCATGGGAGGTTTCATCATGAAGCCCAGCTCATATAATCCTCATCAAGAGATGCAGATCAACCTCTCCTCTGTAAACATGCGTACATGTGAGTGCATGGGGGAATATATTTATATTTTTAACATATATTTCAAAAATAATTATGAAATACTTTGAGTGGTTGATAAATAATATATATAAATTGTATTGTAAGTGTGTATTAACATAGATGTTGTTTGATAAAATTATATTTTTTAAAAAATATTTAATATTATATGATAAATTTACTGTTCAAATATTTCTAATATTTATTCATATATAATATATATATATATATATATATTTATTTAAATTAATAATTTAATAAGTAACATAAATGAATGAATGTATATAATCTTATAAAAAATTTTTGTATGGTCCATATATAATAAATAAAATATAATAATATAAATGAATGTAAAATAACCTTTAAAAATAAATAAAATTCCATCAAATACATATGAGAAGAGTTGATGATGACAAAAATGGAGAGAATGAGCAAGGAAATGAGGGTTAGGATCCTATTATATAGTGATAATATTGTGATGTTAAACAACGTAATAGGTATTTTAAAAAAAATTATTGACATCCTCAAATGTCGAAATACAAAATGTTATAAGGCAGCATCAGCATTTAAATATTTACAATGCAACATCCATATGATTTTTTAAAAAAATTTATGAAACACTAATACATATTTGAAATGTGGTTTGAATCCTCAATGCACATTTCTAATATATTTACAAATGCACCTATAATCATTTAAACTGATTTCAATATACATCATAACCATTTCTTATATATATATATATTAATGATCCTCAATCATTTATACTATATTCATAACATAAGTTACATAGTTCATAAGCTTCACTATTTGGTATTAGACCTTATAGAGAAAATATTGCTTCTAATAAAAACTTGACATGTGATAGCCCGTGAAGGGGATATAGGACAAATATTTTGCTTGTGCTTCAGAATATTTATTCTGGGTTAAATCCATTATAAATACCCTCCAAGTTAAAGATGAGATGAGTGAATATTTATTAAAAAAAATTTCACTTCATTTTATGACTAAATGGAATGGAAAATCATGTCGAGAACCCCACTTGATCTTAATTTTTATATTGGTCAATCATCGAGCACCCCTCAATAATTAACTGAGCATTTGACTATCATTTTCGATCATATCAAATTTCTCACACACACCTAAAATCGAATTAAGTCAAACTAATCCAATCATTACCAAACATCCACAACATCAAAACCTAACATATACTAAATTTATTGCCTACCAAATTCACCTTACTCATTTTTAATCCAATTATATAGTTAGCCAAATGTTTCTTAATTCCATCTAGGATAATTAATTTTCCATTTCCACATCTGATTAATGATTATTCTAATATGACTTAAGCAGGTCAAATAAGTATGAGTACTACGAAAAAAAAAGAGCAACTATCATCTAATAATATCATAATCATTAACAAATTATCTAAGCAACTAAATCTGTCCCAAATTTGACTTCGATACTTATTTTTCTATCTACAAATAAAATTACATTTTATTATTTACTCTTAAAAAAGATAAAAATTAAAATAAATATATATATATTTTCATTCCAACTAAATTGGAATCAACTTTTTATGAACAAAGAGAAAAGTGATCTTCATCTTTTTTCCTTTGCCAAAATAAAAGTCGCTCGTTAAATCAACGATATTTTATGGAGTATTTAATGGTTTAAAAACTAATATACACAGTAAATTTATATCACTGAAATGAGAACAGTAAAGTAAATATGTAAGTAAGATAAAAAAATATTTTTATTCATAAACAATTAGATATAGATTGGATAAAATATAAAATATTTTTTTAAAGATGATATGATCAAATACTAACGAGACTTATAAATATTTTAGTAAAAAATGATTAAACACTATGTGTGGCATCAGATGTAAAAATATATATCAAAACTAGAAATAAAATTTAAATGCTTTTATTTTAATCAAAAACATAACTTTTTAAAAAATTTATTGGCATTAATTAAATTAGAGAGAAAAGGGGGTGCTAATTTACTAGCATTAATTAATTTAGAAAGCGATTAAATTAAATGAGAGAGAAAAGAGTCTGTCACAGTTCAGTTTACTATTATACCCTTTGGTATGTACTAATTCATTAGCATTAATTTGTCTATTAAATGGCTACTCGAGATTTGCACAACTGAAAGGCTGCCCAAGTACAATAAGAAAATATATTTCTTCTCAGTAAACAGTGTCATACAATTATGTAGCATTTAGGGTGTTTGTCTCAAAAAAAAAAAAAAGAAGAAAATCAATCTTACGAGCCCTAAATAAAAAGAAATCTCCATAAACATTCTTTGTGATGTAACATTTTCCACCTAAAGTCATATGGACATTTGAACTCCTCGTTCTAGCTTTATATGTATGATTTTTGTTAGGATTAAATTGGCACTAAGAGAGGTGAATTAGTGTGTATGTTAAAAACGTCGACGATTCTAAAAAACTTTCAGCTTAATAAAACGTATATCAGAAAGACATTTAACTTTGAAAATATTCATAAGAGTATAAGTAAAGCAGTATGCAATGTGACTAAATAGTAAAGAGGAGAAGGAAGAGAGTGCACACCAAATTTATAGTAGTTTGGTCGTCCGACATATGTCCATTCTCGATTCCTCCTTCGTCGAGACTATCAGTATCCACTAATGATCTTCCTTTAATGAGTGAATACTAAGTATCCTCTTATAGCCCTCTTCTTATTTTCATAGGTTCAGGAGATAACTTGTATAAGTACTCTGTCACGCACTTAGCTGGGATTGCCTAAGTGGTGAGGCACCCTTGCGGCAAACACAGACTTAGTTGGAGTTGTCTAAGTCGAGAAGCACCCTTGCACCCACTTCGGTCAGACTTAGCTGGAATTACCTAAGTCTCGAGGCGCCCTTGCGACATACATGTCCGCAAAGGGTCAGCCGAGTTGCAACCTCGTGCAGGTCCCGTAGGACCTGTAAAAAGAGAAGTTGATTAGTTTTAAAAACGAGCGACGGACAAGTCCCGACGTCTCACGAAGAGGGAAGCTTTACAAGCAATTGAGCGAGCACTTGGAGTGCATGAAAGTAGAGAAAGAGAGGAGGAAAATAAAGACTTTAGAGGGGTGAATGAGCAGCTGCAAGTCCCAAACAACTACTCCCCAAGTGCCGGGAGCGAAGGCAAGTTTCCGTCAAGTTGACGTGCAAACTTGTAAAAGTGTTCAACGCCCGACACTATATTGAAGACCCATCCAGCCATGTGCCACCCGGGGGGTTCCAGGGTGTTGAGATGGCTGACAAAATTTTGGTGGCTGCGGGCTGTAAAAGTCAGCCTGCGGCACACGAAAACGTAGCTATTTTTGGGTTTTTTTGGGCAGATGCAGCGAGCGATCGTTCTGTAACACTCCAGCTACTATTTCTTATATTTTTACAAGGAAAAACACATCAAAACATGGCAAAATAGGCTGCCAAGGATATGTACAAGCATGGACAAGCGACGAACGGAACATTGAACGAAGTTGCTGCGAGTGTGCGATGACCGTTCGTGACATTCTCCCCCACTTAAGCTATCGACACCCTCGTTGACGCTCTTTGGTAGGCTTTGATGGCTGCTTCTTCATGTCGGAGGGTATCTTCTGGCTTCCAATTTGCTTCGGTTTTAGGAAGTTTCTGTCACTTCACCAAGTATTCAATCTGCTCAGCTCCATTGGGTAGCTTTGTCCTGTGATATGCTAAAATGGTCTCAACTCGCTTCTCGTAGGAAGCTCTGGTGGGAGGTTGACGAGTTGAAATACCTCGGGAGGCATCTTGCGGATCGGAGTGGTAGGCTTTCAAATTACTGGCATGGAAAACATTATGAATCTTGAGCCACGTCGGCAGCTGCAACTTGTAGGAGACGTTGCCCACCCTACTGATAATTAGGAAGGGGCCATCATACTTGCGCACCAATCCTTTGTGCATCTTGTTTCTAAAGAATTGGAGTGATGCTGGTTGGAGCTTCACCAACACCAAATCGTCGACTTTAAATTCTTGTGGTCGCCTTCTCAAGTCTGCCCACTTCTTCATCTTTTTGGCCGCCTTCTCCAAGTAGGCCCGCACAATATCTGCATTTCGATGCCATTCTTGTGCCAAGTGATATGCGGACGGACTACTCCCTGTATATCCAATAGCCAAAGTGTGAGGAGTCGACGGCTATTGTCCTGTGATGATCTCAAAGGGGCTCTTGTTGGACGCAGAGCTCCACTGCAAGTTATAGGAGAATTGGGCTATGTCCAGCAACTTCACCCAATCTCGTTGGTTGGCACTCACGTAGTATCGAAGATATTGCTCTAGGAGTGAGTTTATTCTCTCAGTTTGGCCATCCGTCTAGGGGTGGAGGCTTGTGGAGAAGTATAGCTTTGACCCCAACAATTTGAATAACTCGGTCCAGAATCGTCCCAGAAACCGAGCATCTCGATCACTTATGATATTGTGCGGGACTCCCCAATACTTCACCACATTCTTCATCATTAGTTTCGCCGCTTCCTCTGCTGAACAGTGTAGGGGTGCAACAATGAAGGTTGCATACTTCAAAAATCGGTCGACCACCACAAGTATCGATCCGAGTCCCCCTACTGCCGACAAGCTTGATATGAAGTCTAAAGAAATGCTCTCCCACGGCCTTTCTGGTACAGGCAACGGCTCTAAAAGTTCCACTGGCTTCCGCTGCTCCACTTTATCTTGTTGACAGGTTAGGCATATTCGAACATATTCCTCCACATCTGTCCCCATCTTTGGCCAATAAAAGGCCCTCTCCACGAGAGCCAATGTACGGTGAATGCCCGGATGTCCTGCCCAAAGGGAATCATGACACTCCTTCAAGAGTTCACGCCTCAAATTGTCTACTTGAGGGACATAAACTTGATTCCCTTTGGTGTAGATGAGTCCCTCCTAGACTCAAAATCATCGTGTCTTGCCTTCTTGGATCAGTTGCGTCAAGGTTACTGCATGGGGATCATTGTATAGACCATCCTTGATCCGAGAAAGGAAGTTGGAGTGCAACTGACTTGCTTGACCTCCACCCTCTAGTTGCATAGCATTCACAGCCTCTACTTTTCGACTCAAGGCATCGGCTATGACATTTGCCTTTCCGGGTTTGTACTCCATTGCCATGTCAAATTCAGCCAGGAAGTCCTGCCATCGTGCCTGCTTTGGAGAGAGTTTCTTTTGAGTCTGGAAGTAACTCAAAGTGATGTTGTCTATCCTCAGTACAAATCGTGATCCGAGAAGGTAGTGTCGCCACACTCGTAAATAGTGGATCACCGCTGTCATCTCCTTCTCGTGCACTAGATATCATTGCTCGGTGTCGTTGAGCATGCGGCTTTCATAGGCCACTGGGTGGCCCTCCTGCATGAGTACTCCCCCAATAGCAAAGTCGGAAGCATCTGTATGGACTTCAAAAGGCTTCCCATAGTCTGACAATTTGAGCATCGGTTCTTTCAAGATAGCAGCCTTTAGGTCTTGGAATACCAGTTCACATTTGTCGGACCATCTCCAAGGCTGCTCCTTTTTCAGCAACTCCGTTAGTGGAGTTGCGCGCTTTGAATACCCCATTATGAAGCGCCGATAGTAGTTCACAAAACCAAGGAAGGATCTTAGCTCTGGTACCTTCCTTGGAGTACTCCATTCCGCCACGGCTTGCACCTTTGACTTATCCATTCGAATGGACCCATTGCCGATTCGATGCCCCAAGAATAAGATTTCTGTATGAGCAAAGTAGTACTTCTCTCTTTTCACGAACAAAGTATTCTCCCTGAGAACTTTGAAAATTATTCGAAGGTGCTCAATATGCTCCTCAAGTGTTCTACTGTAAACGACGATATCGTCCAAGTAGACGACCACAAACTTGTCCAAATACTCCTTGAAAAGCTGATTCATAAGAGTGCAAAATGTGACTGGAGTGTTGGTTAAGCCGAAAGGCATCACTAAGAACTCAAATGCTCTATACCTGGTCATACAGGTAGTCTTCGCTTCATCACCTTCAGCAATACGCACCTGCCAATACCCCGACTGAAGGTCGAGTTTGGAGAAATACTTTGCTTTGCTCAGTTGGTCGAACAAGTACGCAATGAGCGAGATGAGATATTTGTTCTTCACGGTCACCTTGTTAAGGGCTCGATAATCGATGCATAGTCGGAGACTCCCATCTTGTTTCTTCTGGAAGAGAACTGGAGCTCCGAATGGTGCTTTAGAACTGCGGATGAGACCACCGCTTAGTAGTTCATCTAACTGCTTTCTGAGCTCTGCCAACTCAGGAGGGGGCATGCGGTATGGTGGTCTCACTAGAGGCTTCACTCCCGGCTCCAGTTCAATAAAATGATCCACGCCTCTGCGTGGTGACAGAGTTTTCGGTAACTTGGGTGGCATAACATCTGCGAACTCCTTCAGAACGTTTGCCACTGCAGCAGGTTCTTTAAGGGCCTCCCCATCGAGTGTTTCCAGCTTCATCGCAGCCACAAAGGTTAACTCTCCTTTGCGTATACCCTTCTTCAATTGCAACACTGATAGATGTTGGGGATCCTGGGTTCCTCTTTGAGAGACGGAAACCACACAAGGGTTGTCACCTCCCATCAGACATATGGAGTCTAGGAACGGCATCGGCACCAACTTTGCTGCATGCATGAACTCCATCCCAAGAATCACTTGGAAGTCATCCAATGGCACTGCCATCATGTTTGTGCGCCTGCTCCATGATCCGATCTTGATAGAGACTCCCTTTGCAAGCCTGGAGATTCGTTTGGCCTCCGAGTTGACCGCCTTCATCTGACTTGGGTTCTTCTCCAAGATTAGTCCAAGTCGCTTTGCTGCTCGATCGGCAATGAAGTTGTGGGTAGCATCCGTGTCCACCATTGCTTGGGTGGTTTGGCCGTTGAGTCTGATGTTCACATACATTAGCTCACTGCCTCCTACTTTTTGTTGCTTCGGCTTAATGTTCTCCCCCACTTGACCCCGCAATGCATTCAACAAACGCATCGCACCCATTCGGGGTCATTACGACTTCTCATCGTCGCTATTTGATTCTGAGCTGCTCGAGCTGAGAGCAGCTGCCTTGCCCTTGTCTGGCTTGGGGGGGTTGATGGAAGCTGACAAGGCATTGAGTGCCTGCTTTTGTGGGCACTCCCATACCCTATATGGCCCTCCGCACAAGAAACATCCACTAGGTCTTGAGACCTTGCCGTTTGAGTTCAGCCTTTTATGGAAACTCTTCTTCCTCTGTTCGCCCCTAGGTTCCTTCCCAAGAGGATGCTTTGGATGGTAATTTCCTATAGACTGTTTCTTCTTCCTCGAGTCCTCTGAAGAAACAAAGTCGGTGAGCCTTTCTGCGGCTGCAATAGTTCTGACCAGATCAGTGACATTCCGTCGATGAAGTTCCTGTTGAGCCCATGGCTTCAGGCCATCAAGAAAACTGAACAACTTATCTTTTTCAGACATGTCCTGAATGTCCAGCATCAGTGCAGAAAATTACTTCACATAGTCCCGAATGGAAGTTGTTTGGTAGAGTTGTCTCAACTTCCTCCTTACGACGAACTCAGTATTCTCGGGCAGGAATTGAGTTCTCAACTCACGCTTCAAGTCGTCCCATGTGTCCACTCGACACCGACCTTGTTGAATCTTTTCCCAACGGGTTCTCCACCAAAGCTTTGCATCTCTGTTCAGATACATAGTCGCTATCGAAACTTTGGTGTCCTCAGATTCTGGCCTCGTAGCTTGGAAGTACTTTTCCATATTAAACAGAAAATTCTCGAGCTCCTTCGTATCTCTAGCACCCCCATAACAATGTGGGTCGGGCGCCCTGAAGCTTTGTGTTGGCGCAACGCGGGTGTTGCTTCCCCCCGCATTCAACGCCCTTGTGAGCACAGCTACTTTGGAAGTGAGTTCTGTCACCATCTCTTGCAAATGTTGCACGGAGTCCTTGGTGTCATCTGTCAATCGGTCGACTAGGGCTTCAACCTTGTCGATCCGGGATTCAGCTTCTTCTTGCGAGCTCTCTACGCCAAGAAGCCTACTTTGGCCTTGGTAGAGTTCGTCCAAGCTCGCTTCAAGAACATCCAAGCGGGTTTCCGTCGCTGTGATCCTCTCTCTATGGCTCTTTCTTCCAGTTAGCGCTCCATATTACACCTCCTCCGCTCGTGGTGAGCAGCCCACTTCTCGCTCATCATGCTCGCTGCCCCGCTCCTCGTGAGCGGCTCTTGCAGTGAGAGAGCGAGTTTGCACATGCAGCCCTCCTGTGGTTGCTTGGGGCAACATTCCGGCTTGCCCCATTTTGCTCGATTCACCACGTTGTTTCGCCATGGCGAGATTACGAAGTTTCTTCGCTGCTTGCTCAGATTGCTTGCCTACTCTGATACCACAATGTCACGCACTTAGTTGGGATTGCCTAAGTGATGAGGCACCCTTGCGGCAAACACAGACTTAGTTGGAGTTGTCTAAGTCGAGAAGCACCCTTGCGCCCACTTCGGTCAGACTTAGCTGGAATTACCTAAGTCTCGAGATGCCCTTGCGACATACGCGTCCGCAAAGGGTCAGCCGAGTTGCAACCTCGTGCAGGTCCTGTAGGACCTGTAAAAAGAGAAGTTGATTAGTTCTGAAAATAAGCGACGGACAAGTCCCGACGTCTCGTGAAGAGGAAAGCTTTACAAGCAATTGAGCGAGCACTTGGAGTGCATGAAAGCAGAGAAAGAGAGGAGAAAAACAAGGACTTTAGAGGGGTGAATGAGCAACTGCAAGTCCGCAAACAACTACTCCCCAAGTGCCGAGCGCGAAGGCAAGTTTCCGTCAAGTTGACGTGCAAACTTGTGAAAGTGTTCAACGCCCGACACTATATTGAAGACCCATCCAGCCATGTGCCACCCGGGGGGTTCCAGGGTGTTGAGATGGCTGACAAAATTTTGGTGGCTGCGGGCTGCAGAAATTAGCCCGTGGCACACGAAAACGGAGCTATTTTTGGGATTTTTGGGTAGATGCAGCGAGCGATCATTCTATAGTGCTGTAGCTACTGTTTCTTATATTTTTACAAGGAAAAATACACCAAAACATGGCAAAACAGGCTGCCAAGGATATGTATAAGAATGGGCAAGCGACGAATGAAACGTTGAATGTAGTTGCTGCGAGTGTGCGACGACTGTTCATGACAACTCACTCCTCTCTCAAACTAAAATCAACTTAAAACTATAGGAGGGGATCTCTCAAGTGATTACAATAGTGTTTTCTCACTATTATGTTCTCAGTGCTTATGTATTCTAAGCAAAGATAAGACGGATATTTATAGGCCCCAAATGGATTTAAACTTATAGCCAAAACCAGTCTCATCCCGGGTCTTCAGGGTATTAGCAGTACCACTGCTAGTACTGGACGGTACTACCGCCCAATCTACCCTAACACTGGGCGGTACCACTGCATGACATAGTCTTAGAGAGTGTGTCTTAGAGACTAAGCCATCGGTGGTTCCATTGCCTGTTCTGGAAGTGCCACCGCCTAACCCACCTTTTGGGTCACTATTTGAGCCTTTCTCTTGGCCCAACACAGCTTTAACTTAGCCCAATGGGCCTCTAATTGAGTTAGCATAATTATATTAATACTAACTCAATTAGCCCCATAAACTACTTCAATATAGAGAAATTATTATAAGCATGAATCTTATGTTGTCCGATATGTCATTGGTTCATCAACGTTTCGTCCGATCCTTCGACACATTATTTTCTCTTGTGGCCTATTGCCCAATTGGCATATTGACCCCATAACTTCAATCTTCTTAGTGCAATGTCTGCTCTTCTTGGCCCGATGCTCGAACTTATCGTCCGAAGCCTTCTACTAATACGTCGATCGATCCTCCGGCTCGACGTCCAATTTTCTGACATGTTCCACTCCGACCCAACATATGATTCTTCCTGCTTTAATCAATTTGCCTCTCCTTGATTGAAGTTAGTCTTGCATCACTCAAAATGTAGATTAGGTTATAAACTCTATCAATTGGTTTTATCATCAAAATCGAAGATTCGACGATCTCTCCCTTTTTGATGATGATAACCAATTGATGACAGAGTTAACCTTAACTCCCCCTATCAATATGCCATATTGATAGAAATATTAAATTTAAAAAATTATGGATATTTCATGCATAATTATAATTTCAATACATCATTCCATGCATGATTATCATCATAACTTCTCCTTTGTCATCAACAAAAAAGAGAAGTGCAACTAGCAAGTTTTTGAGATGTGAAAGTTAAGCCAAATTTTTACTTCTCTTAAGATAACAAATTTTTGCCTCTCTTAAGATGTGCAAGTTTAGCAATTTTTGTTTCTTCTTGAAGCATGCAAGCTAGCAAATTCATTGCTTCCCATTGCGATATGCAAGATAATAATTTTCTCTCCCCCTTTGTCATTGTCAAAAGGAAGGGAAGAATACAATAATATATATATTTTTTACAACAATGCTCTAATCATCATATGAAAGATATCAAGAAAAAATAATTTGTGATAAAGAATATAACTCATGAATATAAAAGAGTATTGAAACATAAGGAAAAAATCAATTTATGTATATAATATTTCAAGCATCAAAATACATTTTCTCAAGTTGTGGGTATCGAAAAATCAAGAGAAAATAGCTTATGATTTATTAGGATAAACATTATCTTTAATAACATGGAAGATAAATAAAATTCAAGTTATAATTCTAAGAATTCAAGATAGAAACCATGATTCATTTGGATCATTCTCTTTTTTAATAAATAGCAAAAAGAACATCGGAGATTAAATAAGAGATCTTGATTCAAAAGAGAGAAAAAAAAATCTTAAGTATCAAATATTGAGAAATCAAGATCATGATTAAGATAAAAGCTTCTCTATAGCAAAAAGAAACTTAAAAGTTCTTGATTTATGCCTAAGAAATCTCAAGTCATCAAAGTCATGATTTGGATAAAACTCATGGAAATTTAATTTATCAATATCATCAAAATCACTTTCAAGAGATTCATAAATAACAAACATAGATTCATCATTAAGGATCTATGACGAAAACTCAATAAGATAGAGATTGAGAAAATGCATTCCCTTTTTATATGTTTCAATTTAAGTGATTTATTTTATAAAACATGTCTTTATCTTTTATGTCAAATAAAATCATATATCAACGTTTAAGACCAAAAAATAATTTTTGTCAAAAAAGTCATCAAGATACAGATTAATGCTTCTTAAAATATACATAGGATTAATCTTATTAGGTGTACAAGCATTAGATTAATATTTTATTTTCTTATCATAAAACATATAATTATCATAATCAATATATATATATATATATAAATTTTTTAACAATTTATATATAAATTTTTTACTAACTAATTTGAATCAAATCATAAAAAACACTAAGTTATTTTATGGTAAGGTAAAAGAGATTCGATTGAGTCACTTACCTCGTCGTTGAGAGTTATCAAGGAGTAGTTCTCCATCTTGCCTTCATTGGTTTGCTTCTTGTCTTTGGATGCACTTGATTTGTCTTTGAGTGCTTTTTTCTTCTTTAGCACCTTTATCCTTTTAAGTCATTTTTATCCTTAATTTTTTATTTTATAAATTTTTTAAATTTTATAATGATAAGTTCAAGGTCATCATCATCACTTAGTTATCACTCAAATGGTTTTTTATTGTTTGAAGTGTCAAATCCTTCCTATTTTTTGAAATGTTGTTCTTATATTCATAATGTACCATAATTGTCATCTCATAGGTCATTAAGGACCCGATAAGTTCTTCAAGCAGAAAGTTATTTAGGTCCTTTGTCTCTTGTATTTGTTGGGAAATCCATCATGGGGAGCGACATCACATGCGCAGCGGAAGAACAGAAAACAAAACCCCAGCTTTCCCGTAGAAAGTTTTCATCGTCGTGCGAAGATCGGTGCGTCAAAAATAAATCCGCAAAACTACATGTGTAAAAGAAAGATACCTAGGGAGATCGTATATCCCTGAATTCCTGCAGATCTATGGGAGAGGATGAAGGAGGTCAAGCGTCCTCCTCTCTAGCGGTATCCACACGGCAGGGATTGTGACGATGCACCTCTCTCTCTAGGGAGAGGAGAACAGGAGGTGGCTACCAAAAGAAACCCTCAGTCTATAGAGCTTTGGTTCCCTCCTATTTATAGAGGTCCCCTGAAAATCCTAATGGATCTTTTGCCCTATTGGGTATTGGATCTCCATCCAATTACTCAAGCCTCTTGGATTAGTGGGTCTCTACCCAATAATCTCTTATTAGCAATTATTGGATCTCATCTTAGGATCTAATAATTCAGGGGCTTAATGGATATACAATAAGATCGGGGGTTCAATGGATATCTCATATCCGAACCTCTACTCGTCGCAACACCTACCATATATGTGTGACCCTCTAGGCCCAATATCGAGCTGGTCATGAGTCATACTTATCAGAACTCCTTTTGACTTAGTAAATTATTATCTCTATAATAATTCACCCAACTCATCGATTGCGGACATACCAGGCCACTACGTCGCGGCCCCCAAACGATACAGGGGAATCTAATCCTTTGACTTATCTGTCCTTAGTTACCATGTATTTATAATCTCTCATCTATCTAATATCCCAGAGACCCTATACCGGGCATGGTGCTGTCAGGCCCATACGGTCTCTCATCGAGTCTTGCTCTTGTCGGATTCTCTCGGAGAACCCTTTCTCTCTCAATCCGAATAATCTTGGCCAAGGATTTGTTCGAGCAAGAACACATGAGATATTCCTCTCATGATACCGAGAGCGGATGATCCTCTAGTGACACTCAATAGCCCTCGTAAGGTTGGCTACCACTCCCAATGACCGGCTGTACTAGATCTGGAACTTTCCAAACCTATAAGTCCGGTATCAAAGAGTGGAGTACTCATACAGGACATCCTTGGTGTCTCAAGTCTAAGGACCAGATACACTACTAGGACTACGGAATCACTGTCTGACGTGAGGTATCAATAACCATCCAGCATTCCATAGGTAGATCAATCAGTGAACTCATTCTCCAATGAGCACCTGCACTGTACCCTTAGTGTCCCCACACGAGTAGCTATGAGACCAGCTACCTCCATCATATTAACGGGTATACAGCACACTAGTCTATCCGGTTATCTCGATGTCCTTTTCGAATAACCTATAACTAAGATAATTTAGGGTATGTGTTTAAATATGAATCGATCTCATTATCATGATCTCATCACGATCCGATTCCCATTGCACAGATCCAAGGACATCACAGTATATGCAACACGCAAGATAAAGTGATAAATCGCCTAATAATAAGCAAAGAGATAAAGTGCATATCAAGTTACAAGTGTCATCACTCATGTGATTGGCTTGTAGGGCATATATGACCAGCAATCTCCCATTTGACCTAAAGCCAATCACCAACATGTCTAATCCCCATCAGACCTCTATGATGCTTAAAGACAATCTGAGTCAATGGCTTTGTTAGTGGATCTGCAATGTTATCTTCGGATGGAACTATTTCCACTGCTACATCTCTTCGGGCCACGATCTCTCTAATAAGTTGGAACCTCCTCAGAACACTTCTGATGAGACCCGGGTTCCCTTATTTGAGTAATCGTCTCGTATTTGTCATAATATAAAGGAATCAGCTCTTCGTTGCTCGAGATGACTCCTAAATTCGTGATGAACTTCCTCATCCAGACTCCCTCATTTAATGCCTTTGTCGCAGCAATATATTCCGCCTTTGTAGTCGAGTCAGCTATAGTGTCTTGCTTGGAACTCTTCCAGCAAACTGCTCCTCCATTTAAAGTGAACATATACCTTGAATTAGACTTGCTATCATCGACATCGGACTGGAAGCTTGAGTCCATGTAGCCCTCAACCCTAAGGCCCTCCATATACCAGTAAAAGATCCTTAGTCCTTCTCAAGTACTTAAGGATACTTTTTACTGCTTTCCAGTGCTCCAAGCCTGGATCTGCCTGATATCTACTCGTGACACTCAGAGCATGCGCTATATCAGGCCTGGTACATAGAATAGCATACATGATAGATCCTATCGCTGATGCATATGGTATCATATCCATGTGTGCCCTTTCTTTAGGAGTCTTTGGGGATATACTCCTAGAAAGTGATATTCCATGTCTCATTGGTATGAGACCTCTCTTGGAATTTTTCATGCCAAACCTTTTGACAATGGTGTCTATATACCTGGACTGGGACAAGCCAAGCATCCTCTTGGATCTATCTCTATAGATCCGTATCCCCAATATGCAGGATGCTTCCCCTAAGTCCTTCATGGAGAAGTGCCTAGATAACCAAGTCTTTACTATGGAGAGCATTCCTACATCATTCCCAATGATCAGGATGTCATCCACATATAATACCAGAAAGGTGATAGTGCTCCCACTTAATTTCCTATACACATAAGATTCATCTTCGTTTTTAACGAAGTCATAAGATCTGATCGCCTCATCAAATCTTATGTTCCAACTTCGGGAAGCTTGCTTCAATCCATAAATGGACCTAAGCAACCTGCACACCTTATCTGGGTTATATCTGGACATGAATCCCTCAAGCTGTATTATATACACCTTCTCCTCGAGGTTGCCATTGAGGAATGTGATTTTGACGTCCATCTGTCAGATCTCATAATCATAGTGTGTTGCAATAACCAATAGAATTCGAATGGATTTTAGCATGGCTGCAGGTGAAAAAGTTTAGTCGTAGTCAACACCTTGCCTTTGACGATACCCCTTAGCCACTAGCCTTGCTTTATAGGTCTTTACCTTTCCATCTACTCCAATCTTCTTTTTGAAGATCCACTTGCAACCAATGGGTACAATACCCTCGGGTGCATCAACTAGATTCCAAACCTTGTTGGAGTACATGGAATCCATTTTTGAATTCATGGCTTCTTGCCATTTCCCGGAGTCTATGCTCATAATAGCCTTCTCGTAGGTCTGAGGATCAATATCCTTAACATCCTCTCCTCTGATATGTCCCACATATCTCCCAGGAGGATAAGATACTCTATCGGACCTACGTAAAGTTGGAACTTGTGTGTTAGGTATCTGAACATATTCTGGAATGGTGCTTGAGCTAGGTTCTCCAACCTCGCTCTACTCTATCATGCTCCCATTGTCTCCACCAACAATATGTTCCTTCTTAAGGAACACTGCTCTCTTGGCTACAAAGACCTTTCGGTCCTCAGGGTGATAGAAATAATACCTATAAGTTTCTTTGGGGTATCTCACGAACTTGCACCATTCCATCATAGATTCCAACTTGTCAGGGTTGTGTCTCTTAACGTAGGCAGGGCAGCCCCAAATCTTAACAACTTTAAGATCGGGCTTCTTCTCATTCAATATCTCATATGGAGTAGACATCACTGATTTAGTTGGAATTATGTTCAGAAGGTAAGCTATGGTCTCTAAGGCATATCCCTAGAATGAGATGGGTAGGTCGGCGAAACACATCATGGAACACACCATATCTAATAGTGTGCGATTCCTCCTTTCTGATACACCATTAAACTGTAGTGTATAAGGAGGTGTCCATTGGGATAATATCCCATAGTCTTTGAGGAACTAGGTGAACTCTATACTCAAGTACTCATCTCCTCGATCTGATCGAAGGGTTTTAATACTCTTTCCAGTCTGGTTCTCCACTTCATTTTTATATTCCCTGAATTTCTCAAAAGCCTCAGACTTGTATTTTATCAAGTACACATGTCCGTATCTTGAGAAATCATCAGTGAAGGTAATAAAGTAGGAGTAACCACCTATGACATGAGTCAACATGGGACCACATACATCACTATGTATGAGTTCCAGTAACTCAGTGGCTCTCTCTCCAGTTCCACTAAATGGAGAGTTGGTCATCTTTCCCCGAAGGTAAGGTTCGCAAGTCGCATATGACTCATATTTAAATGGATCTAGATATCCATTCTTCAGCAACTTTTGAATCCTTCCCTCATGGATATGACATAGCCTACAATGCCAAAGATATGCATTGTTCACCTCTTCTCGTTTCCTCTTAGACTTGCTTACACTCATGATATGTGGAGTTGTATCTAGCATATATAAACCATTATGCAATGTTCCTCTCGTGATGATCTCATCATCTAATATTATTGAACAACCATTGTTCACAAAAACTAATTTATATCCAATAACTGTCAAACATAAAATGGAAATAATATTTTTTGATAATAGAAGGAACATAATAGCATATATCTAATGCAATAATAGCTCTACCAGGCAGATGTAAGGTGACCTTGCCAACAGTCACTGCAGTAACCTTTGCTCCATTATTCATCTTAAGGTCCATCTCGTCTCTGTTCAATCTCCTAAGTCCTGCCAGAACCTGCAACGAATTACAAATATGATAAGCATTCCTGGTATCCAATACCCATATGTTATCATAAGATTCTGACAAATGGAGACTGATCATGAATGTACCTGAAGCTTCTGCAAGCTTCTGTTTCGCCCTCTTTGTAAGATACTTTTTGTAGTTCCTCTTCCAATGCACATCTTTGTCATAGTGGAAGCATTGGCCTTTGTTCTTTGTTGGGTCTTTCTTGGCAACCTTTGCCTTACCCATTTTGCCCTTGCCCTTGCCCTTCTTAAGGGTCTTCTCAGCCTTCCTTTTCTTTCTGGTCTCACCATTGTAGAGAACTGGCTTCTCTTTCTTGATGGTGCTCTCTGCTTCTTTCAACATATTGAGGAGCTCTAGGAGGGTCACCTCAAGTTTGTTCATATTAAAATTCATTATGAACTGAGAAAGGGAATCTGGTAGGGACTGAAGCACAAGATCCACACACAGGTTATCCTCTAGGACCATTCCTAGACCTGTGAGTTTCTCGATCCACTCAATCATCTTAAGGATATGGTTTTGAACTAGTGTCCCCTCAGTCATCCTAGCATGGAAAAGACTCTTTGATATCTCATATCGCTGAGTGCTTCCCTGTTCCTCAAACAGTTTGCGGAGCTGCAGGAGTGTGGAATTAGCATCCATATTTTCATGCTGTCTCTGTAACTTAGTAGTCATACAGGCCAACATATAATAATGAGCAAGAGTGGAATCATCTAAGTACTTCACATAACGAGCGATCTCACCCTCGCTTGCCCCTTCGTCGGGCGTAGGGATCACTGTATCAAGGACATACGCGATTTTCTCCGCTGTGAGAATGATTCTCAGATTGCGAAGCCAATCCGTATAATTTGGACCAATGAGGCGGTTGGCATCAAGTATGCCACGTAAAGGATTTGAAAGTGATATTTTTCTGAAATAAAAGATGTAACAGAAATAAATAACATGCAGACTTTACAGAAATTTAAACAATTAAGATAAGGACTTATATCTTAATGTATTCTCACTAATTTTTCGTGAGACACACAACACCCTCTAGTATGTGAATCAGAGACCCCCGGCAGATTTCTAGTGGGGATCAGGATCCAATCGATGTCTTAACATAACCTCAAGGGACTCAACCAATCAATGAAGCCCGTAAAGGTAGGCAACTCTTGCCAATCACAACTCCTTGTGATTTCCGTCCTATTCGGCCTCCGAACTACCATGGCCTCGAGGGACACGACCAACCATGATGTTCGGTTAAGTCATCACCATCGTTACCAGATGAGTCTGATTCGGTGATATACTCTCGAGGGACTCGACCAAGCATACCATGTCCTCAGGTCACCAATGACATCTCTATGTCGTAGATAAGATAGCGAAACACGATATAGGTGAGTCTCGAGGGACTCGACCAACTTAACCTACACCGGGAATCGGTTCCTACCTATAACGATGGAAGGCCACGTGGGTCAATCTAATTGCCTCACATTTACCGATTTAATATTATTAATAGAGGGAATTTTGGTTTGGTCTCCTAATATAATGTGTCACACACATACATATACGTATTTAATATATATATATATCTACATCACATGTAAATATATATATATATATATATTATATATATCTAATAAGTGTATAACTAATCATGCATCACATGAGTAATCACACCGGATGATCATGGACCACATCCTAATGTGATCAGGCCCGAGCCAGTGGGCCCAATCACTCACATCAAGATCTATGTGTGCTTCGGTGCATCTCCATGCCCTGTGATCGTCCATCTCGCTTCGTCGGATCCGTCGGCATCTCAACGTATCTCCATGCGTCGGATCGTCCGTCTCGACCTCATGGGTCTCACTACCGCTACGCCTAATCATGTAATTACAACACAATTACAAGCATACAGGCCCGATAATAAACAAGAAAAATAGAGGCTCGCAGATTCCAATAATAATAATCATATGTACAAACATCATATCACAAGTCTATGATCATCTGTCCACATCATACATCACATGTATATGTTATTTTATAGAATTACTAGATAAAAAAAAATAGTTAATTAAACTATTTAATTAACATATTTATTTTTCTAAAATCAGGGACATAAAGGAAAATTTTAAATTCCCAAGGGTATTTTGATAATTCGGCCAAAAGGGTATTTTAGTAATTCTATCAAAAGGGACAGAATCATAAATTTCTAAAATTCTGAGGGGTATTTTAGTAATTTTATCAAAAGGGACAGAAATTAAAATTTTTGAAATTCCAAGGGGCAAAACTGTCTTTTGATAAAAAAACCCTAATACCTTTCCTTCGCAATTAGTTACGATCACGCCACTGCCACCTGGCGGCGATCATCGCTGTGATCAGCGCGCGCCCTACTCATGGGTGCAGCGCTCGTCGGCGGTCTGTCCGCGGGCGGCGTTGCCCCTTGTGGGTGCGCCCACATCTGCGGGTAGATCACCCACAGGCGGCGCTGCCCCTTGCGGGCTAGCCATGGGCGGGCGACGCTGCCCATTGCGGGTGCAACACCTACCGGCGCCCTTGCCCATGCGGGCTTACGCTATGATCGCGCGGCGCCGCAGCGGCGCCGATTCTACAGGCGGCACCGACGCAGTGCCTACAGTGTGCTGGCTGGCGATCTGCGCAGCCTATCGGTCGATCGCCGCTTTGTCGCTTTCGCCGCTTATGCGATCAGCAAGAAGGCTGCAAGCGACCTTTGCGGTTCTTTGCAGCGATGAAGGGCAAAGACAGCGATTCTTTAGCCGACGAAGCGGCAAAACGATTCTTTGCAGACGAAGCGGCAAAGCAAGCGATTCAGACCGCAGCGGCAGCAAGTCAGCTTGCCCTTTCTCGCCCTTCGCGCCAACGATTTTGGCGTCAAAAGCAGATTTAAAACACAACACATGCAGTTTAAGATCCGATCTTCGCACGAACAACCTGGCTCTGATACAACTGTTGGGAAATCCATCATGGGGAGCGATATTACATGCACAGCAGAAGAACAGAAAACAAAACCCCAGATTTTTCGTAGAAAGTTTCCGTCGTCGTAGGAAATCGGTGCGTCAAAAATAAATCCGTAAAACTGCACGTGTAAAAGAAAGATACCTAGAGAGATCGTATATCCCTGAATTCCTGCAGATCTATGGGAGAGGATGAAGGAGGTCAAACATCATCCTCTCTAGCGGTATCCACACGGTAGGGATTGTGACGATGCACCTCTCTCTCTAGGGAGAGGAGAACAGGAGGTGGCTACCAAAAGAAACCCTCAGCCTATAGAGCTTTGGTTCCCTCCTATTTATATAGGTCCCTTGAAAACCCTAATGGATCTTTTGCCCTATTGGGTATTAGATCTCCATCCAATTACCCAAGCCTCTTGGATTAGTGGGTCTCTACCCAATAATATCTTAGTAGCAATTATTGGATCTCATCTCAGGATCCAATAATTCAGGGGCTTAATGTATATCCAATAAGATCGGGGGTTCAGCGGATATCTTATATCCGAACCTCTACTCGTCGCAACACCTACCATATGTGTGTGACCCTCTAGGCCCAATATCGAGCTGGCCGTGAGTCATACTTGTCAGAACTCCTTTTTACTTAGTGAATTATTATCTCTATAATAATTCACCCAACTCATCGATTGCGGATGTACCAGGCCACTACGCCGCGGCCCCCGCACGATACAGGGAATCAATCCTTTGGACCTATCTCGTCCTCGTTATCATGTATCTATAATCTCTCATCTATCTAATATCCCGAGACCCTATACCGGGCATGGTGCTGTCAGGCCCATACGGTCTCTCATCGAGTCTTGCTCTTGTCGGATTCTCTCGGAGAACCCTTTCTCTCTCAATCCGAATAACCTTGGCCAAGGATTTATTCGAGCAAGAACACATGTGATATTCCTCTCATGATACCGAGAGTGGATGATCCTCTATTGACACTCAATAGCCCTCGTAAGGTTGGCTACCACTCCCAATGACTGGTTGTACTAGATCTGGAACTTTCCAAACCTATAAGTTCGGTATCAAAGAGTGGTGTACTCATATAGGACATCCTTGGTGTCTCAAGTCTAAGGACCAGATACACTACTAGGGCTACGGAATCACTGTCTGACGTGAGGTATCAATAACCATCTAGCATTCCGTAGGCGGATCAATCAGTGAACTCATTCTCCAATGAGCACTTGCACTGTACCCTTAGTGTCCCCACACGAGTAGCTATGAGACCAGCTACCTCCATAATATGAACGGGTATACAGCACACTAGTCTATCCGGTTATCTCGATGTCCTTTTCGAATAACCTATGACCAGGATAATTTAGGGTTTGTGTTTAAAGATGAATCGATCTCATTATTGTGATCTCATCACGATCCGATTCCCTTTACACAGATCCAAGAACATCACAGTATATGCAATACATAATATAAAGTGATAAAACACCTAATAATAAGTAAAGAGATAAAATACATATCAAGTCACAAGTGCCATTACTCATGTGATTGGCTTGTAGGGTATATATGACTAGCAGTATTGTCATTACTTTCGAATCCAAACTTTTTGGAAGGGATTTTAGTATTTTATTAATAAGATCAAAATTAGAAAAATATTTACTAAGACTTTTTAAATTATTGACAACATCCGTAAAGCGGGTGTACATGTCACCAATAGTTTCGCTTGGTTCCATTCGAAACAATTCAAAATCATGCATCAAAGATTTATTTTAGAATCTTTTACTTTACTTATGCCTTCATGTATGATTTCAAGAGTGTACTAAATCTCATATACAATTTCACAAATCAAAATTTGATTAAATTCGTTTTTGTCCAAGACACAAAACAAAGCGTTCATCGCTTTGACATTCAAAGAAGATGATTTTTTTCTTAAAATCATTCTATTCATTCATAGGTTTAGAGGATTGTTGAAAACCATATTCGTTAATATTCCATAAATTAAAATTAAAAGAAAGTAAAAAAACTCTTATTCGAGTTTTCTAATATGTGTAGTTTATCCCATTGAACATAGGAGGACGAACGATAGAAAAACTCTCTTGAAAGCTGAAAAGATCCATTTCTCTTAGGTGTTAAACCAAATGAGAAATAAGCATCGCTTTAATACTAACTATTAGGATCAAGTCGGTACTGGGGGGGAGTGAATTAGTGTGTACATTAAAAACGTTGATGATTCTAAAAAACTTTCGGCTCGATAAAACTCGTATCAGCAAAACGTTTAACTTTGAAAACATTCTTAAGAGTATAAGTAAGACAGTATGTAATGTGATTAAATAACAAAGAGGAGAAGGAATAGATTGGTGTGTGGTTCGATCGTCCGACCAACTTCAACTCTCGATTCCTCCCTCGTTTAGGCCATCGTCATCCACTAATGGTCTTCCTTCAATGGGCGAAGACCAACTACCCTTTTACAATCCTCTTTTCCTTTTCATAGGTTTAAAAGACAACCTTTATAAGCACTCACTCTTTTCTCAAACTGAAATTAACTTGAAGTTAGAGGAGATCTCTCAAGTGATTATAATAGCATTTTCCCACTATTATATTCTCAATGCTTGTATGTTCTAAGCAGGGACGAGAGAAGTATTTATATGTCCCAAATAGATTTAAACTTGAAACCAAAACTAGTCTCATCCCATGTCTTCAGGGTACTGGCGGTACCATCGCCAATGTTGAGCCGTACCATCGCTTGATAAATCTTGGAGACTATATCTCGGAGACTAAGCCACTAGTGATTCTACTACCTGTTGTGGTAGTGCCACTGCTTGATCCACATTTTTGATCATTATTTGGGCCTTTCTCTTGGCCCAACACAGCCCTAACTTAGGCCCAATGGGCTCCGAATTGAATTAACCTAATTACATTAAAACTAACTCATTTAGCCTCATAAACTACTTCCATCTAGACAAATTATTACAAACATGAATCTTATATTGTCCGGTATGTCATTGGTTCATCAGCGCTTCGTCTGATCCTTTGGCGCATCTTCCTCTCTTGCGGCCTATTGCCTAATCGGCATATTTACCTTGTAGCTCCGATTTTCTTGACACAATGTCCGCTCTTCTTGGCTCGATACCCGAACTCATCATTCGAAATCTTTTGCTGATACGTGGACTGATCCTTTGACTCGACGTCCAATCTTCTAACATATTACACTCCGGCCCAACATTTGATTCTTCTTGCTTTAATCAATTTACCTTTCCTTAATCGAAGCTAATCTTGCATCACTCAAAATATAGATTAGATTATAAATTATATCAATTAATTTCATTATCAGAATCCAAGATTCAACATTATTTATTAGTGGCATTGGTGTCTTCGTTTTCACCTTTGATCTCCAGGGTGTGACCATAAGGAAGGAGACCTCTTTGTCTTTGACCATTATCTTTTATCTTCAACTTTGATATCTGACAAGGAAGTGACCTAAGAGAAAATGACTTAAATTCTTTCTTAACAGCATCTCCCAACTCTCTCCATGATATTCTCGTAATAACCCGGTTTTCTCAACATTAGCAAAAATCTCAGGTTGATTTTTAGAAACCAAACATCATATAAATAAGGTTTTCATATAAATACTTATGTATTTTAATAAAATTTGACAACAAAGGGGATTAAATAAGTATTTCGTATAATTTTAATTAAATACATGTAATAATAATTTTAAAATTAAATAGGTAATTTTATAAATTTCTGTGTATCTCAATGAAATTTGACCGCAAAGGGGAAAGTAATTCACATTTAGTGAAGTTTAGGTTTTAGGGATCTAATAACTATAAATTGACCATTTTCAGTTAATTTCAACCATGTCATTTGGGGCTTATTATACTAGTAAAAGTGACAAAAAAATAACATTGAGGATATACCTAGTGGCAAATTATTTCTTTCATATTTATTGAATTATATTATTTCACACATATGAATGAAAATTTATCAAACATATAATTACAGTTTCTTATGTTGATTAATTTGTTGATTCATCTAAATTATCAGATCACGAAGGGGAAGGGAAGAAAAGAAATCTTGTCTAGATATCTTAAATTTTGCTCTTTTTTGAGGATTTTTATCATACATTTTTGAGAGATAGGATAAAGATAATAAGTTTATAATCAATGGGTCTATTTATCATTCACCGTGAATGATGTTTATATTCTTCTCTACTTATCAAATAGCGATCATGTAATTGATTTAACGATAGAGATATCGAGTAATCTGTATGATCACTATTTCTCATTTTTGATACAGTATCGTGCCCAATTAGAAGCTCCAACGATAGCGTTTCACAACTTTGATAAAGAAACAGCTATTCAAAACTTTTATCAGATATACGTATTATATATATATATATATATATATATATATTTGCATGTATCTTATTTGGTTAAAGTAATTATGGATTGTTGATTTCGTTATTGTCAATCATTGATAATTTATAGTTTGGATGAGTTCAGTTGGGTGGTAGTGGTCCATTATTTTATTTCTAAAAAAAATTAATAATCAAGGATAAAATATGTAGAGTTTAGCAAAAAAAAAAAAAAAAAGAGAGATGATGTCTGTAAATTATTTAAAAGGTTTTTTTTACCCCTATTACAAGTATGATAAATTATTTTGTATGACAAATTAATTTTTTATAAATACCTATTCTATCAAGTATATTAATATTTGTCTTGATTGATTAACTGATATGGATGATTTTGTGAGCATACGGTATGTTTTAAGTCGGTAATAATTTAGAATCTCCACGTTTGTGGAAATGGTCAATGAAAACATGACATGGAGTTACGTTCATTTGAATGTGAGGCAGTTTTATTATCTAATATTGTGTCACCTTTTAAGGTATTTATATAATTTGTGATCACTAATATATAGTGTTATTATTATATTAAAGTGATTAACCTTTTACTTATTATATAGGACATACAAGTTGATGATGTACGATAAGAGGATTATCCAATGGACTTGGGTTTAATATATGATATTGCACAGGATGTCCCAATAACAAAGCTGACTCACTGTGATACAATGGTTTTCAAATGTCAATCTTGTGATCACCATTATAGGAAACTTAGGAGGTTGCACTGGTAGTACATGCGCTTAATAATATTGTTAGTGAATTCCTTAGGACATGGAGAATTTAGAATAGAATTAAATTATGTATCGGATATAGGTTAGGAGAGTGGAAGCACCATCACTCAACGGATAAAAGTTACTTTAGAGATAACAAAGTTGATCTTCCCCAAGAGTTCATATTAACGGGAATGTTTAACACCTCAATGTCAGCTCTTTGCCACTTGGGGTTGTAGTATATTTCAAGAATTGGGCTGTTCGTCCATTAAAGCGGTATGTGAGTTGGGTTTAGAACGTCATGAGACAGTTCAATCCATATCTGATGTGAGCATTAGAGTATTGAGAGAATCTTTCTCTAGTACGGGAGGATTAGAAAGGATACATCCCTGTGTACCAGTTATTATGTTCACGATAAACGTTGGGTAACCAAGTGCGGAGCGGATAACTGCTGAAAATATTCAAGTAGCAAGCTCACCCCAAGATGAGTGCTCTCTTATTTTGACTTCCCTAAAGTCTCCGGTAGTATAGTCGAGATAGTGACGAGTTCTCAATTCTTTTGGGAAGTCCTTATAAATTGAGGAAATAAAAAAAGAGAAAACAAATATGAGTAGTTGTGTTGAGAAGAAGAATTAGAAGATTAAGTCAGATAAAACTATCGAAAAATTTGAGGTAGATAAAAATTTGGATTAACAAAAAAAATGGAAGAGTGTAAAGGAGATTCGAGGAGGATACGAAGGAGATGAATAAAATTGATGATATGACTATTACAAACATTGAGGAGAATATACAGTTGTGTAATAAAGTCAACGATATATCATTAAAGTTGATTATATAATATAATTACCCCGACAGATGATAATAAAACCTTGTTAAAAAAAAGAAATCTATGGCCATGGATAAAATTATTAAGGTAAGGTTAAAATTTTGTTAATAATAAATAATACTTTATTTTTAATATTATCATATTAATTAGAATTTTATATTTTTTATAATTGTACGAGAGAGAGCCAATTTCAACCGAAGAAGAAGTAGCCATTATCATATGCAAGCTGAAGACACTATCGTGAGTTAGATGAATAAAATTGATTTGCTCGTTTGAATGTAATAAAATCAAGTATTATTAGTTATCCTATTATCATATTAATAGCCTAGAGTGATAATCTGAGTTCTTGACATTTGTATTGGATTTTATAATTTGATATTAAATATGATGTTGCTATTTATGGTTATTCTATTAATAGCTCATTTGAGATTAAATATGATGTCATTAAATTTCCTTTGACATTATAGTTTAGGCACTCTAATTATATAAAAAGGCGATCAAATGTACGTGACATTAGATGCCTTTGCATATTATTAAATTGGCCAGTTCTAACCTACATAAAATTATTTGATGCATATTCAAGCTTGTTAGTACATAGAGCTTAAGAATCATCTTCATCGAGGTGGTGTTCCTACCATATATATATATATATATATAGACAAAATCGTGTTTCAAATGAGGCACAAGACCAATCAAGATGGACTTATAAAATACATATTTGTGCCATTGCATTCATCATGACATTGGCACTTTATGGTTGTGAATACCGAGGAAAAATGTTGGTATGATTACAATTCAATGCCAAATGAAGATAAGTACACTGTTGTTTTTAATAGGATCGTAAGTATTAATGATTCTCCATAATTTGAGTTTTGTTATCATTGTCTCTATTTCGTATGTTACAAATTTTATCCCTTAACATATTTAAAAAGTTTAAGAGTATGACCGTAGCTGAGCGAAATATATTACACCCTGGTTTAGGTCAACTGAAATTTTATGGTTGGAAATTATGGAAATCCAACCACGAACCATGTCTGAAGCAAAAAAGCTTCATAAGTATTAGGTTATTGCATAATTCTGAAATTTATAGTGAGAATAAAAAATATCAATCTAATGGATTTGATTTATGTGTTATAAAAATAATTAAGTATAGATTCAATCATTGTTTTCTTTATTCTTTTAACTTACACCACGCATTTTAGTGGTAATAATATCCAAACATCTTCTCTTCACATCTAATACTGCTTAATTCTAGTGGAAAAGATTTTATCATTGTAAACTTTCATATAATTTGAGCTATATGATATTCTTCATAAAATAAATATGGATTAGCATTTTTATACCCAATAGTTGTCATGGTACGAGAGAATGGTATTACATAGATATCACAATAATGACATGAACAACTCCTTTCGTCTAGACCTACGACACTTATGATTCATTATGGTAATAAGGAAAAACTCCATAATATCATCCCTTCTCCTTCAACTTTTCGAGTTAATCCTCGATGATAATCATCAAGGTGGATTTTAATTTCATTTGCTAGATGATGAATATAAAACTATTCAACCATCTTTCTTATTATCATTTCAATCATATAAATAATAGGTAACCCGTAAATATCCTTTAATAAAGAGTTCATACTTTTGGATCCATTTTTTGTGAGCATAGTACATCAACAGTCGGAGAAAAATATAGTGGCCCATTTCGCCTTCTCAAGTTCACATATCCAAATATATCTTTCTCTATAATTTTTGCTCAACTTTTGCATGCATTCATTAAACTTTGCATATAGTAGGGGCTCTAGCAACATCCCAAACTAGCCTTGCAACATCTCGATCTCGCACATCAATCATAAGATTTTTTTGAAAAATAAACCATGCAATAACTATGATTTGCTTTTGAGAAGATCTCCTTCATAGTTGATAAAATTTCTAGTTTACAATCACTAATAGGTTAGAACATTCAATGATATACATTTTCAGTTAAAACAAGAATCACTCCCATAAATTTCTATTATCGATTTTGGTGATGATAAATATAATTGAAAATAATTTATTAGCTCCATCAATAACCGTAGCCATCATTAAAGCACTATGATATTTGCCCAATAGATGTGTAGTATCAATACTACCATATATAACTCTTAAAACTTTTAAGACATGCTCAGAAACCCTAAAAAATATTTTCAAAAATATTCTTTGATGTCATTAGCATTTCAATATGAGTATCATATCTATGAATTTTTAACTCCCTTACAAATGAAATTACATCAACATATGATTGCTCAAAGTCACCATGATCTTTATTAAGTACAATCCCTCATGAAAAATAAACATTTTTATAAAATACAATTACTTCAAATCTTTCTTGAATATTTACAATAATCATCTTTAAAATATAATCATCATTTGTGAAAACTTATTTTTTAATTTGATGGAGAATAAAAAAAGACAACAAACAAGCAAGAACTTTTGTATATAAACAAATACTAGCAAGCCGTAACATACAGCGGAATTAAACGAAAATCACAATCAAATAGAACACCAAGATTTACGTAGAAAACCCCTTCAACGTGAAGGGTAAAAACCATGGGGCAAATCAGAGAAAATCCACTATAGAAATAATGAATGTATAATTCTCGAATCTTTTGCCCAAAACCTAAGCAACAATCACAAGATAATAACTGGGATACAAGGATCATGTCATTGTGCACAATATCCAAAACCTCCTCAAGCAATCATAGAAAAATTCACTGAAGATCTGATCTAACCTAAGATGAGAAACTGTTTGGATGAATGAGAATAATTTCTGTGTTTTTCTTGTCTTCTTCTCTTTCTTTTTCTCTTATTTTTCTGCCCTTTTCTCCTCTCTTTGAATCCCTTTTGCTGCTGTAAAGTTTCTGCCCTTTGCTGCGATATTAGATCTCTAATTTCGCAGCCATCATTAGCCCCTATTTATAATCAGGGTTTAGGTTAAGTTAGGATTTAAGAGAAAAGATGGGCTATGGGCTAATAAAGCCCATATGGGCTGAATTTGGGCTCTCAGCCCAACAACCTCCCCCTTCAGCCCATAAGGGAGGTTGTCCCTTTTGCTCCTCAATATAAATCCATGCCGACCAACTGTCGGCACATCTCCTACCTCTCTTTTGGTAAGGTCTTTATCAACATGTTTGCTCCATTATCATCTGTATGAATTTTCTGAAGTTGTAATTATTTTTCTTCAAGTACATTTCGAATCCAGTGATATCTGATATCTATATGCTTTAACTTGGAATGAAAAGTTTGGTTCTTACATAAATGGATGGCACTCTGGCTGTCACAATGCACCACATAGTTTTCCTATTTTAGCCGCAATTCTTGTAAGAATTCTTTCATCCATAACATTTCTTTGCAAACCTCTGTAGCAACAATATATTCTGCCTCTGTGGTGGAGAGAGCAATACACCTTTGCAATCTGGATTGCCATGACACAGCTCCCTCTACAAAAGTAAGTACAAAACTTTATGTGGATTTTCTTGTATCAATATCTCTAGCCATATCTGCATCTGTGTAACCCGTTAGCACAGGTGGTCCACCTCCAAAGCTTAAATAAACCTTAGAGCTTCATCTGAGATATCTCAAGGTCTACTTCACTGCTGCCCAATGCTCTTTGCTTGGATTTGCAAGAAATCTGCTAGTAACACCCACTACATATGTTATGTCCGGCCTCGTACAAACCATTGCATACATTAAACTTCCAACTACTGAAGCATAAGGAACTTTTTGTATTTTCTCCTTCTCCTCATCACTTAATGGACTCTGTTCTGAGCATAACTTGAAGTGACCTGAAATAGGAGAACCAATTGGCTTTGTATTGCTCATACTGAACCTTTCTAATACCTTCTCGATGTATTTCTCCTGTGACAATCAAATCTTCTTATTTTTCCTGTCACGAGAAATCTACATGCCCAGTATTTGCTTTGCTGGCCCCATGTCCTTCACTGCAAAGGACTCATTCAGTTCCTTCTTTAACCTGTCAATTGTATACATATCTTTTCCAAGGATAAGCATATCATCAACATAAAGTAAGAGAATAATAAAATCCTCACCAAACCATTTAATTTACACACAATGATCTGAAGCCATTCTTTTGTATCCATTTTCAATCATAAATGAATCAAACTTTCTATACCACTATCTTAGAGCTTGCTTCAATCCATACAAACTCTTTCTTAACTTGCAAATAAAATTTTCTTTACCTTTGACTTTGAAACCTTCTGGTTGCTCCATATAGATTTCCTCCTCCAAATCACCATGAAGGAAAGCTGTCTTCACATCTAACTGCTCCACCTCTAAGTCTTGGCTAGCAGCAATACTTAGAGCAACACGAATAGAAGACATTTTAACAACAGGAGAAAAAATCTCTTCAAAGTCAATACCTTTCTTTTGACCAAAGCCTTTCACAACCAATCTAGCTTTGTACTTTGGTTGAGAACAATATTCTTGAGTCTTCAATCTGAAAATCTACTTGTTCTTCAAGACCTTCATTCCCTATGGAAGTTGTAACAAATCATATGTATGATTCTTCTGTAGAGCATCCATCTCTTCCTGCATAGCAACTAGCCACATTTTTTCTGTTCACTTTCAACTGCTTCCTGGTAACTCTCTGGTTCACCTGCATCAGTAAGCATCACATAATCATCTGTAGAGTATCTTTTGGAAGGCTGACGTTGTCTAGAAGATCTTCTCAACTGAGGTTCTGCGAGAAGCTGCTCCTCAACTTCTTCTTGCTTAACATGTCCTGCAGGTAGATTAACATTTGATTTTACACCATCTTTCTACACATCTCCCCCATCACCCAGATATACTGGAGGAATAATTAGGTCACAATCTGCTAATCCTTCTGCAGAAGTTTTGGCTGGTGCCTCCTTCTTTAAATTCTCAAGGGTTTGATCCTCAAAGAAGACCACATCTCTGCTTCTAAACACCTTCTGCTTTTTTGAATCCCAAAGCCTGTAACCAAATTGATCATGTGAGTAGCTAAGAAAAATACATTCTTTTATCTTACCATCCAGCTTGGACCTTTCATTGTCTGGAACATGTGCAAATGCACGACAACCAAACACTCTTAAATGCCTATAGGAAACATCTTTCCCTGACCATACACGCTCTGCAACATCAGCATCTAGGGCTGTATAGGGAGATAAGTTGATCACATCAACTGCAATTCTCAAAGCCTCATCCCAAAACCTTTTGGGTAGCTTTGCCTATGAAAGCATACATCTGATCTTTTCCATGATGGTGCGATTCATCCTCTCTGTAATTGCATTATGCTGAGGTGTACCAAGAACTGTCATCTCATGTTGAATGTCATGTGACCTGCAATAATCATTAAATAATCCTATATACTCATCACCATTATCTGATCTTATGCATTTCAATTGTCTTTCTGTCTCTCTTTCAACTCTGGCATGAAACTCTTTGAAGACACCAATAACCTGATCTTTGGTCTTCAAAGTATAAGCCCAAACTTTCCTGGAAAAGTTATCTATAAAAGTAACAAAATAAAGTGCACCACTGATGCCAAGAACATTAGTAGAACCACTAGGAGTTTTTGTCCTCAAAAGACCACATACATCTGTATAAACACGGTCCAAGGCATGTATTTTTCTAGACAAAGCAGGACTAACAAATGAAACTCTATGTTGTTTACCAGTTAAACAATCAATACAAGGGTTCAAACGTATACCTCTCTCTTGGAAAGAGCTTGCAGTCCCTTCTCGCTCTTGTGTCCCAATCACCTATGCCACAACTCCATGCTGAAGTCTTTATTTGTAGCATTCAGTTGTTCACCACAAGCTTTAGCCTGCAACCTGTACAAAGTGTGACATTTCTTTCTATTAGCTATAACAAGGGAACCCTTACTGAGTTTCCATTGCCCTCTATGAAACCTGCTATCATAGTCTTCATCATCTAGTCTTCCAACTGAAATTAGATTCAGCCTCAAGTCAACCACATGCCTCACATCCTTAAGCACCAACTTACATCCAATGTTGGTCTTTATGTGGATGTCACCCATGCCAATGATGTCTGCTGTGCCATGGTTGCCCATCTTGACAACACCAAAATTTCCAGACCTATAGGTAGCAAAGAACTTTCTCCATGGTGTAGCATGATAAAAGGCTCCTGTTTCAATTATCCACTCGAGATCCTGACACACATAAGAAAAAATATCATCAGAAGGGGACAAAATCAAATAATCACCAACCTGCATTGTAGTTGTGGTATTCTCTTTTGACTCTATAGACTCTATTTCTTTTCCCTTTTTTCTTGCTCTTCTTAGGTTGCTTACATTGATTCTTATAATGTCCTTTCTCACCATAGTTATAGCAAACAATATCTTTTCTTGATCTTGACTTGCTTCTACCTATGCGTGAACTGCTTCTATCTTTAGACCTTGACCTTCCTCTATTCTCTGAGATAAGTGTCTGTGAATCAATCTGAGATACTACTGAGTTCTTTCTTCTCAACTCCTCATTCAATAAACTGCTTGTTACTTGACTCATGGTAACAATACCATCTGGTGCAGAATTACTGAGGGAAACCACCAGTGTCTCCCAACTTTCTGGTAATGAATTGAGAAGTAACAATACTTGCAACTCATCATCAAGAGACATTTTTATAGAAGATAACTGGTTAGTAATACTCTGTATTTCATTCAAATGCTCAGTAATAGAAGCACCCTCTTTATATTTCAGGTTCACAAGTTTTTTGATCAAAAAAGCTTTGTTGCCAGCTATTTTTCTTTCGTAGAGACCTTCCAATTTTTTCTAAAGAGAATATGCAGAACTTTCAGTACAAAACATGGTGAAAGACACTATTATCGAGCCACTGTCGAATAAACCCAACCGTTTTTCGATCTAATCTCTTTCACTCATCATCTGTCATAGTTATAGGTTTTTCACTATCCCCTTGCAAAAGTCCATACAAATCTTTGCAATATAAGAGATCTTCTATTCTTGGTTTCCATATTATTCAATTGTTTCCGTTCAAACTAATCATACGAGAAACACTACCAGCCTCCATGTTCAAACACAAAAATTAAATCACCAAAACATTGCTCTGATACCAATTGATGGGGAATAAAAAGAGAACAAATAAGGAAGAACTTTTATATATAAACAAATACTAGCAGGCCGTAACATATGGCGGAATTAAATGGAAATCATAATCAAATAGAACACCAAGATTTACGTGGAAAATCCCTTTAACGTGAAGGGTAAAAATCACGGGGCAAATCAGAGAAAATTCATTATAGAAATAATGAATATACAATTTTCGAATCTTTTGCCTAAAACTCAAGCAATAATTACAAGAGAATAACTGGGATACAAGGATCACGTCACTGTGCACAATATCCAAAACCTCCTCAAGCAATCATAGAAAAATTCACTGAAGATCTGATCTAACCTGAGATGAGAAACTATTTGGATGAATGAGAATAATTTCTGTGTTTTTTTTGTCTTCTTCCCTTTCTTTTTCTCTTATTTTTCCACTCTTTTCTTTTCTCTTTGAATCCCTTTTGCTGCTGCAAAGTTTCTTCCCTTTGCTGCGATATTTGATCTCTAATTTCGCAACCACCATTAGTCCTTATTTATAATTAGGATTTAGGTTAAGTTATAATTTAAAAGGAAAGATGGGCTATGGACTGATAAAGCCCATATGAGCTGAATTTGGGCTCTCAGCCCAATATAATTTTCTCTACGATAGAAAAGAATTGTTGCATTCATTGTTATCCATGTTTGATCTTAGCAAATTGCATTAGTGCGTTTAGAAAACTTTATAATTTTGAAACAATAAATTCCACGACAAGCATCATCCAATCACAATTGGAGCTATAAAAAGAAATTTTACCTTATATTTTTCACTTGTAATATATTTGATCTCAAAGTTTGCGAGCAACATAATTTTTCAATGTTTTTTGAAGTTAATTTTTATCTCAAAATACTTATATAGAGTTAAAATTAAATTAGATAATATGATATAAACTAATATCATTAATTACACATAAAAAAATCACATATATTCGACCAATAAAAATATCATAAGAGGTATATTCATCATCTTAACCATAGTATTTAATAACCAACGATCATCTTAGCGAGCACTATATTTAGTCATCCTTCATGATTCTCATCATACATATCTTGGCTTAATACAATTTCCCGACCAATAACATCAAATAAGGTTAACATATTTCGGTTTACGTCATCTTCAACCTCTTTTCTTATCATTTTAATTTCATTTATAAATATATCACCACTATCGTCATCGTCATGGTCATCGTTGTTTATAAATATATCACCACTATCGTCATCGTCATCGTCATCGTTATCACTAAACTTCAATAACAGGTCACAGAACTAAAACTGTAAGGAGAAGGGTAGAACAAGGAAGAGGAGGAGAAGGAAGTATAAGGAGAAGAGATTGAATAATAGCCAAAGATGTGTTATTTTCAGCTCAGACGAAACGAAAGCACAGCAACCATATCTCACGGTCGCTCAAACCACTAAAAGTAAGCTATATTATATTCATGAAAAGGATAACCGTTAACCCAAAATAAACCACCTATGAACCAATCTCTAAACTAGACCAAACCCCATATGAACCGGTGGCATATAGCCTCTAGTTTGAGCGGAAACAAAAATATGATTAGTACAAAGGTAAAATCATAAAGTGGGATAAAAATAGGCTCTACACGGGAATAAATAAATAAATAGGGAATCACTCTATGCAAAAATACTAATTTTTATGGGCTTTTTTGAGGCAGTCGCCCTAGCATTTATCAACTAGAATGTGTGTCCTTAAGCTAATATTATCTTTATTGATATTGCAACCCGAGGGTGAATATCATGCTCATTTTTAAAGATTTTTAATCGAAATTTTTATGGAGGTGGCTTCAGAATCACTTGACCTAATTGAGTCTGTAGTTGCAGCGGCACACTTCTGTTGCTCTCAAATTTCTTAAATTTGTTTATGCAAATTCTCTCTCTTCTTGAATGATAAAGTTAAATTTGATAGTTAATTCGATGGGGGTGAAATTTATTGGACCTATTCTGCACTCTAAAGTATTGTTGTGCCAAAGAGAGAAGGAATATTTTTGAATGCATACTCATGTCCATTATTCTACTTTAGTTCGAGGATAGAAGATGCCCGTGATCCAGTTCACATGAGTCTACAAGTGTTTGTTTAATCTATTTTCCAATTAAAACACATATGAGAAGATCATCTTATATTCCAACCATCGATTTAATGAGGGAATATATTCATCATATACTGATGTAGCATGCCCAGTCGAACCTTCCTTATCCTTGATGGCTGACGTGGTGTGCCCACTAAGCATTGATTAAATACTATTCGTCGGAGTCTTGATTAATAAAAAACAATGATCTTATCACTAAGCTAAATTTTTTTATTTGATACCAAACATAAGATCAAGAAAGATAATATATAATAATAGTTGAAACCATAGTTGGTTTGCCATGAAAATTAGGAATTGGATCCTTGAGCAATCCTTGTTAATTGGATAGTTTTTTGTATGAATATTAGCCATAATACAACTAAGATGTTTCTTGCTTATTTATATTTTAATCTTTTACGAAAAACAAATATTTTTTTCACCATCATTTCTTCTCCTTAATTAAGGAGGGGAGGCTTTTTCATCCACATAAGAAAGTGGCAAACTGTTTCGTTGTTCGAAGTACTTCGTACACCTCGTTTCATCTCTCCCTTGCACTAATGATCATTCAGAACGATTTAGTTGTTATTTCTTTTCTTCTTCGAAGGGTAAATAGTAAAGATGGATTATGAGAAACTTGTTACTGAGCTTTTCTTTAAGATGTCATTATGAGTAGCAGTCCAAGAATTAAGTGTCGTTGGTGTCCTTCGTCATCCTGCATTTTATGCCTTGCACGCAAGACATCTGCTGCTCGACCCGAGTCCTGCGGTGGTGCCTGCACACATCAAAATGGCGACTGATTCAGCCACAGTGCTGCCATGATCCATGTCGGCACAGCTCTCGTGGAACCTGACGTCACTCCATGGACTTTCGTGCGGCCTCCGTGCTTCACGTGGGGGAATCCCGCGTCCGGCGTCTCCGACGGGGGCCCCGATGTCCCCAGCCACGGCGTTCAGCACCAAAAGGACGCAAGCAAGGAGGGAAGAAAAGAATGACGAAGGTTCACACTGAGTCAACCAAAGTCAACAAACCCTCGATGCAACTCCGCACCGTCCGATATGCTTTCCAACCGGCATGAGCTCGTCCAAGTCAACAGAAGGTGTTTGCAGCGTGTTAACTATGTGAGAACGAACGAGCGCTCCTGCGTTGATTGCGTCCTCCTACGCAACTGCACTTCCACAGGAAGATAAGGAGAAGAAAAGATTGTTCCTTACCTTACGTGAAGAACATGTCCCTCGCCCTCTACCTCATGTCCTCCCATTGCACGTAGAGAGATGCGACATAAGCTATCCTCGTTCAATACATCAACTGTAGGATTACAAGAGTCCTGTGACCGCCGGGTAGCAGGAAGAACATTGACCTGCGCCTGAGAGTCTTTGTCTCGATTCCAACAGTACCGAATGAACGGTTGCTGACTGGCATCAATGTGTTTTGCTAGATAGTGGTCGGTGTTCGAGACTTCCTACTTTACCAGCTCATGAAGGGATGACTGTTCAACGAGTATGACTCGCAGAAAGCGAAGTGCGTACATGAATACCTTGACGAGAATAATTCTTGGAACAAAGAACAAGTGGCAAGCCCTTGCCTTTACCTTTGCCTTATTCTTGTGGGAGACTTGGAAAGCTAATCTTCTTTTTTATTTTTTCTTCTTGTCAAACACACTTTCATACTGATTTCTGCAGCCAAATTAGTGGAGGATGGATTGATAAGAATCTTGAGATTCACACTGATTTCTGCACCCGCTGGGAAATGGATGGACATGAATCTTATGCAAGTTCTAAGTCGTTTCCGATGCCCATAATTTTCTGAGGGGACAGATGCCATCTTTTTCATCTCAACCAAGGACATCTCGATGTTTGAAAATAGAATGGAACGTATCATGTCATGCCACTGAAGAATATTTAGGGTGTTATTAATGACGACCGCATCATCCAATCTACATGTATCCTCTCTCTCTCTCTCTCTCTCTCTCTCAAGAAAAAAAAAAAAAAACTGCAGCTAATGGCCTCCATCATTGACACTAGTGGCCACAGGACGCGGTCTCTTCTATCCCCATAGACACATATACGCACAGATATAGTATGATTAATTGAGTTATATTGAAACAATGCAGAGGGTTATGAAAGAAGCAAGGAAGGATGAAAGTTACAGGTAAGAAAGAGAGGAACCACAGCAGGCACCTTTAAGAATAATGTAGCGAAAGGAACCATTGGGGTATTCCATCAAGCAGATGAACAGCTTAATTTATTTTGTTCTAGTAAAGGGCTTAATGCCTATGGAAACAAATGTCAAAATGCTGGAATTGCATATTTCTTAGTGTCTTAATGTTCTTATTTCCCTTTAATGTTTACTAAAGCATATTAAAAAAAAATGAAACGAAGACTTCAAAGCTTCAGTTGGCTCAAATAGGTGCCCATCAATGGAGTCACACGTCTGTTCTATCTGTTGCCTATAAATGGAGTTACAAGTATCTTTTATCTCACTATAGTTGGACATTGATGACCGACTCTAGTGATAGTACACAGGGTGTTGTATGAGCAACAAAGACGTGGGCCCCGATGTGAATTTGTGGTCTTTGATTTAGTCCAATAAATTGCGCCAGTACATCATGTCCCATCCTCCAGCATCATGGATGATTCGCATGCCCACTTAAGATCCAGATCCGATATATGGATCCGAAACAAACACACCCGATAAGCATGCGGAATACGAAACCTGAGAGATCGGGTGCGGGTTATCGGATCTCATCACCGTGAGGTGCGGGAGAGGGAGCGGCGAAGGTTCCCGATAGTACTCCCAGGTGTGAGCACCGGAGGGTGCGGGACCCACATGTGGGGACACGTTGGTCTCACGCGGATGCGTGGACCTCCTTCGTCGTCAGTTGGTCCTTCGCGGAAGCGCACGCGCAACACCGCGCTTTGCTCGAAGCGTTCGTTACTTCCTCCTCTGGCGCCCCGCGGCCAAACCCCCAACCACAACACCCCCCCACAAACCACCCCCTCTTTCTCTCTATATAAGTAGGAGCTCCCTGTGGTCTGCCTCTGCCCCTCCCACCACCGAACAGCAGCAATGGCCGACATGGAGGCCGAGTACAGCCACTACTGGGAAACCAAGCGGTTCATCGACTCGGAGGAGTTCGAGAGGTCCGTCTTCACTGCCCACCTTCCTCCTCCCTCTCATTTGTTCCCCATCTTCAGCTTTCTCTGAACTGCTTCCTTGTGCATTATACCCCCCTCTGTTCCGCTCTCCTGTCTCTTATCTCTTCAGCTATGCAAGCAAAACTAACCATCATTTAAGGGAAATGGATTTCTTCATGAAAGTGATCTAGTCTGTCTGCCGATTGCTAGTTTCAGAGAGAGAGAGAGAGAGAGAGAGAGAGAGAGAGAGAGAGAGAGAGATATAACAAAGGACATCAACGCTGCATCTTTGATGTCACTGAGACCTCTTGCCCTTTCCCACTCGTGGCTTCCCAGGAAAAAGGACCAGGGAATCCACTTCTTTCTTTTTATTTACCTTCCTTTAGGGAATCCACTTGACTTCTCTTTCTTCTGAGAAAGTTCCTCCTTTTCGGTCATTAATGAATCATCTAATCTTGGCGAGGTTCTCTTTGTTCACAGCTGGGGGTTTGAGGAGGCCATATCAGGTGGCTACTACGATTCCAGCTCCCCTGAAGGCACCACATCCTCGGCCACCGTGAAGAACATTGCTATGGAGAGGAATCGCAGGAAGAAACTCAACGAAAAGCTTTACGCGCTCCGGAGTGTCGTCCCCAACATCACCAAGGTAGGCAACTACTCCAAATGAACGACAAAAGGACGCTGGAGCTCTGTGGTCTATTGGAATTTGACTACGGTTCTCGCTGCAACTCCTTTCTTTGTGATCTGTGGATTCAGATGGACAAGGCGTCGATCATAAAAGACGCGATCGATTACATTCAGCAGCTTCAAGAGCAAGAGAGGAAGATGAAGGAAGAGATATCCGAGCTTGAGCCGTTCAGAGAGGAAAAGATGCCGATGGGTGACTTCGAGTATGATGTTGTACCCTTCATGCAGCAGAGAAAGAAGAAGAGAACTCCATGGAGCTCGCCAGCTCCGGGTTCCCCGACGTCCCTTCCCATCGAAGTACTGGAAGTATGCTCTCTCTCTCTCTCTCTCTCTCTCTCTCTCTCTCTCTCTCATGTTTAGGTCAAACCATGGTTAGTCTTGTCGATGGAATTTGATCGTTTCGGGTGGTGTTGCACGCAGCTCAGAGTGAATGAAATGGGTGAGAAAACGATGGTTGTGAGCATCACCTGCAACAAGAAGAGAGACACCATGATCAAGGTGTGCGAGCTTTTTGAGTTTCTCAGCCTCAAAGTCATCACAGCCAACATCACCAGTGTCTCCGGAAACCTGTTGCACACTCTGTTTGTCGAGGTACTCTCTCTCTCTCTCTCTCTCTCTCTCTCTCTCTCTCTATATATATATATATATATATATATATATATATATATATATATATATATATATATCCACTGTGTTGTGTGTGACAGTGCCTGTCTTGCTATATATACATACCTGTACGTGTATATGTGTATCTATGTACGTGCATACATGTACACATATATGTTCATACATTATAAGTTGGCCAGTCATGGATCCAAAAACAGTAAGGCATCGCCGTCTCATATGCCATCTGAGTTTGGTGCCCTTTCAGCATGCGAGAGGCTCACTTTTGATGACTGCACTTGCCATCATCTTGGAAACGTGCAGTACACTTTCGAAGACATGATATGTTGAATCCTCTTGATCATTGGTTGTGTTGAATCTTGCAGCCCATGTTATCAACATGGAGAATTGCAGTGAAAGGGGAGTCAAAGATGCCTTTTGCATGGCAGATGAATCTTCCCACCATGTTTAGCTCATTTATCACATGACTCTTCCTCTCTGATCCCGACGTTCTTTTATTCTGCACGCACAACATGTGGTCTGAAACCGTGTTGTTCCACATGCGCTATCTATCTCTTGTGTGCTTTCTCCCCTTCTTTTTTTTTTTTTTTTTCTGTTTTAGTTCGCTGTTGCTCCTACATCAACAGTTGAGCAGATGTGGCTGTCACCATAAGGAGCATAAATTCCACTGCAAAAAGAAGAAAAAGATGACTTGCTTCCACACCAAGGCCTTTCACATGGTTGAGAAGGATCTGCTTGGCACATTTTAATCCTTGAACAACTGGATGATTTCTTGTCTTTGTCGTTAGAATAAGTGGACAGCATGACATGTGGATCACCACACTCGACAATCAGTCGATTCCAAAGGAAAAGAAGCCAGCTTGCTGAGCTAATGAGCTATTTTTGTTGCAGACGGATGAAATGGACAGTGCTCAACTGAAGGAGAAGATTGAGGTGTCCATTGCAGAGCTTGATGTCCCCAAGAGCCCCATAAGTTCTGTGACTTATCAACACGGAGGATTTGATGAAGCCATCTTCCTTCAGTAACACCTACTTGTTTCTGCTCTACCATGCAGCAATCCACAAGAATAAGTACTTTGTCTAGCTAATAACACCTGGTTCTTTTTCCAGCCTTCCTCTCATGCTGGGACCAGATGGTTGTTTAGTATTAGAAGCAGGTATAGGGTGCTCAAGGTCACAGTAGTCCTTTCCTGATGCTTCTGCTTCAAGGGGTTAATTTCTATGATGTCAACTTTGGTGCTGAATCAAAATAATGCAGTGATGATCCTTTGGCTAATATGTAGTACATGCAAGCTTTTCAGTTTGTGATCCTTTGGCTAATGAGAGCAACTCTATTTAGCTCAAGCAAGCAGAAACAAGTATCAATTTAGCTCTTGATTGACATGTTAATTTAGCTAATAGCAAATTCTTTACCTCAGAGCTAACTCAAATCTATATCTTGTTTGATATGTTCAAACTTAAACCGCATCTAAAGAGTTCAGCAGAGCATAAAACAGATCAAATTCAATAATTGGTTAGAATCTGATTTTAATGCTTGGTTTTCCGATAGTTTATCTCAATATTTTGATTTGGATAGAACTTCCTATGGTGGAGATCTCTATGTTGCTGTGTTTTTGAGTTCTACTTTATCTGCAACTTTTGCTGAATTAGCTGAAAGCAAAGAGCATGGCAATGGCATACCATGACTATGTCTGCAACCCTAGTAATCGTCTTCAACTAATTCTAGCAAAAACCTCAGAGGAAATCTTGGCAGAACTTTTCCTCAGACCTGATATGAACACTCCTAATTCTGACTTGTCATTGACCTAATCATCTTCAAATTCTTTTCCTGGATTCAGCAACAGATGAAGGTTTCATTGACCTGATCAGAATAGCTGATTGCTAACTCATCAATGCCATTCAAAATTTTTTATATTAATGATCAAAACATTTAACTTGCAGTTAAACTAAATAATTAGATCCTCTTGAATGATGTGATTTACCAATTCTTGGCATTAGGCTAAGGACAGAAGGAGTTGATTTATTAGAGGAAAAGTCATCGGCAAACTTTCATTATCGATCGTTCTTGCCAAATTACTTGTTCTTGCAACAACCATCACATTAAGCTAGCATTATAGCTTGTTCAACGCCAATAAATGAATGTGAAATGTAACACAAATCACATTACCATGGCGATCATAGGCGACATGATTCAAATTAATTTGTGAAAAGAATTTTTATATCTTTTGGTTAATTATAACACTTAACAAACCATAAAATTATAACTAAGTGAAAAGTGGGATTACGTACATGGTGTTGTTCCACAGCAGTAACAACTTCAGCTTTATTAGTATAACAGTGTCCAGTTGACACCAATGATGCTCTGACTAAAATTTGGACAAGAGCATAATTTTGTAAAGATTGGACCAGTTTGACAAATTTATTGATACCAGCTCGAAAAAGAATCAACCCTAATAGAGTAGATCCGACAATCCAAAATTAATCCTAATAAATTTGGCGTTATAAAGAGAGTTGACCATTACGTCGGGTGAACTTCGAAGATTTGAACTCTCCAAATCTTAATGGATCGATCCTGACAACCCCAAATGCTTTTGGTCCAAATCAAGTTCCAATAAGGGTGTCGACTAGACAAATCCCCCCACTTGGTCCTGACACTAAAAAAATCACAGTAATCGTGCAAAAATAATTTTATGCGATTGAATATAATACATGCAATTTAAAAGCTAATCTTTCGTATAAACAACCTAGCTCTGATACTATTATTGAAAAACCTGGGACAACATCACATGCACAGTGGAAGAATAGAAAATAAAAATCCTAGATTTTCATAGAAAATAAGATTCTTATTGTCGTACGAAAGATTTATACATAAAAATTCGTAAAATCGAAAACTGCATATATAAGAAAGATGTGTTACCTAGGAAGATCGTATATTCTTGAAATCCTACAGATATATGAGAGAAGATGAAGGAAGCCAAGTGTTCTCCTCTTTAGCGGTGATCCACATGGCAGAGGCTATGAAGACGCTTCTCAAATCGCTATATAAATCTCCTCTTCATGTGCACCACGCAATCAAGAATGGGCCGACCCTTCTTATTGGCCATACACCCCAAATAGGGGTTGCTAGCTTAGGAGTAAAGAGGGAGAGGAGAATAGAAGGTGACAACCAAAAAGAGCCTAGCCTATGGCCCTTTAGTTTCCTCCTATTTATAGAGGTCTCTTGTCAACTTAATCATAATGGATCCTACCCTATTGGGTACCAGATCTCTATCTAACTACTCAAGTATCTTAGATTAGTTGATCTCTACCCAATAATCTCTCATAGACTCTTATTAGATTTCATTCATAGGATCCAATAATTCAAGGGCTTACTGGATATCCAATAAGATACGGGCTCCAGCGGATACTCATATTCGAACCTATACTCGTTGCAGCACCTACCAAATGTGTCGGATCCTCTAGGTCTAATATCGAGCTGGCCATGAGTCATACCTATTAGAACTCCTTCTAACTCAATGAATTATCTCCATAATAATTCATTCGACTCATCAAGTATGGTTATATTAGGCCACTACTCCATAGTCCCCAGACGATACAAAGGAATCATATCCTTTGGACTTATCTCTCCTTAGTTACAATGTATCTATAGTCCCTCATCCATCTAATATCCTAGAGATCATATATCGGGCATGGTTCTGTCAGGTCCAAACGGTTTCTACTCGAGTCTCACTCTAATCGGATTCTCCTGAAGAACACTTTTTCTCTCAATCCGAATGACCCTAGCCTGGGATTTGCTTGAGCAAGAACACATGAGATATTGTTCTCATAACACCAAAAGCGGATGATCCTCTATTGACACTAAATTGTCCTCGTAAGGTTGGCTACCACTCCTGATGACTAGTTATGCTAGATCTGAAACTTTCAAACCTATAAGTTTGGTATCAAAAAATGGAGTACTCATATAGAATATCCTTGGTGTCTCAAGTATAAGGACCATATATACTACTAGGACTATGAAATTGATGTCTAGCAATAAGGTATCATCAACCATCCAACATTCAGTAAGCGAATCAATCAGTGAACTCATTCTCCAATGAGCACCTGCACTATGTCCCTAGTGTCCCAACACGAGTAGCTAGGAGACTAACTACCTTCATCATATGGACGGGTATATAGTACACCAGTCTGTCTGGTTATCTCGATATACCTCTCGAGGAACCTATAACCAGGATCATTTAGGGTTTGTGTTTAAAGGTGAATCAGTCTCATTATAATGATCTTATTATGATCCAATTCTCATTGCATAGATTCATGAATATATATATATATATATATATATATATATATACTGCAAGTGATATAAAATGAGAAAAATATCAAATAAATAACAAGCAAAAAGAGTGTATCATGTTACATGTGTCATCACTCACATGATTAACTTTGTAGGACACCTATGACTAGCACTATTTTCATGTCTCATATGGTGTCGAACTACTGACTTAGTTGGAACTTTATTTAGAAAATAAGTTGCGGAGATGAGTAGGTCAACGAAACTCATCATGAACCACACCATGTCTAACAGCTTATGATTCCTCATTCTAGATACACTATTGAGCTGAGGTGTATAAGGAGGTGTCACTGGGATAGAATCTCATGGTCCTTAAAGAACGAGGTGAACTTTGTACTCAAGTACTCATCTTCTCGATCTGATCAAAAGTCTTGAAACTCTTTCTAATTTAGTTCTCTATCTCATTCTTATATTTCTTGAATTTCTCGAAGGCCTTGTACTCAAGTACATATGTCTATACCTAGAGAAGTCATCAATGAATGTAATGAAGTAAGAATAACATTTTATGGCCTGAGTCGATAAGGGACCACATACATCATTATGTATGAGTTCCAACAACTCTTTGACTCTCTCTCTCTAGTTCTACAAAATAGAGAGTTGGTCAACTTTTTATGAAGGTAAGGCTCATAAGTTGTATATGGCTTATTGTCGAATGGATCTAAGTATCCATCCTTTAGCAACTTTTGAATCCTTCCCTCATAGATATAACCTAGCCTGCAATGCCACAAGTATGCATTGTTCACCCCATCTTGTTTTCTCTTAGACACACTTACATTCATGATATATAGAGCAATATCTAGCATAAATAGACTATTAAGCAATGTTTCTCCAGTGATGATCTTATCATCTAATATTATTGAATAATCATTATTTTTAAAAACTAATTAATATCTACTAACTATCAAATATGAAATAGAAATAATATTTTTGATAATAGAAGAAACAAAGTAACATGCATCCAACGTAATAGTAGCTCCACCAAGTAGATGTAGGGTGACCTTACAAATGACCACTATAGTAACTTTTACTTCATTGTCTGTCTTGAGGTCCATCTCGCCTCTCGCCAATCTCCTAGGTCTTGTCAGAATCTGCAATAAATTATAGATGCGATAAGTACTGCAAGTATCTAATACTCATGTGTTATCATAAGAGTCTAACAATGAAGATTAATCATGAATGTACCTAAAGCTTCTATAAGCTTCTGTTTCGTCTTCTCTGCAACATACTTTTTCTAGTTCCTCGTCCAATACATATCTTTGCCATAGTGAAAGTACTAGCCTTTGTCCTTGATTAGGTCCTTCTTAGCAATCTTTGCTTTATCCGATCTGCCCTTGCCCTTACCCTTCTTAAGGGACTTCTCTGCTTTCCTTTCCTTTATGGTCTCACCAACATAGAGAACTGACTTTTTTTTCTTAATAGTGTTCTCAGCCTCTCTCAACATATTAAGGAGCTCAGGGAGAGTCACCTCAAGCTTATTCATATTAAAATTCATAATTAACTGAGTAAAGGAATATGGTAGGGAGTGAAGCATAAGATCCACACACAAGTTATCCTCTAGGACTATTCCTAGACCCGTGAGCTTCTCTATCCACTCAATCATCTTAAGGACATGGTTCTGAATCGGTGTCTCTCAATCATCGTAGCATGGAAGAGACTCTTGGATATCTCATATCATTGAATTCACCCATGTTCCTTAAATAATTTATGAAGAAGCAAGAGAATGGATTTGACATCCATTTTTTCATGTTGCCTCTGTAACTTGGGAGTCATGGAGCCCAATATATAGCACTAAGCAAGAGTGGAGTTATCTATGTACTTCATGTAGTGAGCGATTTCATCCTCACTTAACCCTTTCTCAGGTGTAGGCATTACTGTGTCATGGACGTACACGATTTTCTCCGCCGTAAGAATGATTCTCAAGTTGCGGAGTCAATTTGTATAATTTGGACCAATTAGGTGATTGACATTAAGTATGCCACATAAGGGATTTGAAAACAATATTTTCTTAAAATAAAGATACAATAAAAATAAATAACATTCAGATTTTATAAAAATAAATATCAATATATGGTCTTCTCTCTTAATCGACTCCCACTATTTTTTTTCGTGAATCACATAACTCCCTCCAATATGTGAATCAAAGACCCGCGGTAGATCTCTAGTGAGGATCGAGAACTAATCGATGTCTTAACATAACCTTGAGGGACTCGACCAATTACACTAAACCCGAAAAGGTAGGCAACTCTTGCCAATCACAACTCCTTATGATTCCCATCCTATTTAGCCTTCGAACCATCAAAGCCTCGAGATATTCGACGAACCATGATATTCGATTAAGACATCACCATCATTACAAAATAAGTCTAATTCGATAATATGCCCTCAAGGGACTCGACCAAGTATACCACGTTCTCAGGTCATCGATGATATCTCTATGTCATAGGTAAGATATTGAATTACAATATAGGTGAGCCTTGAGGGACTCGACCAACTCAACTTACGTCGGGAATCGATTTCTCCCTCTAACGATGGAAGGTCACGTGGGTTAATCTAATTATCTCGCATTTACTGACTTAATATTATCGAGAGAGATGATTTTGATTCAGTCTCCTAATATAACGTGTCACACACATACATGCATATTTAATATATATATATATCTACATTGTAAGTAAATATATATACATATCTAGTAGGTGTATAAGCAATCACATCATATGATCATGGACCACAGCCTAATATGATCAAGCCCGAGTTAGTAGGCTTAATCACTCACATCATGATATGTGTGCATCGGTATATCTCTATGTTATGTGATCGATCATCTCATCTTTGTTGGTTTCGTCGGCATTTTGATGCATCTCCATACGTCGTGATCGTTCGTCTTAGTCTCATGGGTCACGCTATCATCTTCATGCTCCCGTCGTGCCTCCTCATATAATTATAATATAATCACAAGCACATAGGCCCAACAATAAATAAGAAAAAATGAAGGCTCGTAGACCCCAATAATAATAATAATTACATCATATGTAGACACATATCACATAGTCCATGATCATCCGTCCACATCATACATTATATATACACATCATCATATAGGACTACTAGATAATAATAATTAATTAAACTATTTAATTAATGATTCTGTAGTATTTTAGGAACCCTACCATAGGGTGCCCCATATGGCAAGTAGTCCCTTATGTAGATAGGAAAGTTTAGCCATTAGGGACTCTCCTGTGGCCAAAAATCCTAGACCATAGGGCTGCATTGTATGGCTAGGAAACCCTAGCCACTAAGAAGTTTTCTGTAGCCAGGAAACCCTAGCTGTAGGGCAGCCTTGGGTAGCTAGGAAACCTGGCTGCCTGCATGCTTTGGGCAGCTACGAAACCTGGTTACAAGGGCTACCAACCCGTAGGCCAAGAGCCCCTTTGCTGCTCTTGGCCTTGCTACCTTTAGCGAGGTTGAGAGCAACAAGTTGTGTTCTCAACAAAGGCTACATGCAGCCTTCGGCCAAATCACAGGGCAGCAATAGTTGTTGCCCTTTTCCCTCTATTATGTGATGATAATTTTGGCAACAAAACATTGATCTAAAGCTCCTTTTAATAGAGAGAAGATGTGTAGTTTAGATTTGAAAACTATGACAAAAATCATAATAATCATGTAAAAATAATTCTACATGATTGAACACATCACAAGCAATTTAAAAATCAATCTTTTGCATGAACAACCTGACTTTGATACTAATGTTGAAAAATCTAGGGTGACGTCACATATGCAGTAGAAGAACAGAAAAACAAAAATTCTAGATTTTCATAAAAAATAAGATTCTTATCGTCATGCAAAGATTGGTGCGCAAAAACCTGTAAAATAAAAAACTATGCATATCAGAAAGATGTGTTACCTTGGAAGATCGTATATCCTTAAAATCCTATAGATCTATGAGAGACGATGAATGAGGTCAACTGTTCTTCACTCTAGTGGTGATCCACATGGCAAGGGCTACGAAGACGCTCCTTAAATCATTGCACAAATCTCCTCACTGCGCGCACCACGCAATCAAGAAGGGACCGGCCCTTTTTATTGTCTACACACCCTAAATAGGGGCTGCTAGCTGAGGAGAAGAGAAAAATAAGAAAATAGGAGATGGCAGCTAAAAGGGTCTAGCCTATGGCCCTTTGGTTCCCTCCTATTTATAAAGATCTCATGTTAATTTAACCCTAATGGATCATACCCTATTGGGTATTGGATCTCCATCCAACTATCCAAGCCTCTTATATTAGTGAATCTTTACCCAATAATCTCTCATAAGCTCTTATGAGATCTCATCCATATGATCCAATAATTTAGAGGCTTATTGGATATCCAATAAGATAGGAGCTCTATTGGATATCTCATATCCGAACCTTTACTCGTCGTAATACCTATCATATGTATGTGACCTTCTAGGCCTAATATTGAGCTGACCATAAGTCATATCTATCAAAACTTATTCTGACTTAGTGAATTATTATCTCCATAATAATTTACTTAACTCATCGACTACGAATGTACTAGGCCACTATACCATAGTCCCTAGATGATACATGTGAATCAAATCTATTAGACTAGTCTATCCTCAGTTACCGTAGTCCCTAGATGATACATGTGAATCAAATCCATTAGACCAGTCTATCCTCAGTTACTGTGTATCTATAATCTCTCATCCATCTAATATCCCAGAGACCATATAATGGGCATAGTGCTATCAGGCTCATATGGTTTCTACTCGAGTCTTGCTCTAATCGGATTCTCCCGGAGAAATGTTTCTCTCTCAATCCGAATGACCCTGGTCAGGGATTTACCTAAGCAAGAATATATGGGATATTCCTCTTATGACACTAAGAGTGAATGATCCTTTATCGACACTCGATTGCCCTCGTAAGGTTGATTGCCACTCCCGACAACCGACTGTGCTAGATCTAGATCTAGAATTTCTAGACCTATAAGTCCGATATCAAAGAGTGGAGTACTCATACAAGACATCCTTGGTATCTCAAGTCTAAAGACCAGACACATAATTGGGATGACGGAATCGTTATCTAACAATGAGGTTTCATCAACCATCCAGCATTCTGTGAGCTAATCAATTAGTGAACTCATTCTCCAATGAGCATCTGCATCGTATCCCTAATATCCCCACACGAGCAGCTATGAGACCAACTACCTCTATCATATGAATGAGTATATAGTATATCAGTCTGTCTGGTTATCTCGATGTCCCTCTTAAGTAACTTATGACCGGATTTATTTATGATTTATGTTTAAAGGTGAATCAATCTCATTATCGTGATCTCATCATGATCCGATTCCCATTGTATAGATCTATGGACATCACAATATAAGTAACAAGTAATATAAAATAAAAAACATACTAAATAAATAGTAAGTAAAAAGAGTGTATCATATCACATGTGTCATCACTCACATGATTGGTTTGCATGGTACCTATGACTAACAAGAGGCTTCTTTTCTCTTCCTAACTTCTCTAGCTAGAAAATCTAAGCCCTCACACATTCCATGATGAACGTTGTAAGAAAGCACTAAGCATTTGATGCCATCTAGGTAAGTGAGATCTTCTAATAATTGAAAGCCTCAACAAAGAATAGGTGGAAGGATAAACGAAGCCTCACCTCCAGTACATTTATGCTTGTGTAAAGCATGTGATGCAACATGTAAAGTCAATCACTTGGTCGAGCATACACAAACTCAAACCTAATCAACATGTGATAAACCTCTTAGAGCATCTTTAGGTTAGAGATCGACATGATTGAGTCGAAGTCAAAGGACTTTGCCATAAGTGGTAGAGCCACACCATGCGATCGATTCACCTCCACAAGTGAGCAACTTTATTAGTGTGGCTGACTTGGCTCCTTCTAAGGCTAAAGCTTTCATTTACCCACACCAATGGTGGTGATGTTGGCGATCTATTTAAGCCTAAGGTATTAGAGGATAAGGCTGAGGATGACATTGTAGACCTTTGAAAGTTAAGGTTATTGTGAAGCCCCAAGAGTATTGTTGGGAGAAGTTCTAGTTTCAAGATGAGATGAAGAATGTTTGGGGTAATAAAAGACTATTTATAGAGAATGAGAATGATGCTTCATTTGGTCGATTGCCCCTTCAACTCCTAAATGCTTCGAGAAGAGTGAGACACATGACAACATCCATCGTGACTAGGGACATGCTATGTCAACGAGCATATGGTGAGAAATCACTATGTCACATTTTCCCATGGTTATGGGAGGGCTCAATATACTGGGTGTCAAACATTTCTAGATCCATTCAGATTCTCTCGCCCACCAAAGGAAGAGGCACGTGTTGTTGGCCCTCCGTGCCTTGCCACACTTGGTCTCTATAGTCCTGATGCCACTACATGGTCTCTTATCAATTCCTTGTGCTTTGCCACGCTTGGCCTCTTTGGCTTAGTGCCACTGCATGTGGCTTTATCAGCCCTTTGCGCACTATCGTACCTAATCTTTCTAACTCTTTATGTGTCATTATAGTTAATCTTTTGGCTTTTTGTGCGCTATCACACCTAGCCTTATGGCTCTTTGTGCGCCACTGGGTTTAGTGTCCTAGCCCATAGCACGCTGATAAGCACAACCTTTTGATCCTGTATACGTTATCATCCTTGGTTTTCCTAAACTGTTATGCTATCATTCATTGAGGCACTAGCCTACCTCACCCTCACATGAGAATCCAGTAATTATCGGAACCATGCTATTATCATGATGAACCTGCTAGTTGTACTTTATCACGTCGCCATGATCAATCACACCCTTTCGCCTCACTAATACTTCTGACACACTAGATCGACGAGGAATATATTAGGAGAACCAAGTTGAGCTAATTGAATCGGAAGGATCAAGTCAAGCCAACCGAGCCAAGTAGGTTGACTCGAGCATAATGACACATGCCGAGGTACTTCCCAACCTGACTTCATGATGCTCTTCACCCTGGGAAGTGAGGGGCATGTGTTATAGCGGATATGACTTCACATGTCTACATTTGCGATGTCCTATTGTGAGGTTCCTACTAGAAACATTTGCGATGCCCATGAAACATGCTCACCGCATTCCAGCCAAGTAAATGTATCTAATGATGTTCGCCACTTACCAGCTATGGATACATTTCTAAATGATGGAAGAACAGGGAATACACCTTTCGAGTTCGTTCCTGATGCCGGGAAATCAAAAGAATGAACTACAGTCCGCTTATCTTGTCAACAGTCGTGCCTTACATCTCGCAAAGCAGGCTGCTAATCTTCCGAAGCTCCTTCAGGGCAGACACTGCAGTAGTTTGACCTTTACCTCCAAGAATGTTATTTGAGAAGCTCTCTAATGAGAGGGATTGGACTCGGTCTTGCTGGAAAACTGTCTCGATCACCTGAGGAACCAAAATTTCATTCATGATTAAGATAGCAGTTGAGAGTGGGAGGTCGAATCAGCAATGTACTAAGTTGGAGATGCTAGAAATTACGATGTATTTTCTCTAACTCTTAGAATTAGCGCACAGGCAATTACAATTCTAATGCTGATATCTGCAATGATGAATCCAAACAAGAAGGAAAGTTTCATATGCTGAAGTGAAGAAAATGAGAAGAGATCTCAAATCAACATATGTGATGCTTTTTCAAGTATTCTATTGATGCAAAAAAAAAAAAAAAAAAAAAAATGCAAGGTAATCTGGAAACAACCATCATAAACATATCATTTCATTTAATATTTTTTTAGAATAAATGTGTTGGAAAAGACAGCAGTGTCTTACTTGTATATTCTCAAGCATGGATTGTCCAAGAATCTTCAAAGTGCCAAGAACTTTGTTGTCTCCTACATCTCCCCTCTTGCTCACATCTTGGGAATTGCTGGTTTGAACAAAAGTTGGAGTGCTGCAGCTGTTCTTGGTATTTTCTGCAGCAGAGGCTCTTTCTGATTCCTGATTTCCTCCCTTTTCCAAGTTTCCTTCAGCAGAACTTCTGCTAAACTTCCAAAACCACTGGAATTTACTAGCGAGTGGCTTTCGGTCATCTGAAACAAATTCTTGTCCTGATTTAGGTTCATCATTAGCAGCTGATACAACTTCATCATCTTTAACTAATTGATTGTTGTAACTTCTGCAGCAAAGCTCTTCCATGATAGATGCCTCTTGATCATTGTCACAAATACATGAATTTGAGGTGATGCTACTTTTATCTAAGTCATTATCTTTGTTCTTGCTCAAGCTACAATGGGTTGCTATGGAGAAAATTGAAGAGCACTCTCCACTTAAACATGTCTCTTCAGCTGTGCAGTCAGAAGTCATTCGTCTAATATTATTATCGTCATTCAGTTCCTCCATGAAATGGTTTCCAGCATTTACTTGCAAGGGTGAGGATTCTATGTTATTTGAAACAAGAAATTTACTCTGTATGGAGTTCATATGTTCCACCACAGAATTAATATCTTGAGAAAAATCATCCAACAGCTTATGTCTGACAGAAAAATGTTTATTCTTCCTCCCACCACCATCTGCTGGAGAAGGGTGTGACTCTGTCCTAGATAGAATAGATCTTTCACCCAAAAACTTCATTCCACTTGAATCTAAAAATCCATTACTTCTCCTCATGGTTTCTGTGGCCTTATGCAATACGTTCCATTTCTCTTCCCAATAACTATCTGGTACTTGATTTGGTGGAGTCCTAGCAGAACTTGAACCCGACGAAAGACTGTAACCTCTTGTAATTGCCAACTTGTTCTTGTTAGAAGTTTCCTGGGATGATGATAACAATTTGTTTGAATCAATAGCAAGGATCTCCAATGATTTGGCCTTCTCTAAAAGAATCTTCATGTCTGAATTCTTGGGAAAACTCAATATCCTTTGGAGGCAAAATGTTGCATTTTCAGTGGCTAACAGTGAAGATCTTAGATGAAGAAGCATTGCAACAGCCATTGAAGCAATAAATGCTCCTCGAGGAGCACATAAGATCTTGAATCTGTATTTTGCATTTTTGTCTATGCATATACTATTTGGAGAGGAAAACAATTCATCCCAAATCATTAAAAGATCATCAAAGTCAAACTCCCTTCCAAAAAGAACATGCAGCCATCGGAGGGCAAAGTACTGAGGTTCCACACCAAGCTCGACAAGATGACTGTGAAGAGATGAATCTACTATCGATAACAGATAGTAAAATGATGATGATACTTCAAACGCTACTGGAGATGATGAGAAAAGGTCTGCCATAGCAACCACCCCACGTGCTCCGTTCATTAAACTGTCAAACATAGTATATGCATCATGTTCCAAGAATCTCTCAGATAAAAGAACTCCCAACTCGCCTTCAGCTCCATAAGAATCACTCAACAAAAGGATTTCTTTGGTGTCAGGATCAAGCTCATCTATGCTGTGAACTTTAGCAATGCCATCTTGATTGCCTTCTTTTTCGATCTCCATGCCCCCACTAATAGATCTTCTAAGTCTATTGTCGGAGACCTGAGTTAATTCCGAGAAGGACATTTCATCAAATTCATTACTAAAATGACTCTCATAAGCTTTTTGCACTTGAGAAAGGTGATCCAGATCGACAAGAAGCACATAGACTAGAGGAGTCAAAAGTTCATGCATTTCTGTAACAGTATCAGTATCTGCATTAGTAAATGACATCTTCAACAAATCAAATCATAAACCTAGTTTTTTACATATAGAATTACAATTGTTGATGTCTAATAGGTCAAAATTATCATAGGAAATTTTAGAAAAATTACATATATGCAACAAAAAAAAAAAAAATCATCAATGTGCTCTTTGAGAAAGGCTATCGATTTATATTCAGAGAGAACTTCACGTCAATAGAAACACAAGTGATTCATACATTAATGTTGGAGTTTAAAGTGTAAGATTGAGAAACACTTATATCGTAAACACAAGTCAACAACTTGCCTCGTCGATATCCATACTCTGGGTGCCGAAGACACCACAAGAATAACATTCTCCTCAACATAGTTTGGCATGTAGGTGTCTGAAAAAAGCTACCATGTGCTCGATGCAACTGTGACAAATCTTGGTCAATTAGTTTCTCCAACTCCACATTCTTGAAAAAGCGACTCCATGTGCTGTCTGCAATATAGTACAGATATCAGAAAAACAGATTTAATAATGGGAAACCATGTACATCAACAAAGTGATTATGGGACTTGATAAATGCCCAATAGTAGATAATACAACCAAGTTCTTTAATGATAGATATATTCTTGTCTCACCAACAATGCCTTATGGACCTAAGTGTTTGGCAATTAAGAAACAATATATACAAAAAGTTTGTGTTACCGAGATGAGAATGTTGAAATAGATGTGTGGAATTACTAAGTTAGATAGGAAAAGAAATACTTTTATTCGTAAACAACTAGGTATCGATCCGATAGAAGATAAGATAAGAAAAAAATCGTTTAATAAGATATGGGCATGTGCTTATGAGACCTTCGAATGTGATAGTCAAAATAGGTAAAATAATTAATGTTTGTGGAAAGGTTCGCCATACTATGACATACCGCTCGGTATGGGCGATACATATCAATTCGATAGGGGGCCAATATGGGCAGTACATATTGGTCTGTCGGTATGTCCCACTGTAACATATATGGCCGATTAGTACATCAATACAAATCGGTAAGTCAAAACATGGTTAGTGGTATGGCGAGAGGTAGAGAAAGATTTAAAAAAACTTTAATAAAAATTCTCAATAAAGATTTAAATGCTCTGGACTTAACTAAACATATGGCTTTTTACAGATCTCAATGTGGCAAAAGATTCATGTAGCCAATTCCAAATAGTTGAGACTTGTGGTTTTGTTGTTGTTGTATCTTCTTGTCTTACCAAACAGAATTATTTTGTTCCATATAGGTAAAATCAGCATAGTCATATCGGTTGTTTGTAGAAATTATATATAGTATGAATCCTTTCTAGTAAGCATAATCGACTAGTGCCATAAATCCACAAAATTTTGGTCAATAATTACAGATTAATCAACGTGAAAGCTCATGGCATTTGAATCTAACGTTTCTTAAGAAGGAAAAGGAAAAAACCTACATGAGTGTTCTACTGCATTCATGTACAATTAACAAAGAATTACAAGTTACACCAGCTGAGGTTTCTTCGATGACAACAGGCACAAAAAATGCCACAAAGAGGAGATTCGTAATCCAACTAAGCTCAAGTAAACATACCTGGATTTTGTGACAAGGGATTGTCCATGGTAAGATCAGGAGATCTATCCACATCCCTTGGGAGATGAAAATCCATTAGCATACGACGCCTCAGACTAGCATATCTGTCGATGAACCAAAGTTAATTGTAGAAATTAATCTTGAAGTAAATCAGGGAACCAAAGAAAATGGCAGGAAAAATAAAGCTTCTTGCTGAAAATTTGATGCAGAGACCGAGACAGAAAGGCTCAGTCTCACCATCACCACCCAACTCATCCAATAAATGACATTGCTAGCTCAGCTGAGGAGAGAACCAACAGCGCAAATTTAAGATTCTACTAGAATAGATTGGCAATCTCAACACGAAGATCAAACTAAAAAGATTATTGTTGAGAAAACAATTTTTGTTTGCGATAAAGGTCGAAAAGTATTGCTCATGCCGAATCACATGCAGAAGAAAGAGCAATTTTGCCAACAGAAACCACAGGAATACGAGTTCCCATCAAAGAGTTGGACTTGGCAGCAGTGTCACCTCCTCCGGGCATCTGCGGCTGCACGGCGAAGATCATCGATAGAAGCCGACAGCGAACTCGACAGTACTCCGAGATCAATGCGCCATCGGACACCTCGAAGCTTAGGGAATCTCTTCTGGGACGTCGATGATGAGTCCAGCAATGAGGGTTCCATCTGAGCCCCGTCCAAGACCGGCCACCCGAATCGACAAAGATAGCAGGAGAGCAAGAGCCCAAGAAAGAAGTAATGTAATCCACAAAAAGGAGGCGCCTTTGCAGTGGAAGAAGGATTGCTCTGTGGAGACGATTGACAGAACGGGGAAATGGAGTTCTAAAGACCAAAAAAATGGGATTTTGTGGCTTGGAGAGTGCCAAGAAATTGGTCTCGGAAGCGGAGAAATAGGTGAGACCTTTGGCAAAAGATCAAATTATTGAGTAGGAGGTTGGAGCTGTGGTTCCGTTGTGGAGGAGGAAGAAGATTATATTTGAGAGGTTGTTCCTTCCTTCTCCCTCTTTCTTTTGGTCTTCTGTTGGAAGGAAAGGTAGGAGAGGATGGGAAGGAGGTAATGGAACCTCACGCAAAAGCCAGTTCTGCACCCCGGGGAAAAAGAGAGCGGTCTTTCCATCTCACAGACCAAACCAAAGACGGCCAGGTGTTGGAAATCTGTCTCTAATCAACAAAACGCAAAGCTTTTTCACCCAAGTAACATTCCTCTGGTGATTTGTCTGTGTTTCTGCACTTTCTACTCCATATCACCAACCAAAAAAGTGGAAAAGAAGCTCTTAAACTTACTTGCATGAAGGTATTACTAATTCTTACGGTGTTCGTCTCAGAGCAGGCGTGGAGTCTAGCAAACACTTCAATGGATAGTAGATTGCAGGTGTTCATAGATGTGCTCTTGTTGTATAATTCCATGAATCATCATGGTAGTCGGGAGGTCAAAAATGTGTCCCAATGTAATCTTTCGATGCGACAGCAAGTAGATACGTTCTTAGACAATATGACCAGTCCAAGCTTCAGGAGTGGAAACTAAGAAGGTTCCATTGTTCTTTGATGGTTTGTTCCTAGGTCACCAAATGCCTCAACCAATGCCAATTGGTTGCATAGTCCTAGTTGTTGGCCTCCCACTCTCGCTTGGCATCCTAATCTCAAAAAGAGACATTATTTGAGGAATGCTACAATCTCAGATTAGCTTAGGCCATTATTGAGCACAGCCTTGTCTTTCATGAACAAGACATTAGAACTAATTCCTGAGGATCACTGTCCTTATATACCATAATCACATCTATGGTTATTCCTTCATAAAGCATCAGATGCATTCATAATTGTCAACATTTGTGCTGCTAATTCTCCGATCCAGACGTCTAACTCGAATCAATTATTTTCCATACAATTTCATTGAGATTATTTCTCATGCGGTCATCTGAAACCAATCGTCTTCACATAGAAATGACAAAATAAGAGTGATGTGAAAGGTGTGCGCGTTGAAATGTCAATTGCTCTGAATGTTTTCTGTTAATAGAGAGTGATGCTACAGCATTAAACATGGCGTTTCTTCCCGGAAGGATTGATGCTCTTCATCAACCGGTGCTGAGGAAAGAAAACTAGATATTGGTGGTGGTGGATATTGGTGGGCCACACATGGCACTTAGGATGTGTACAGGGGGCGGAAATCTGCTGGTGAATGGCCAGTGGACCAGCAGATGAGGAGAAGTGAGTGAGAAAAAGAAGACGAGGCTGGTGACGGCAGTGCCTGCAACTTATCATTGGAGGCGCCATCGGTGCTCCGAGAAACAAGTCATGGAGAGCTTTTAATTAGGCGAGGCTACTTTTTTGGTGCCCATCGATTGATTGTTCGCAGTGGCTCCCAAATAAATGGGTTTGCACTCGTAATGGTGAAACAAAAGCCAAAGCTTCCACCTCTCAGTCCTATGTTTCGTTTATTGATAATTATTTTCTTTTATAAATTTTTTTTTTCTCTAATTGCCTGTTGGTGGTGCCTTGCGGGCCAGCCCGTGTGGGGCCCGTTGCAAGCGGGTCCCAGTCAGATGGGCCAGTCAAGAAAGGCCAGCTGTGCAAGCCAGCGAAGACGGGCCTAGTCTTAATCTCTATCTACCGTCGGATTGAAGTCTGTTGTCGAAAGCCGATCGTTCGTTGACACAGTCAGAAATGACTTGACCTGATCTGAGCCAAAAGTTGAGCCGAGCAGAAACAATGTTCTTGCTGCTTCCAAATTCAAGTGTCTCACAACGTGAGAAGATGAGATGGTAAGGTAGTAGAGACATGAAGAAAGCATGCATGGTTTTCATGCTAGTTTTGGGGAGCTTGCTTTGCCTCGCTGATCTTATCTTTTCCCCAAAGTTGAAGCTGCTTTTACAAAGGCCGAGGAGACGGCCTGCTCGCTTGTTCTTCGTAACTTGAATGCAGCTGAAGGTGGTGTCGTTGCAGTTTGTCTTCCCCTTCGAGCTTCAGTTTCTCTTTGGTTATGATCTTTAATGAACACGAGAAATGAAGAAGCGGCTGCGAGATCAGCCATGGAGAGATCGATGCGTTTGCCGGTCCCCGAAGAAGAATCTTAAGATTCTTCGTGTTCCCTGAGACGGAAGGAGGCGTCTCCTCTCAGCTTGTACATCGCCCAAGCTAAAAGCCTGCACGCCACCCCCCCCCCACTGGGCACGGCGAATGGAACAAACAAGCCAACCTATACACACTCACTCTCCTGTGGAGTCCAGTGATGAGCAAGACAATGTCATAGGCCAATAATGTTCCTGGTTTTACCATGTACAATCCAAGCAGCCCACAGCCTTTTCTCGTAGGGTCATCATCCGTCAACAATCTCAAGACGACGCATTAGCTCATCACCAGCCACGACGCAACCCCCACAAACACACTTCTTCTTCTTCTTCTTCTTCTTGCTGCTGATAGATCAAAGGGGATGATGATGCAAGGAGGAAGGGAGGAGGAGAAGAATCTCGCAGATCGAGGCATCAGGAAGAGCTCTAAAACGGGCACGAATCTTTTACTTTCCTTCTTTCTTTCCTTCTCGCTTTCTCTCTTTTGCTTTTTCCAGCCGACTCGAATGTTACTTTTGGCCTTTTAAATTCCAGCCTCCTAATCCCCGATTCAAATCCTAGTAATTATAATTAATCAGCTGCTAATTGTGTCTTTGCCTTCTTAATCGCACATTTATGTCCCAGCTTTTCTGAAATTAAAGCACCATTCTTTCCCTGTCACCAAATTACCTGTTTGCCCAAATCTTTCAAACGCTTCCAGCGACCCGTCAAATTCGTTGGAAAAGGGAATTATAATGTTAATGATGTTGATATTAATAATAGTAGTAGTGGGTGAGATTTTTAATATATCCATCCTTTTTAAAACTTCAAACTTATATATTTATCATTTTCTATCCTTGTATTAATGTTTTTTAAATAAGATTAATCATGTTTGATATTAGATAGTTTGAGTTCAAAATATGTATCCTAAATTCTTAATACACCTATAATCATAAGATAAATTTAAAGTGTATTTATATCATGAGTGGCTGAAGATGATTAATCATAATGACTCATATGTTTTTTTTGTTTGATATACTTTAATTTAGAAAAAGTAATTCTTTTCATGTTTATTTGTTTGGTAAAGAGGGATGAGTGTGGAAATGACATGGTCTTGGATCTCACCGAATGCTGGACCCATCGCTAGTATTCTCATTGTCATGGTAGGGCCATTGAGTTCATTCATTGCTTCCACCAAATTGTACGCCGATCCACTGGGGAGATCAAAAGGGACAAATGGGATGAATTATGTGGCGTTGGGCACTCTTTGTAATTCTTCTGCCCCCCAAGGGCGTAGTTTCAGGAATAAAGTTGTACTCTCCGCCCTTCCTCCTCTTTAAACGCGCTCAGTTCCTCTCTGCTTCAATCCTTTCTTCTTTAGCTCATTTGACCGTTGCTCCTCTCTCTCTCTCTCTCTCTCTCTCTCTCTCTCTCAGTGTTCAAGATTTGTGCTTCCAGCCTGAGCGAAGGAACCAGCACAGTTGCAGCCTCTTGTGCATCAGAATTGGATTCTATTCATGTTTGCTGAGGGTGTTTTTGTTTCAAGGTTGGTGGTCTCATTCTGCTTCTTTTTTACTTCTTTAGGGAGATGAACAGCTGGGGGAGTTAATGTGTTCCGCTTAATGGAATGGGCTTCTGCTACTCATCTTTATGATCTTTTGTCATTTTTCTGCTTCTGCTTTGGAGCTTGACTGTACAATTCAGAGTCTTAATGTCACGCTTTACTGCTTTGTCCTTTTCCCTCATATGATTTGGAATCCTTCTTTGTGTTTCATCAGGTCAGGTTTTTGGATAAATTGAAAGGCAGATCAAGAATACCGCCTTTTCTTTTCTGAAACATTTTGCTTGTGATTGCCAGCTTCTCTTCCTGCTCCATGGAGATCACCAGCACATTTTGTCTTGTTTGCTGTGTAGAAAAGCCTCCTGGTTCCTAGTAGTGGATGGTGGTTTACTTCTCAGTCATGTAGTTCCCATCTTCTTTTACTTCTCTCCGGAGATTTGCTTTTGCATCAACAGCATCTTGTGATCTTCTTTACCACATGCATGTCTGCTTCTCAGGTTGCTGGGATACTAAACATTTGCTTCTTTTTTGTTCTTTCGGGGAGTTTATTTTCCTGTAACAATTTAGTTTCTTCAGCATGATTTCGTCGTGTTTCAGACTGGCAATTCCTCTGTCTTGTCCCCTCCCCAGCCCGACCAAACCAACCCCCCCTTCCGAGTTTGCATTCTTCTTTCCGTTTACATAGGCATCTTTCCAACATAATCTTCTGCTACCACATCTACTTTCAAGAGAATAATTTGCTAACCTCATTATTTTCCTCTCACAGTTCAGTCTGGACAAGGGTTACTGCTGGCAAAATTTTCTGCATTAATCTACAGCTGTCACCTTTTGATAGGGTGAAGAGAAGGATTCCAAAGAGGTTGAAGTCATCTCCACTTGCTGTAAGTTCAATTGATCTTTCCACATATAGTCTGGGAGTTCAACTGAGCTCCAGATTTCATGTTATGTCTCTGGTGATCTTCACCACCACCATGCAGTAATGACTGTGTGGAATTTTTCTGACTACTTACATGTGGAACAGCACTGAAGAATCCTATGAGTTTCGACAACAACCTTCTGCTTCCATTCTGTCAATATGGTTATGATTCGGTTCTGAAGAATTCATAGAAAACCTTCAAGATGGGATGTTCTGCTTCGAGGTTGGAAGATGAAGAAGCTGTCCAGATGTGCAAGGATAGACGAAATTTCATAAAACAGGCGATCGAGCAGAGGATCCGCTTTGCCTCCGGGCACATCGCTTATGTTCAGTCTCTAAAGCGCGTCTCCCGTGCTCTATGTGATTTTGTTGACGGACATGAACACTATGATTCATTTTCAGATTCATTCACAACACCGCCGTTCACGCCTGTGAAGAAATTAAGCCCGGAAATCATTGGTATTCCCTTCAAGTCCTCTGCATCGGCACTAAACCAGCCTGAGAAAATCATCGGGGTTCCATTTAGGTCCTCAGCATCAACACAAAACCGATCTAGGGAAAGCACTTTACATATTGCAAGATACTTGAGATCAGGAGGAAGTACTTCGGTATCCGTTGAAGAGTGTCCTCAGCCAACAGAAACAGTGAGAATTAACTCTTATTACCCTATGGATCATTATGGAAGTGATGACTTTTTTACCACACAGTCCACACCATTAAACTCTTCATTCTTTTCTTCAACTTATGATAGGCCAAGCTACCCGCCAGCATCACCTCGAAATTCACAGTGGGACTCGTTTTGGAATCCTTTCTCTTCACTGGATTCATATGGATATGCATACCAGAGCAGTTTTGATCAGGTGATTAATGATGATGATATAGCAGGATTAAGGCAGGTTAGAGAAGAAGAAGGAATTCCAGAATTGGAAGAAGAAGGAACGAGAGGGGAAGAAGAGTGTGTGCAACCAGAAATCCAGAATGAAAGACATGAAGTCGATTCGGGACATACTAGAATAAAGGATGCAGGTGAAAATTCTTCAGGTGCCAAAAATAAAAATCGTAAAAAGCGTGAGGTGAAGGAACATCAATCTAAGAATTTGGAGACCATTGACGTCTCAGAAACAAAAGATGCCATAGAAATTAAAATAACTAAAGAGAAGGAGGTGGTAGGAAAGAGAGAGTCTGCAGAAGAAACCCCTGGTTTTACCGTTTATCTGAACCGAAGACCAACAAGTATGACAGAAATCATGAAAGACATTGAGTGCCAATTTATACGGATTTGTGACTGTGCTCATGAGGTTTCAGTATTGTTGGAAGCAAGCCGAGCCCAGTACTCATCAACTTCTAGTGAAATTGCTGGTACATTCATCAAGTCATTATAGCGGTCTTTGTTGGGTTGATAACATGAAAAAGAATCATGATATGAAATGCTTCTGAATTTGAAATGTGTACCTCTTATTATTTTGAATTTATATGTTCTGCATTTCTGCTGCAGTTAAAATGATGAACCCAATTGTTTTATTCCGGTCTGCATCATCACGCTCGTCGTCTTCTAGGTTCTTTCATGCTGCTCCCAGTTCAGGATATGATGGTTATGAAAGCAGCAGTGACTATTCCCAGGAATCCTGCATGATATCAGGGAGCCACCAATCAACATTGGATAGGTTATATGAATGGGAGAAGAAATTATATGAGGAGGTTAAGGTAATCGTTTTCAGCGAGCAGACTTTTGGTTCCAACTTACTAGTGGCAAAGAGTAAATGCATTTTAGTGTAATTCGTAACAATGTGTCATGTTGCTGCAGGCTGGAGAGCGGATAAGAATTGCATTTGAGAAGAAATACATGCAACTGAGGAACCAAGATGTGCATGGTGAAGAGCCTTCTGCTGTTGAAAAAACAAGAGCAGTCGTAAGAGATCTGCATACCCGATTAAAAGTTTCTATACATTCAGTTGAGTCAGTGTCAAAAAGAATAGAAACTTTGCGGGATGAGGAATTGCATCCGCAGCTGATCGAGCTAATACTAGGGTATGCTCTAAAATTTTGCTTTATCTATTTGATAAAATAGTTTAGTAAAGAATATATATTTTTTCATGTTAGACCATTGTCATTTAAACTAGTGTGACCAAGAAGATGATTTAGCCATTTGGATGATTATACATCAGAATAAATCCATGCTAGAAGTACTTAAAGGGGTATTTCCAGAGTCCAGTTAGGAACACTATCTCTTTTTTCTTTAGTTTCTTCAAGCGAAAAAATTATGAGACTCTATAGGTCTTTTTACCGACCATTCAATAAAGGTTGCCTTGTCCTCTCAAGTTTCCTGTACATCTTTCCATAGCTTCTCTCCAGATAAGGAGACCCTGAACTATCTTTTCCTAAATTTGGAAGATAATTAATTTCTCAGAGAACTACTGTCATTCTATCATGTCCTCCCAAATGGCTAGAATAAGATTCAGATTAATATCAAAAGAGTGCAAACTAGGAACATCTTGTCTTTCTAATATTACAAGTGATCATTGCATCATTTACCAGCAAATAACTACTTTGTTTGAAATGAAGAAGAAAACTTTCATTGCATGGACATGTAAGGCTAATTTTTACTCTTATCTCGCTCTGTCCATCTATAAATCTGTGCTTATTGATGAGTATGCAATTCCCAGAATTAAAATGCTACAATCATTTGAATAATGGTAACTTCTAAAAATATAGTAGAAAACACATCTTTCCGTCCTCTTGCATGTCCTCAAGTGGCCTATTTTCTAAAGAGCGCCACCATTTTCATATTTTTGCCTTAACTGAAGTGATGCTCAAACACTATGAAAACTCATCATGTCACGGCTAGGCCCTTGATTCTTCAAACAACCCGCACAGTATAATCTCAATAGACAATTCTTGGACAATTATGGTGCGTAGGTCAATGTAGATATAGGCTAAACATGCTCCTATGAAGATTAGAATTTGGAACCTACACATAGGCAAGGTTTCAACCATTGATATGACAAGTTATCAAACACATTCATATTGTGTGCACTAATACAGATTTTTCACATCTCAATGGTCTATAGTAGAGGGAACAAAGAGTATGCATGTTCCACAATGAACAATATGATACTCAACCTCACTTTACCCTGTACATGCACGTCATCAACAGTCAAACTATAAAAAGCCTATATAAAGTTCAGTTGATTCTTTCAATAACATAGTTTAGTCATTATAAAGCCATTAGACAGTAATCAAAGTAATGATAGTATGCATTAAGCTGATGACATATTCTAATTATGTGCAGCAGATAGGAACTAGAAATAAATGAACAAATTGTCGATCAATTCACCAGTATTTAGACCATGTGTATCAGGCAGTCAAACAGTATGGCATAGCTTTTTCATGAAGGTGCAGTTTGATTCCTTCCAGTGATGCAACTTAATCATTATAAAGCTGCTGGTAGAGTAATGGAAGTAATGATACCATGCATTCAGCTGATGCTCTGCTCCAAAGTAAAAGCTCTCGCTTTTTTACCTGCTCTAATTCTAACATGCAGATAAGATCTGATCCCTTTTTTTATAAATTTTTTAATTTTTATTTGTGATTTACATCTAGCGTTGATTATATAATGTAAAATTGCATCATTCAATAAAAATAAAAATTTGGGAATTTGGGACCACAGAGTGTGTAGTTGATTCTTGAAATGCTTAGGCAGGAGATGGTGGGCTCTTCTTTTTTTTATTATGTTGTGGGCTTCTCTTGCTGTTGACTACTTGATGCTGGTGAGTGGTGGTCCGTTGGATCAAAAAGACATCGAATCATGTCCGTTCAACTTGCTTCCTTTGCCCCGCGGCGCAGGTTAGCGAAGATGTGGAGGACGACCACGGACTGTCACCGGATCCAGAAGCGCACGGTAGACGAGGCCAAGCTCCTGATCCTCGCGTCCGCTGCTGGGAAGGGCTCGGAGGAGGCAGCGCCGCAGCCACGGCATCCCCGGGCGGCCGCGGCGCTCGAGGCGGAGCTCCGGAACTGGCGGGCGTGCCTCGAGGCGTGGGTCGCGGCCCAGCGGGCCTACGCCCGAGCCCTGGCCGGGTGGGCACTCCGCTGCGGCGACCCCGGGGGCGGCGGCGCGCGGTCCCCGCTCTCCCCGCCGCGGCCCTCGGGCGGCGCGCCGGCGGTGCTGGGCCTGTGCGTGCAGTGGTCGCGGCTGCTGGAGTCGGTGGGGGAGGCGCAGGTGGTGGACGGCCTAGACTTCTTCGCGGCCGGGATCGGGTCGGTGAGCGGGAGGGCGGCGGCCGAGGAGGAGGGGGAGGGAGACGACGCCACGGCGGCAGCGGCGATGGCGACGGCGGAGATGGCCAGAAGGGTGCTCTGTGCAGGGATGTCGGTGGCCGTCAGCTCGCTGGCCGACTTCGCCGCGAGGTCGGCGGAGGGGTACGAAGTCCTGGTGCGGTGGGGCGACCGAAGGGCAGAATCGTAATTTTGTGGCAGTGCAGGTAGTGTTGTAATTAACTAGCAAAACCGGTGGCCAAAGAAATCTATTTGTTATTTCTGTTCGTCGTAAATCGGAAAACAGCTATGGCTTTGAGATCTGTGAACTCTTAGATCGGACCTCTCGGGTTTATCTTCTTTTCTGGGAAATTATTCTGCCATTTTGATGTCCGTATATAAGAAAGAAGCCTTTCGTTCAATCTGATATTTATTTTCCAACATAATTTTTTCTAATATCTGATAATTTTGATTGTACATGAATATTTCTATCCGCAACCAAACTCATTCTCTGGTGATTTCCAGTGGGTATTTGCAAGAACTATTAGCTCGCGAGTTCATCGCATGCTCAGCAGAGCTTCCATGCTCTGCCACCCTTTCCATAGAGCATGACGAGCCGGGATAAGCTTGCGGATGCAATCTCAGCAACCTCGAGCAGCTATGACCAGTTGGCAGCCCAACATTCTCGTAGCCACTGTAATTACCAGTTGCAGTAAACCTCTGTCGATTCTCGTGATCATTCTCATGGTGCTTAGAGCTCCCTAAAGATTGTGACGGGAGATTACCTGATCACTTCGAAGATTATGTTCAATGTGCTGAAGTTGAGTGGATCTCTTGCCATCATCTTCCTTCTGTCGGTGATGCAAATGGCAATGATGAAGATGACAAAGTAGGAAAGCTGTGAAAATATTAGGTTCTTCTTCTTCTTGTCTTCCTTCTTGATTCCATCGGAGCTTGTGTCATCCTTATCTTATATCAACGAAGGAAAAGGACATGGAAGAGGGAAGATACCTGGAAACCAGAATGGCATCAGTATAACTACAAAGAGTATGATGAAATAGGAAAGATATCACGCAAAGAGGAACAGAAGTACTCACATCATGACGATAACGAACACCAAAACTGCAGGGGAGATGAGACCCGGTCGATACAATTCTCACCAGCGTGTCTGGAGTTCACAGCGACAAACAATGCACTGACCAACTTCTCCACAGAAGTCAATCCGTCGAACACCGCTCCGTTCCAGTCCACGGCGCAGAAGAGCACAAGCAGCGCAGTCATCAGCCCTGATAGCGGATAAGATTTCCTAGTATGAGAAATCTCACTGGTTTATTAAGAAAATTTTCCATTCTAATTTGCATAAATAGAACTCATATTATATTAATCAAAATTAATTTTCACGATTATATTTTTAATCTATCAAGGTATCAGAGCATCTTGTCTAGAACAAACTCGCTCCTCACCGACTCTTCCCCTTCGCCCCTGCTTCCTTTGCTTCCACGAGCGAAAGCTTTCTTTCCACTGTTTCGACCAGTGGACCACCCCCTCTACCGCTGTCTCTTGGCCGCAACCTCTCCACCGCTGCCGCTACCAACGACCATTCCTGCCCCTGCTCTTTCCCCTTGCAACCATCGCCGTCGCAGCCACCGATCTCGACAGTAACTGCTATTGCTTCTTGGCCCACGCACCTCCTCTGTCGCTGCTTCAACTAGTGGCCACGCAACTTATCACCGTCACTATCCCCCCCCCCCCGGCCAACAATCTCTTCTCCCTCGCTACCTCAACCGTAGCAATGTACAGCTGCAGTCGCCCCTGTTCTGCGGCAAACCAGATAGAAGGATGCAAGAAAGAAAAAGGGCAAAAGAACACAGTCACCGACCTCGGCATCCACCGCTGTCGTTGCTCTTTCCTTCCCCCCACCACGTAACCCCGCTGTCGCAGCTCTCCGGCCCACAACTACTACTATCGTAGCCTCCGGTCGTGCGATCATCCCATCGGCTGCTGAAGCGTGAGAACGGCCGCCGTTGCTACTCCTAGTCGCGCCACCACCGTTGCAAGCCATTGAGCCCTTGCAGCAGTAGCGTTCTCTTCTACGGTGTGACAAAAGCAAAGTACTCTTTGCTGCCGTCGCCCAGCCGCCGGTTGTCATCACCGCTTCCTCCTCTCACAGTTGCTCTTTCCCTCCCTTCACTGCTGTCTATGTCGCACTGCCGATGTTTTCCCCGGATTCTCTTCACTCTCTTATGGACGATGCTCCCAAAGGAGGCACAGGTGCTGCATCACCCTTCTAATCACAATAACTCACTGGCACTCCCTCCAACGACAATGACCCCTGCTGCTCGCCTCTATCACCCGGTCGTCTCCTCCTTCTCTCACTGCCCATTGTTGTGCTAACCAGTGGACAGCAGGACATAAGCACCCCCACCTTCCTGTGGAGGTAGAGCATCTTGCTTCGGTACAGCACCCCTTCACCTTTCCCAGAGGTGTTGCATCTCTCCTTCCGGTGCAGATTAGTGTTATCTGGACCTAGAACTCGAAGAGGTCCTCGTCTAGTTTAGCACTTGCTACCCGGTGTCCTAGGAGGTCTCCTTCGATCGATCGTTCTACATGGGGTACATTATCACCATTACCACGTGAACGAGTCGAGAGGCCTGTCAATAACCTCAGAATGTCTTCATCATCTTCTTCTGATATTTCAATTATTGTTCCTGTAGGAAATCATAGTGCTTCTCCACATACAGGATTTATCTCCATCAATGCTGCCACGCTAATCCCTTTTAAGTTATCAAAAGGCGGCAACTATATATCTTGGCAAGCCTAGTTTTCTAATCTCTTATTAGGCTACGTCGACGGCTCTCTCAATGTCCACCAGCAATGAAGAGAGAAGTACCATTGCTGATTATCTACAAAATATCAAAGTTATCATTGATGACTTAGCTTTGATAGGTTATTTCCTCTGTGATGAAGTGATAATCCATACCCTTAATGGCCTAGGAGATGAGTACAAGGAATTGGCAGCTACAATTCAAGCATGCGACTCACCAATGTCATTCGAAGAACTTTATAATAGGTTGACTGACTACGAGACGTACTTAAAGTGCGAGGATAAGTTGGCCAGACCAACCATCACAGCTCAAGTTAGTCAAAAGTTCAAGAGGCAAAGCAACCAGTACAAGAAGAATATCAACAAAGGTTTGGCTAAGATGACTCATGACCCTATAGGTCCCCAACAAACCCTCTTTCCTCCGCCTCATCAATATTTCTATCAAAATGGCAATCCATTAGCCATCAGTCTTAGCATCCAAACCTCATAACCCAACAAAGAGTTGTTTGCCAACTATATGATAAAGTCAGACACTACAAAAGTTTGTCAATCTCGACTCAAACTCCCTACTTCATCACGGTGGTCTCAAACGAATCTCATGACTACATCGGCTACAAATCAGTCTAATTGGATTGTGGATTCTAGCGCCTCTCATCACATCACTTCTGATCTTCAGAACTTGCCTATCCATAACAACTATAGTGATAATGAAGATGTCATCATCAGTGACGCTAACGTAATTCCTATTACTCATACTGGTTTCGCAATGCTTAATTCACATATCGTAAATTTTATACTCGATGATGTTCTGTAAGCACCCCACATTAAACGAAATCTCATTTCCGTTTCTCAATTCTGCAAATAAAATAATATCTCAATTGAATTTTTTCCTAACTCTTTTCTTGTCAAGGATTTAAGCACAGGAGCATCCTTAGTCGGAGGCCAGAGTAAGGACAACGTCTATGAATGGCCGTCAACTCCATAAATAACCTGGCCTATTGCTTATTCCTTAGTTGCAACTCCAATTGATGTGTGGCATCATCGTCTTGGTCATCCCTTATCCTCTATTCAGCAAAAATTACTTTCTCGTTATTCTTTTTCTACTCTTAAAAATAGTAGCATTATAACTCATTGTGATGTTTGTCTCAGTAATAAAAGTCATAGACTCCCCTTTGGAATATCTTCTATATCCTCCTCTAAACCGTTTGAAATTATTTATACTGATGTTTGGGGCCCTGCTCCAATCCCTTTTTTTGACAAGTTTAGATTTTATGTCATTTTTGTCGATTATTTTACCAAGTATACATGGTTATATCCTTTCCATCATAAATCAGACGTTTCAAAAATCTTTACCAACTTTCGAAAGTTGGTCGAGAATTTTTTTCAGTCTTCAATCAAAATAGTTTACTCTGATAGTGGAGGCGAATATCAAGCCCTCACATCTTGTCTCTTAGCTTGTGGTATACAATACCTTAAGTCACCCCCACATACTCCCCAATTAGTTAGTTCTGCTGAATATAAATATCGACATATAGTTGAAACTGGTCTCTCACTTCTTCATCAAGCTTCCATGCTCGTATGGTCACTCCAGTCTTATAATACCAGTCACCATTTGAAAAACTTTTCCATAAGCCTCCAAATCTTTAGAAACTTAAAGTTTTTAGTTGTTTATATTATCCATAGCTACGACCTTATACCTCACATAAGCTGACACCCCGATCCAAGCCTTACACCTTTATTAGATATTCTCTGAAACATAATACTTTCCGATGTTACGAACCCCAAACTCAAAGAGTCTTTATATCACGTTACGTTACTTTTGTGGAGTCTACTTTTCCTTTTCATAACTATCCTACCATGCAAGCTATTCCAATAAACATACTATTGGGTAATCCGTCAGGGGAGCGACATCTCAAGCGCAGCAGAAGAACAGAAAATAAAACCCCAGATTTTCGTAGAAAGTTTCCGTCATCGTGCGAAGATCGATGCATCAAAAATAAATCCGCAAAACTGCACATGTAAAAGAAGATACATAGGGAGATCGTATATCCCTGAATTCCTGTAGATTTATAGGAGAGGATGAAAGAGGCCAAGCGTCCTCCTCTCTAACGGTATCCATACGGCAGAGATTACGACGATGTACCTCTCTCTCTAGGGAGAGGAGAACATGAGGTGGCTACCAAAAGAAACCCTCAGCCTATAGAGCTTTGGTTTCCTCCTATTTATAGAGGCCCCCTGAAAATCCTAATGGATCTTTTGCCCTATTGGGTATTGGATCTCCATCCAATTACCCAAGCTTCTTGATTAGTGGGTCTCTACCTAATAATCTCTTATTAGCAATTATTGGATCTCATCTTAGGAACCAATAATTCAGGGGCTTAATGGATATCCAATAAGATAGGGAGTTCAGTGGATATCTCATATCCGAATCTCTACTCGTCGTAACACCTACCATATGTGTGTGACCCTCTAGGCCCAATATCGAGCTGGCCATGAGTCATACTTATCAGAACTCCTTATGACTTAGTGAATTATTATCTCTATAATAATTCACCCAACTCATCGACTACAGACGTATTAGGCCACTACGTTGCGGCCCCCAGACGTTACAGGAAAATTCAATCCTTTGGACCTATCTATCCTCAGTTACTATGTATCTATGGCCCCTCATCCATCCAATATCTCAGAGACCCTATACTGGGCATGGTGCTATCAGGCCCATACAGTCTCTCCTCGAGTCTTGCTCTTGTCGGATTCTCCCAAAGAACTCTTTCTCACTCAATCCAAATAACCTTGGCCAAGGATTTGTTCGAGCAAGAATACATGGGATATTCTTCTCATGATACCGAGAGCGAATGATCCTCTATTGACACTAAATAGCCCTCGTAAGGTTGGCTACCACTCCCAATAACCGGTTGTATTAGATCTGAAACTTTCCAAACCTATAAGTCCGGTATCAAAGAGTGGAGTACTCAGATAGGACATCCTTGGTGTCTCAAGTCTAAGGACCAAATACGCTACTGGGACTACAGAATCGCTGTTTGACGTGAGGTATCAATAACCATCCAGTATTCCGTAGGCGGATCAATCAGTGAACTCATTCCCCAATGAGCACCTGCACTGTACTCTTAGTGTCCCCACATGAGTAGCTATGAGACCAACTACTTCCATCATATGGATGGGTATACAGCACATCAGTCTATCCAGTTATCTCGATGTCCTTCTCAAGTAACCTATGACCAGGATAATTCAGGGTCTGTGTTTAAATGTGAATCGGTCTCATTATCATGATCTCATCACAATCCGATTCCCATTGCACAGATCTAGGAACATCACAATATATGCAACACGCAAGATAAAGTGATAAAATGCCCAATAATAAGCAAAGAGAAAAAGTGCATATCAAGTCACAAGTATCATCACTCATATGATTGGCTTATATGACATATATGACTAGCACATACGACTAGCACATACATCACTGGAGTATCCCTCCGATCCCATCATACGAACCTCCTATGACACTATCCAGTCTCTTTCCTCAGGATCCGCACTCTCTTGTTCTCCAGGTTCAACAGCTCCTCACTCCCTCTATTACTTCTCCTCTGCCTTTTTCATAAGCTTTCCCTACTATTGATGTAATGCTCTCAGAAACACAACAACATTCTTTATCCTCTTTTGAACACAATAACACTGAAGTACCTCAGCCTGCTCCAACTCGTGTTAATGCCTCTCCACTACCTATACCAACAACACAAGCTACAACCCCTAAACATCCGATGACAATATGCTCCAAGAGTGGTGTATTCAAACCACGTCAAGTCCTCGACCTACTTACTATCACAAAATCCTCTTCTAAGATCAATGAACCTATCACAATTACTCAAGCTCAAAAATCTCCACACTGGCGTAAAGCCATGTGTGAAGAATATGATGCCCTCCTTCATAACTCCACATGGACCCTTGTATCCTCTCATCCTACACAAAACATCATCGGGTATAAATGAATTTTTTGAATTAAGCGGAACCCAGACGGATCCATTGCTAGATATAAAGCACGTCTAGTAGCCAAAGGGTTTGATCAACGACCTAGAGTTGACTTCACAGAGACTTTCAGTCCTGTTGTTAAATCCACAACAATTTAACTTATTCTAAGTTTAGCCGTCTCAAAAGGCTGGCAGCTACGAAAACTATATGTTAACAATACCTTTTTACAGGGGACTCTAACTGAAGTTGTCTATATGCAGCAACCCCCTGGCTTCATTCATCATCAGTATCCAAGACATGTTTTCAAACTACAAAAAGCTATTTATGGACTTCGTTAAGCTCCAAGAGCATGGTATACTAAACTTGGCTCATTTCTGACATCAACTGGTTTCATCAACTCCAACTCTGATACCTCGTTATTCTTATGATAACAAAATAGAAACACAATATATCTTCTCGTATATGTGGATGATATTTTTATTACAGGCAATGATCCCTTGGAGATTCAGACATTCCTAATGCAATTGGCTAATCGATTCTCCCTCAAAGATCTTGGACCCTTAATTTACTTTCTAGGAGTTAAAGCAATATTTACATCTTCAAGTCTCCTCCTATCACAAAGCAAGTATATTTAAGACCTATTATCTAAAACAAACATGCAGGATGCAAAAGAAGTTACAACTCCTCTCTCTACTAGTGAATCACTCAAATTATGTGATAGAAGCTTTGCTTCAGATACTACTCAATATCGACAAGTACTTGGCTCTCACCCGTCTAGATATTTCATTTGTAGTCAATAAATTATCCCAATTCATACACCAGCCATCTACTATGCATTGGTCTGCCGTCAAATGAATTTTGTGATATCTTAAAGGGACCCTTCATTATGGCCTCTTTCTCCGCAAACATACCCCACTTAATCTCTATGCCTTTGTTGATGCTGATTGGGTGGGGAACTTTGATGATAGAACTTCTACGTCAGGGTATATTATTTTTCTTAGAGCTAATCCTATCAGTTGGAGTTCTAAGAAGCAAAAGACAGTCGTACAGTCTACAACTGAAGCTGAATATTGTACTATCGCTACAGCTACTACTGAACTCAATTGGGTCATAAATCTCCTTAAGGAACTTAACGTCAACTCTACCCTTCCTTTTACAATATATTGTAATAATGTTGGAGCTACCTACTTATGTGTCGATCCAATATTCCACTCACGTATGAAACACATCATCATCGACTTCCACTTCGTGCAAGATCAAGTTGTCAGACATCAACTACGTGTCTCTCACGTACATACGGCTGATCAACTAGCAGACTTACTCACGATGCCTCTTGCTCATAAATTATTTTCATTACATCGATCCAAGATTGGTATCCTTGATAGGAGCACTATCATACAGGGGCATGATAGCGGATAAGATTTTCTCAAACTGCATGAGAAAATCCCATTGGTTTGTTGAGAAAAATCCTTCCTCCTAATCTATATAAATCAATATTAGTTTTCACGATTATATTTTTATTCTATCAAGCCCGTAACCGTGAGAGACAGCATCGAAGTCTGCGACTTATGAAGCAGAGGACTGAGTTGAGCCCCTACTGTGCTCTTCAGCATGCACTTGAATTCGTCACGTCCGGTGAGCTTCTTCAAGGCCCGTATCACCCATCTCAGGAACAGAGGGAACAGCGTGTTGCCTCCCAGAACCTGAGCGATCATGAGCAGGAGAACGATGACAAGATAGGAAAGCTCTCAAGAGCTCACTCGTTCTCTTGAGACGCCGGCAAAGCACGCCAGGAGCAACGAGATGCCGAGCAAATGAAAGTTAGCAACATAACCAGAGACTACATATCCCGGAGATCGAACAGAGCGTTCGTCGCAGACGGCCGCCGCAGGACTTATCCCCGACTCAATGCGGTCAATGGTGTTTTGGGAGGGATCGAAGGACTCGAGCTCAATGCATGCTGAATCCACTCTGCCGGCAGAGCTCCCCGCTTCGTCTTGCTTCCCTCTCCCAAGCAGAAGGCCGAGCTAAGTAACGAACACCTTGCCGCCATGAAACATCAAGAGCGTAAGGACGACAATTTGAGCACTGGAGAGGTTCTCCATCTCGACAGCGGCGAGTCCGGAGACCGTCAGAGCCGACGTCGACATGAACAGCAAGCATGTCGACGTACCGAGGCCGGAAGGCGGGATCACTGGGCTTCAGAAGCATCAAAGCTAGAGATCCAAACAAGGCAAGGGACACAAAGCAACACAGCTGAATCACGAACGGGCTCAGGGGGAAGGCCGAGAAGCGATGAAGGAAGAGGATTGGCTTGTCGAGGTATCCATTTAGGCGTGCCAAACTGTATGTCGTGATGAGGATGAACTCGTTGGCGCGGCTCATGACATGTCCGACCACGCTGATCTCATGTCTCAGTACGGTGCTATTGAAGATTAATATGCACCAAAGAATTGATACAAAAAATTGATTCTTCCAATGTAGTGTTTGTGCAGTTGATGCTTGATGCATGTTCTTGGTTTTGGCCATTGACTTCAGCTAAGGCGGGCCCAAAGTCAACTCCAGCATCAGAAACATGCTAAAAGTATCACCGAAAATTTCTTCTTCTTCTTGTGAAACTTGAATTCATAGAGGATCACCTCCTTATGGTGGCTGCAGTCCATGAGCCATAATAATGGTGACTAAAATAACTAATGCTGCAGGTGCCAAGGAAGGTGGAGCAACAGATGGTGACCACGTGGGCGATGAACACCTGCAGGCCCGAATGCTACCTTGGTGCTAAGTTTTAGCTGACGAGGAAAGACACCTCCACCACCACCACCAATGTGATAGGACCCTAGCAGGGTTAGGTCCTACTCAACCATGTAACAGCTAATAAAAACCCTGTGAGAATGTAATAAACCTCACCTAGCCGCCTCTATCCTATAAAGAAGAGAGGCTAGGGTTTATATTTGGGTCTTTGGGCTTCTTAGCCGCCGCCCCTTATTCTTGGGCCGGCCCGCTAAGGTTGAGGGCAAATTGGGTAGTTCACTTAGGAAGCAACCCCTAGGGTTAGGGTTTGGAGCTCTATATAAGCTTGTAGCCTCCACCTCTTTGGAATAAGAAAGATCAATCTATATTTGCAGCCACCAGGCTACTTGGAGGGTGGAACCCCTATAGCGTTCCAAGGGTTGATCCCCCTCAAAGATCAATCTCTATAGAATTCCTCTGGGGTTCTATCACAATGCCGGTTGAAAGGGAGGCTGGTGGTGCCCTGGGCCATGAGGTCGATCATGCCGGTGGCTGCCCAACCAGGGTTGGTACTGTTAGTGTCAATAACTTTACGCCGTGGCTTTGGGGCCGACGCGGCTGGGTTCGGGTCCGAATGTGCAGAGATCTTCTTCGATCGACCTTGGAGTCTGACAATACCGACGGGGGCTCTCCAATGGGCGTTCTGTCTTCGTTCCTGCACACAGGTCGGGTCGGCAAAACTCCACCCGACCCCTCCGACGATCAAGTTAGTTGATGGTTTCAGAGGGGGGTTTTGCTGATCCGAGCAAGCCCCCTTATTTCCTGAACGTAAGGGCTTATATAGGGGATGTTATAATTTTCTGATGTGTCCGCTTGCAAGGAGTAGGGTCGTACCTCTGATAGCGTCTGATGCTATGTGGAGGACCTGGCTCCTGCGAGATGGCGACAGGCTTCGGTCGATGTGCGAGATGGCGACGTGCCTTGGTCGGCGTTCGGCCTGGTTTGGCCGGGCGCTGTCGGGTCGGATGGATGACCTCCGTAGCTCTTCACCAAGCACGGTCCAGGTGACGTCGGCTCATGTCCTGTCATCATTATTACCCTCATCATTCTCCCCCCCTCCCCCCCCCCAAAGGAAGCCATGCTCCGGCTCTTACCCGAGCGGTCGGAGGCGTGGCTTCTGGCAGTTGAGACGATCGGCTTTTCCTCCGGTAGGTGTTGTAAAGGTTCCTGAGAGGGTCTCAGTGGGCTGTTAACGACTCGGCGTCCTGGGCGGAATGCAACGAAGGTGTATAGCTTGAGCGTCCTTCGACTGAGGCCGAAGGGTCGGGCGACCAGGTCGCGTCGAGCTGTGGGCTTGGCTAGATTACGGCCGAGGTACACGGCTCAGGCGGGTGGACCACGTAGAGGTGTAGGACTTGGGCAGGCTGCAGCCGAGATACATGGCTCAGGCGGGCTGACCGCGCAGAAGTGTAGGACTTAGGCAGGTTGTGGCCGAGGTACACGGCTCAGGCGGGTGGACCGCGCAGAGGTGTAGGACTCAGGCAGGCTATGGCCGAGGTACACGGCTCAGGTGGGTGGACCGCGCGGAGGCGTAGGACTCGGGCAGGCTGCGACCGAGGTACATGGCTCAGGCGGGCTGACCACGCAGAGGTGTAGGACTCGGGTAGGCTGTGACCAAGGTACACAGCTCAAGCGGGTGGACCACGCATAGGTGTAGGAATCGGGCATGCTGCGGCCGAGGTACACGGCTCAGGCGGGTGGACCGCGCAGAGGTGTAGGACTCGAGCAGGCTGTGGCTGAGGTACACGGCTCAAGCGGGTGGACCGAGCAAAGGTATAGGACTCGGGTAGGCTGCGGCCGAGGTACACGGCTCAGGCGCACTGATCGCACAGAGGTGTAGGACTCGGGCAGGGTGCGACCGAGGGACACGGCTCAGGCGGGCTGACCACGCTGAGGTGTATAGCTTGAGCATCCTTCGACCGAGGCCAAAGGGTTGGGCGACCAGGTCGTACCGAGCTGCGGGCTCGGACAGATTACGACCGAGGTACATGGCTCAGACGGGTGGACCGCGTAGAGGTGTAGGACTTAGACAGGCTGCGGCCGAGGTACATGGCTCAGGCAGGCTGATCGTGCAGAGGTGTAGGACTCGGGCAGGGTGCGATCGAGGTACACGGCTCAGGCAGGTGGACTGCACAGAGGTATAGGACTTGGACAGGCTGCGGTCGAGATACATGACTCAGGCGGGTGTACCGCGCAGAGGTGCAAGACTCAGGTAGGTTGCAGCCGAGGTGCACGGCTCAGGTGGGTGGACCGCACAGAGGTGTAGGACTCGGGCAGGCTGCGGCCGAGGTACACTGCTCAGGCGAGTGGACCACGCAGAGGTGTAGGACTCGGGCAGGGTGCAACCGAGGGACACGGCTCAGGCGAGTGGACCACACAGAGGTGTAGGACTCGGGCAGGGTGCAACCGAGGGACACGGCTCAGGCGAGTGGACCACGCAGAGGTGTAGGACTCAGGCAGGCTACGGCCGAGATACACGGCTCAGGCGGGTGTACCACGTAGAGGTGTAGGACTCGGGCAGGCTGCGGCCGAGGTACACGGCTCAGGCGGGTGGACCGCGCAGAGGTGTAGGACTCGGGCAGGCTACGACCGAGATACATGACTCAAGCAGGTGTACCGCGCAGAGGTGTAGGACTCGGGTAGGCTGCGGTCGAGGTACACGGCTTAGGCGGGTGGATCGCATAGAGGTGTAGGACTCGAGCAGGGTGTGACCAAGGGACACGACTCAGGCGGGCTGACCGCGCTGAGGTGTATGACTCAAGGAGGCTACGACCGAGCAGTTACTTGGGGCGGTGATGATTCAGCACAACTACCTGCCGACGAGGGCGACCGAGTAACCCCTTGCTTGCGTGAGGCTTCGAGAAATGATTCCACCTGCTAAGTCGCAAGTTCTCGGGAGTCGAGATCGAGGGGCTTGCGCTCTGGCGTTTACTCCGTTCGCCTCCCGACCGCCAGATCAAGACTCATTTATGGTGGAGTGGCTTTTGGCCTTCTCGAGGTGACGCACCTCGCGGGCAAGCAGGCCAGTGGGCTGTCGCCCACTTGCGGGAGACGAAGGGTCGCTATTTTGGCAAGACTTTTCCTATAAATAGCGTGCGGTGGCTTCCCCGCATGCCTCCTACTAGGTATCTATCTAGCCGCTCCCTCCGGACTTTGTTACTTCCCCCTTTTGGTCGTCCCTTTTGATTTCTATAGCCATCTCCGTTCGAGTCAGCCCTCCTGGCTCCCCTTCCAAAGGTTAGTAAGGATGGCCTCTTCTTCTTCCTCAACTTCATCCTCTTCTACTTCCTCCTCTGGCAATGTCGGGGATAACCCGTTACCGCCGAACCACAACTCGTCTTCTGACGAGAAAGTGGCGCAGGCCCTTGAAGTCCTAATGTGGCCACATGATCTTGACTCCATAGTGAGCGAGTCGTCGCTCAGCGACCTCCGGGATCGTTACAGCATCCCAGAGGACTACGTCCTTCTCGCCCCCGAACCAGGGCAACGGGCGTACGACTAGATTCCCAAGGGCTTCGCCTTAACCTTGGACGCCCTCGAGACGGGGTTGTGTTTCCCCTTGCACCCCGTCATCACTTCGTGTATTTCTTGGTGGCGTATTTCACCGTCACAGATGGCACTAAACTCCTGGCACTATCTGGTGGCATTCCTGAGGGAATGTCACTACGCCGGTATCACCCCGACCCGATCCCTTTTCTTATCTTACTTCCGCCTTTCCAAGGGGTCATGGGGCTATTTTCTTTCAGCCCGACCGATCTTCCGGGTTAGTGGGGCCCCTTCGAGCAACAAAGGATGGAAGGGGCATTTCTTTTACATCTACTGTGCGAGGGACTAGGGCTTCAGGCTCCGGTGGTCGGCACGTATGATTGACAACACCACCCTGGGTCTGAGCGACGAAGAGTACAGGGACCTCCGGAGGCTTAAGGAGATTCTTCCCTCCTCCAGAGTCATCCAAAATATGACCGAGCAGTGGCTGGTCGGGGCGGGCCTTAGCCCGACACCTCAAGGTATGTCTGCAGTAGGTAGTTTAGGGAATTTACGAGTTGTTCCGAATACTAACCAATGTTTGTGTTTTCTTGCAGAGATGGTGAATCTCAGATCTATACGCGGGGGGTGGGCTTCGACGGTTTCGCCCCCGCGGCCACCGACCGAGTCGAGGACGGGCTCGAAAGAAGCCCCGGTGGAGGTCGAGGCCAATCGGCCTCGAAAGAAGGCAAAAATCTATGCCTCGAAGGGGCCCGATGTGGCAGCGGCCCGGTCGGGAGGAGCCACTGCAGAACCGGTTGATCGGGCAGGAGCGAGCCTCAGGCGGGGTGAGGTCGGGCCCAGCCGAGATGAGATGGGGAAGGAGCCTCGGCTTCCCTCCGTACGGGATCTCTGCTGACTCCTTGTAGGAATCAAGGACAAGCCCTACCAGGCTCGGGCGATGGGCGACCTGCCAACGGGAGAGGCATCTGACCTGCTGGTGGGCCGTTGGGGGAACTTGACCCATGGGGACCGGGTGTCGGCCGATGGTGATTCCACGGCCGCGTTGATCCGAGGTGAACTCCATCCCGACATGGCTCGGGAGATGTACACCCTGTCCTCCCAGGTCCTGCTTGGCAAATTTGCCAAGTCGCTGATGTGGGTCAGTATCATGTCCCCGGCTTCTCGTCGTTACTCGGGCGGCATCATTCTGATTCTTTTTATCACAGGGCCAGCACTATACCATGGCGCTGATGGACTAGGTGCGCAACGCTGGCCGAGTCATCAGTGAACTAAGCGAGCGCAATGCCGAGCTGTGGAAGCAGGTTGAGGAGATCCGCACAGGAGCGGCTCCCAAGGCGATGGCGGCCACCGAGCAGCGTGCGTCTGATCTGGAGGCGGAGACGACCCGCCTCAAGTCTGAGCTCAAGGTGACTGAGGAATAGAATAAAGAGCTTCAGGTGCTTCTTAAGTCGAATCAGGCCGAAATCCGCTTGGCGAAGGGCAAGGTGGCCGCACTCACCAAGAAGCTGGAGGACGTAGGTGCCGAGGCGCGGACGGCTTCCGAGGCCCTGGCTGAAGAGATCCGCCAAAGGCCGGAGAAGAATAAGAAGATGATCAAGGCCTATAAGGAATCCTAAGGCTTCCAGCTCGGGCTGACTCGGACAGGGCAGGTTACCTACGAGTATGGGTACCGGATCGCCTTGGCCCATTTTCGAGCGTGCCACCCCAGCCTCGAAGTCGCGGAAGATCCTTTTGCCTCCTTCCCCTAGGACTTGGGCGTTGACATGCCGGAAGAGGTCCCTTTCGATGACAGCTTGGAAGCCCCAAGGGAGTAGGTCGGGTTCATTGTAACAGTTTTTTCCTAAGGGGTTAGTCGGGGTAAATGTTTGTAAGACATGGTCGTCCAATCCTGTAACCCAACTTTTGCTAAATGAAAAAAATTTTTGTTCAGACTCTTTGTATTGTCCCACTTAGTCTTCCTACACGAAAATTTTTTTAAGATTCTGCATGTTCCACGCCCTTGATAAAGGATGGCCCTCCATTGTCACGGGCCAGTATGTGCCGGCTAGGACAATCTCGACAACCCGATAAGGTCCTTCCCAATTGGGAGCAAGCTTGTTGCATGCTCGGGTCGGGTCACTCACCTGGGCTCTATGCAGGACCAGATTGCCTAATTTGATTGGTCGAGGACGTACTTTCCGATTATAAATTCAGGCAACAGCTCTCTTATAAGAGAGAGCTTTGAAGTGCGCATTGGCCCACTGCTCCTCGAGCAGGTCCAGTCTAGCTCGGAGTCCCTCGGCCGACATCCCTTCTTCATAGCCTTTTGTCCAAGGGGTAGGGATGACCACCTCGGGTGGTAGGATGGCCTCAGTGCCGAACGCGAGGCTGTAGGGGGACTCTCTAGTCATAGTTTTGGGGGTGGTCCACAAGGACCACAGGATGCTCGAGAGTTCATCCACCCAAGCCGATCGGGCCACGGACGCTCTTCTCCTAAGTCAATCCAGGATGGATCTATTGGTTACCTCCACCAGACCGTTCATCTGGGGGTGGGCCACCGAGCTAAATCTCAGCTAGATCTTATAGCTCGCGTAGAATTCCTTGAACCGAGCGCTGGCGAACTGGGCCCCGTTGTCAGTGATGATGACCTTGGGCAGGCCGAACCGAGTCACTATGTTTTTCTATACGAACTTCTCCACCTGACGCTCCGTGATCGTTGCTAGTGGCTCAGCCTCGACCCACTTGGTGAAGTAGTCCACCCCGACCACAATATACTTCCGCTGCCCTGAGGCTGGCAGGAAAGGTTCGAGGAGGTCCATTCCCCACTACGCGAAGGGCCATGCACAGTCTACGGGGGTGAGCGGAACCACGGGCTGCCGAGGCATCCGGGCATGCCTCTGACACGCGTCGCATCATTGCACATAGGTTTTCGCATCCCGACACATGGTAGACCAGTAGTAGCCTTAGCGAAGGATCTTGTACGCCAAGGTTCTCCACAAATCCCCTCATGGACCTCGACCAGAATCGACCGAGCTTCGTCAGGGTCCAAGCACCATAGGAGAGGATGTGAGAATGACCTCTTATAGAACCGTCCATTTATTTCATAGTACCAAGCATGGGTACGGCGTAGATGCTGAGCCACGGACTGGTCAACGAGCACAGCTCCATTGCACTTGAACCGCAGCATCTCCTGCCCCCACGTTGTCGGTGCGTCGGACGTGGCTACCGTGGTGATCGTGCGGGAAGGGAGTTCCTCAACGTCGAGCTCAACCTCGGGGCCTGACCTTGAAGCTAGCTTAGCCAACGCATCTGCCCACTCATTCTAACTCTCGGCACCCTAGATAATGTAAAGCTAGAAAATTTAGCGATCAGGCTTTTTACCTCTGCCAGATATTTTGACATGGTTGGGTCGCAGGCCTCATATTCGCCGCTGAGGTGCTTAGCTACCAGCTACGAGCTGGTGAGGACGTGTATGGCATCTATCTGCATCTCGGTGGCCAATCTAAGTCCTGCTAGGAGCGCCTCATATTCTGCCTCATTGTTTGTGGCCTTAAAGCCGAAGTGGAGGGATCACTCAAATGAACGCCCGTCGGGGGCTTCCAACACCAGCCCCGCTCCCGCATCCTTCAAGCTAGTCGAACCATCTGCGCGTAGGACCCATCTTGGCTTAACCTGTTCAGGACCCTTGTCCTCGGGCTGAGTTAGCTCTGAGATGAAGTCAGCCACTGATTGGGCTTTGATAGCGGTCCTTGGTACGTATTGTATGTCGAGCTCCACTGACCACTTGAGAAGGCGACCTGCCAAGTCGAATTTAGACAAAACCTGTTGGAGTGGTTGGTTAGTGATTACCTCTATCGAATGAGCTTGAAAATAGGGACGCAACTTCTGGGCCGTTAATATGAGTGCTAGTGCCAGCCTCTCGATCGGCGAGTACCGCACCTCAGGCCCGTTCAATACATGACTGGTGTAGTAGACTGGTAGTTGCTCCCCGGAAGCCTCCTTGACTAGGACGGAGCTAACCGCATGCTAGGAGGTGGCCAATAAACACCGAGTTTCTCCCGAGAGGAGACCGAAGCGAGACGAGAGAGGCCGACCAAGTGTTGCTTTACGCGTGCGAGGGCTTCCTTGCAGTCCGCAGTCCATTTAAAGTTCTTCAGGCTCTTCAAGGCCCGAAAGAAGGGGAGACATCTATCGCCCGATCAGGAGAGAAACTGAGACAGGGCGACAAGCCTCCCGTTCAGCCGTTATAACTCCTTGATCATCCGAGGTGCCTGCATGTCGATGATTGCCCGGACCTTCTTCGGGTTGGCATCGATCCCTCTCTCATGCATGATGAATCCGAGGAATCTTCCCGAGCTGACGCCGAAAGTGCACTTTGCCAGGTTGAGTCACATGCCATATCTTCGGAGTGTAGCGAATGCCTCGGCCAAGTCGGTCAGGTGGGTTTTGGTCGTACGGCTTTTTACGATCATGTCATCGACGTAGACTTCCATGTTTCACCCGATCTGCTGGGCGAACATCTTGTTCACAGTTCTCTGGTATATAGCTCCGGCGTTCTTTAGCCCAAAGGGCATAACCCTGTAGAAGTATACTCCTTGATCGGTGAGGACGGCTGTATGTTCTTGGTCCTCGGGGGCCATCCTGATCTGGTTGTAGCCGGAGAAGGCATCCATGAATGAAAGACGAGCATGGCCAGAGGTCGCGTCGACCAGCTGGTTGATTCTCGGGAGGGGATAGCAGTCTTTTGGGCATGCACAATTAAGATTGGCGTAGTCAACGCACATCCTCCAGCTCCCATTAGATTTTTTCATGAGGACTACATTCGACAGCCACCGGGGGTACTTGACCTCTTCTATGAATCCTGCCATCAAAAGTCACCCCACCTCCATACAGACGACCAGCTGTCGGTCAAGAGCAAGTCGACGAGGCTTTTGTCTCACTGGACGAGCCTCAAGGGAAATGCTCAGGTGGTGTTGGGCGACCTGAGGGTTGATGCCCGGTATATCTACTGGCGACCAGGCGAAGACGTCGGCGTTCTCCTGTAGGAAGCTGACGAGTTGCCTCTGTTCCTGCTCGGGGAGTTCAGACTCGATTTTGACCATCCAGTTTGGGCGGCCTTCGTGCAGGGACATGCCTACGGTGGACTCCGTTGGCTCGGGATGTTGGGCCAGTTTCTTTGTCTCCCGGGGATCCTCCAGGTGTTGATCGGTCCTTGGCCTTTTGTGCAGCAAGACCGCCGTCAGGTAGCATCTCCTAGATTCACAGGGATTTCCCCAGACTTCGTCAACCCCAGCGCGGGTCAGGAATTTCACTGTTCGGTGGTAAGTGGATATGACAGCCCTGAACTTATTGAGGGTCGGGCAACCTAGGATCGCGTTGTACGCAGTAGGGAGGTCAACTACCAAAAAGGTTGTCATCACCGTCTTCGACCTCGGTGGGTCCCCCAGCATTAGAGGCAAGGTGATCACGCCTAGAGGCGAGATCGAGTCGCCGGTGAACCCGGTGAGTGCCGAACGCATCAGTTCCAGAGCATCTCTAGCCAGTCCGAGTTTCTCGAAAGCATCCAGATAGAGTACATCGGCCGAGCTCCCTGTATCGATCATGATCCTCCTGACCTGGGCATTGGAAATCCTGGCAGCTATTACCAACACGTCGTCGTGCTCAGATCGATCGGCGCCCTCGACCAGAAACGTGACCTCGGGCTCGGGTACGCATCTGGGGTGTTCGTCTGCAGCCACACGGGCGTATGCCTTTCGTCTAGACATACTGTTCCCTCTGACCGCTGAGCCACCCATTATCACATCAATCTATCGCTCAACAGGACCCTCGGGGCATGGCAAGAGGTCCTTATCCTGGCGGAGGAACCGGCCAAGATGTCCTCTGCGAATGAGCTCCTCGATCTGCCGCTTCAGGTCATGGCATTCCTCAGTGTCGTGGCCGTTTTGTCGGTGAAAACGGTAATACCTAGACTGGTCCCACAACTCCGGGGGGTCCTCATCGGGTTGGGGGTTCTGAGCAACCCCTTCTCTTTTATTTGGAGAAAGATCTCCGTTCTAGACATGCCCAAGGCGGGGAGCGGGGGCCTTGACATCGACGGATCAGGCCTGTCTAACCTGCGTCTCGGGGCGGCCATCTGTTGCGCCCGGGGGGGGCTCTGGCCAGGCCCTTTTGTGTTCCTCATGCTTCCCGGCTATCCAGGTCTCCGCCGTGATGTGCTGGTTGGCCCGCTGGAGTATCTTCGGAACCGTGGTGGGGGGATGCTCCATAAGGGACCAGAAGAACCTAGAAGGCTGCGCCCTATCATTAATGCTTACATCAACAGAGAGGGATGAGCATCCGACAACCTCCAGATTTCTGTGGCAAAGTGATTCACAAAATGAGAGAGGGGCTCATCCTCCTTTTGGTTGAGTCTGAGGAGCATAGCAATAGATGGCTTCGGTCGGGCATAGGCTAGGAAGTTAAGCTCAAAGTCTTTGGTGAGCTGATCAAAGGATGTGAACGGCCCGGCCTTCAAGCCACTGTACCATGCGCAGGCTATTCCCCTCAAGGTCGTGAGGAACGCTCTGCACATCAGGGCATCAGAGGTTCCGTACAATGCCATTTGGGTGCGGAATGTGGCCACGTGGTCAGCTGGGTCCGTGGCGCCATCATATGCGTCGAGAGAGGGAAGTCGGAAGTTCGGGGGAATTGAATGATCTTGAATCTCATGCGCGAACGGGGAGCCACAGTGCGCGTCCTCCTCGGGCTCTTCCTTAGACTTGCATACCTCTTTCTGCATCTCGTCGAGTCGTTGGCTAACGCAGCGCAGTTGGGCTCAAAGAGAATCCATCGAATCTAAAAATAACACTTTGGGCTCCGGGCGACCGCTCGGGTTTTCCAACGTTTGATCTTCGAACGGGACCTGTCGCACGCTAGGCAAGATGGGAATCAGCGAAGGTGTCGGATGGGTCGTGACATGCAGCTCTGGCTACTGCGTCGTGGGCGACAGCGCTGGTTGAGAAATGAGCGGGATGACGGTTTGCATCATTCCGATTAGAGTTTGGACTTGGCGAGCGAGGTCCTGAAAGGCCTCGGGTGATACGGGCGACGGGCCAGTCAAGACGCGGTCGGGCGGCGACAAGCCCAGGTCGTTGAACAACTGCCAATAGTGCTCTAAAGTCACGACGGGGTCCTCCACTCGGGGTCCATCATGCGGGGGGTAATTCCCTGGGGGCCCGACCGGGCGTGACCCCTTAGCCGTGGGTTCATCTAGGTCGATCTGTCAATCTCTCGACATCGGGCCCTTCCTCTAGCGCCAATCTGTTGGTGTCAACAACTTTACGCCGTGGCCTCGGGGCCGACGCGGCTGGGTTCGGGTCCTAATGCGCAGAGATCTTCCTCGGCCGACCCTGGAGTCTGACGATGCCGATGGGGGCTCTCCAATGGGCACTCTGTCTTTGTTCCTGCACATAGGTCGGGTCGGGAAAACTCCGCCCGACCCCTCTGACGATCAAGTTAGTTGATGGTTTCAGAGGGGGTTTTTGCTGATCCGAGTGAGCCCTCTTATTTCCCGAACGTAAGGGCTTATATAGGGGAGGTTACTATTTCCTGATGTGTCCTCTTGCATAGAGCAGGGTCGTACCTCTGATAGCGTCTGATGCTGTGTGGAGGACCTGGCTCCTGCGAGATGGTGACAGGCTTCGGTTGATGTGCGGCATGGCGACGTGCCTTGGTCGATGTTTGGCCTGGTTTGGCCAGGCGCTGTTGGGCCGGATGGACGACCTCCATAGCTCTTCACCAAGCATGGTCCAGGTGACATCACCCGGGAGCAGGTGATGTCGGCTCACGTCTTGTCATCATTATTACCCTTATCAAGTGCTATAGAAGAGTGTTTGTGCAGATGCCAACTCTTGGGAGACTAAGAGTGTGTTGTATACGCTTCACCACTTCCTTCTCAAAGCAGTGGTCTTTAAGAGACCATATTGCTTTCAATCAGCTCGGGATATTCTCATCCAGTATCTTACTTTGACTTGCAAGCCTTCGAGATCTAACACCAATCATAACTCGCCCTTTTCCCTTAGCAACCCTTGGAATTGTTGCTTCATGGCTATTCCAACGGGGTTTCAAAGGAGAGCAAACTATCAAAAAGAGAATTAATTATATATTATTTTTATAATTATTTATGTCTAAAATATCGATTCCAATACTTTTAAAATTTACATTCAAATCCTTATACTTATAAAATAAAATATTTTATTTTAATTTTTCTCATATCATCGGTTTTATTGATAAAAATATTATATGATACTACCACACGTGTAAAAAATGACACTAAAACAAGGTTAAAAAGATAATTGTGTATTACTATTCTCACTGTCCAAAGGGGAAAAAAAAAGAAGAGAAAGATTTTGTTGGGAAATGAAGTAAGATATTTGCTCCGCATTTTCTCTCTATATCTTCGAAGGTTTTGTTGAAAAGTAAAACACTTAGTAAAAAGAATCTCTTTCTTGTAATCTTTTTCTCCTCATTCATCGACTATTGTAGAACTATTAGTTGCTTGATTACTGCTTTCACATAAGTTACAGAAAGAAAAAATTAATATCGATGAGAATAGCACTGTAAAATTATCTTTTTAACCTTATTTTTTCGCATGTGACAGCACGTGTAGTATTTCCATCAATAAAATTAATGATGTGAGGGGAAACAAGGTTAAATATTTCACTTTCGTAAGTGTTAGTGTAAATAACTTTATGTCGTGGCCTCGGGGCCGTCCCAACTAGGTTCGGGCCCGAATGTGGAAGAGATCTCCGGGTTGCATCCTTGAAGTCTGAGGCGACGATGAGGGCTCCTCTGGCGATCACGTCTTGCTCCTGATTCCTGCATAAAAATCGGGTCGGAAGAACTTCGCCCGACCCCTCCGATGATCAAGTCAGTCAAGATAGTCTTTGGAGGGTGTTTTTGGTTGAGAAGAAGAGAAGACCCCCCTTACGCTCATCTACCTGGTTTATATGGACCAGGTTGCTTGTTCTTTGATGTGCTTGTGGCATCGTACCTCTGATTGCGTCTGATAGCGCGCCGAGGACCTGACCTCTACGGGATGGTGACGTGTCTCGGCGATCGTGCGACCTGCGAGGGGCAGGCGGTGTCATATCTGTCGATCAACTCTGGCTACAGTCAGCTGTGTGCGGGACAGGAGACGTCATCCCGATGCAAGCGGTATGGGCTTACGTCATGTCCCATTTATTACCACATCATTCTCCCCTCCCGAAGGAAGCCCTGCCTCGGTGCTCGTTCAAGGGTCCGAGGCTGGCTTTAGGCCGTGAGGATTATCAGGTGAACTTTTGATCGGTGTGGGGGGAAGCTTTTCCATGGGCTCGTAGCGGACGTCTGCCGGTTTGTCATCCAAGGGGAGGCGTGACTAGAGCGTTTGACTCTGGGGGCCAGGTCTAAAAGGGGGCGCTGTGAGACTGCGGCCGAGGTACAGACCCAGGCGGGCGTACCGCACAGAGGTAGGCGTACCGCGCTAAGGTGTACGCAGCGAGCAGTCTGTGGCCGAGGTACAGGCTCGGGCGGGCGTACCGCGCTAAGGCGGGCGTACCACCCAGAGGTGTACGCAGCGGGCAGTCTGTGGCCGAGGTATAGGCTTGGGTGGGCATACCGCACAGAGGCGGGCGTACCGCGGTGAGGTGTACACAGCGGGCAGGCTGCTGCCGAGGTACAGGCTCAGGCGGGCATACCACGCAGAGGTGTACGCAGCGGGCAGTCTGCGGCCGAGGTATAGGCTCGGGCAAGCGTACTGCACAGAGGCGGGCGTACCGCGCTGAGGTGTACGCAACAGGCAAGCTACGGTCGAGGTACAGGCTCAAGCGAGCGTACCGCGTAGAGGTGTACGCAGCGGGCAGTCTGCGATCGAGGTATAGGCTTAGGCGGGCGTACCGTGCAGAGACGAGCATACCGCATGAGGTGTATCGTGCAGCAGTGCGGTGTGGCCGAGGTCTGAGCTCAAAGCGGGCGTATCGCACTGAAGGTGTACGCAATGGCGGCGTGGCGAGCAAAATGCTCAAAGCTCAGCGGGCGTATCGCAGAAGCGCGGGGCGTATCGACAGAGGTGTACGCAGCAGGCAAAGCGCGGTCGAGGTCTGTGCTCAAAGGGCGTACCATGCAGAGGCGGGCGTACCGCACAGAGGCGGGCATACACGCAGAGAGGTGTCGCAGCGCAAAGCCGCGATCGAGGTATAGGCTCAAGCGGCGCATCGCCAGCAGAGGGGCGTATCATCGACAGAGGTGTACGCAGCAATGGCAAAGTGCGCGGCGAGGTCTGTGCTCGGGCTTCCTGGCCGAGGCGAGGCTCGGGCTTTCTGGCCGAGCAACCGATTGGTGCGGCAATAAGCCAGTAGTGAACCATGCAGATGGTGCAGTAATGAACCATGTAGATGGTGCAGCAGTGAACCAGCAATGAACCATACAGATGGTGCAGCAGTGAACCAGCAATGAACCATGCAGATGGTTGGCTGCGGTGGTACTTAAGCGATCATGGTCTCGCATATCATGCCCGTTGAGGGGTGGGAGATCCTTTAGTTGCTTGCTTGCGTGAGACCCTAAGGTCAATTTCTTGCGTCATTCGACCCTTCCGGAAACGACGTCCGTAAAGGGTTCTTGGGAGCCAGGATCGAGGCGATTGCGCGCTTCTGCCGGCCGTGCCTTCCTACAGTTACCACGTTGGGCCTCATTTATGGCAGGGCGTCCCCTGGTCTTCCCAAAGTGACATGCCCTGTGAGCTATCACGTCAGTGGGCTGTCGCCCACACCGTGCAGGTGAAGAGTCGGGGTTTTTGGTGGGAGTTCGCCTATAAGTGATGTGCGGTTGCCTCACCGCATGCCCCTTATCTATCGAGCTAATCCTTCCAGATTTCCTTGATCCCACTGCCCGATCATCTCCTCTGATTTCTACATCCGCTCCTGTTTGCGTCAGCCCTTCCATTTTCCTTTCGAAGGTCAGTACAAATGGCCTCTTCCTCTTCTCCGCCTGCTTCCGCTCCTTCCCTCGCTTCCTCTTCTTCTCCTGCTTCCTCCTCCACCTCCTCCACTGGACAGAACCCTTCGCCACAGGGTCGTGGCTCACCTTCTGGCGAGAAGGCGGTGCGGGCCCTTGAGGCCTTATGGTCTCCTCATAACCTTGACTCCACCGTGAGCGAGTCACAGCTCTCCGACCTTTAGAGTCGCTTTGGTATCCCGGGGGACTACATCCTTGTGGCCCCGAATGCAGGATAGCGGGCATACGATGCCATTCCCGGGGGCTTCGCGCTATCCGTGGATGCCCTGGAAGCGGGATTGCATTCTCCTCTGCATCTGATCATTGTTTCTTGTATCTCTAGGTGGTGCATTTCGCCATCGCAAATGGCACCCAATTGCTGGCGGGGTTTGGTGGCATTCCTAGGGGAATGCCACTATGCTGGTATTGTCCCATCCTTAAATCTGTTCTTGTCTTGCTTCCTCCTCCCCAAAGGACCGGAGGGGTATTACCTTTCTGCCCGACCAGGCTTTAGGGTAGGTGGCGCCCCTTCCAGTAACAAGGTGTGGAAGGGGCGGTTCTTCTTCGTGAGTTGCATGTGGGATTGGGGCTTCGGGCTCCAGTGGTCGGCTCACGCCATTGACAACTCTACTCCAAGCTTGAGCGATGACGAGCTTAGGGACCTCCAGCGGCTGAGGGAGATTCTTCCTTCCTCCACAGCCAACCAGGACATCCAAACCTGAGCGATGACGAGCTCAGGGACCTCCAGCGGCTGAGGGAGATTCTTCCTTCCTCCACAGCCAACCAGGACATTATGGAGTCGTGGTTGATCGAGGTGGGCCTTAGCCCGATGCCTCAGGGTATGCTTACGACGTGTAGTCTAGGGATCCCAAGTTTCTGTGGAAACTAACTAACGTCCATTTGCAGGTATGGTGAACCTCAGATCAGTTCATGGCGGGCGAATTCCGTCAACCCCCTCCACGCGCGCAGTGGCAGAACCGAAGACCGGCACCAGAGAGGCACCGGTGGAGGTCTGTTAGAACCCTCCGCGGATTCTAAGCTTGGGGTTGATCTCTATAGGGGATCGGCCTCCTTGGAACTCTGTAGGGGTTCCTTCCTCCAAGTTGCTGCACAAAGGCTGCTAAAGGATTGATCTATTCATTGATTAAAAGAGGATGAATACATGGTTATTTATAGGGCTTCTAAGCCCCAACTCCTAATAGGACACTTACTCAAGACTCCTACTTCTAATCAACTTCTAATTTGGACTCCTCTAGTAGGATTCCTAATTCTAATAGGACTTTTTCCCTAATAGGACTTCTACTTCTAATAGGACTCTTTCCCTAATAGGACTTCTACTTCTAATAGGACTCTTTCCCTAATAGGACTTCTACTTCTAATAGGACTCTTTTCCTAATAGGAATTCTACTTCTAATAGGACTCTTTTCCTAATATGACTCCTACTTCTAATAGGACTCTTTTCCTAATAGGACTCCTACTTCTAATAGGACTCCTTTCTTAATAGGACTCCTACTTCTAATAGGACTCTTTTCCTAAGAAGTAACCTAACCCTAACCTAGCCGGCCTCTTGATAGAACCCCAGAGGAATTCTATAGAGATTGATCTTTGAGGGGGATCAACCCTTGGAACGCTATAGGGGTTCCACCCTCCAAGTAGCCTGGTGGCTACAATTGTAGATTGATCTTTCTTATTTCAAAAGAGGTGGAGGCTACAAGCTTATATAGAGCTCCAAACCCTAGCCCTAGGGGCTGCTTCTTAAGTGAACTACCCAATTTGCCCTTAACTTTAGTGGGCCGGCCCAATAACAAGCGGGGCGGCGGCTAAGAAGCCCAAAGACCCAAATATAAACCCTAGCCTCTCTTCTTTATAGGATAGAGGCGACTAGGTGGGGTTTATTACATTCTCACAGGGTTTTTATTAGCTGCTACATGGTTGAATAGGACCTAACCCTGCTAGGGTCCTATCAAGCCCGCCCTCTTCAAATCAGCCTTGTCCTCATGGCTGGGGTTCCATGAACTCAGGAAACCGGGACTTCAGCTCCTCATATGATTCCCATGTAGCATCTTCGAGTGGTAAATTAGTCCAATGTACTAGTACTTCAGTAGTGGGACGTCGACGATGCATCACGACTCTACGATCGAGGATGGCTTGTGGTTGGGCTTGAATATTTCCATCATCAGTGGTGTTGGGCAATTGGATCTGGGGTGCCTCGTGTTCTCCCAACTTGGGCTTCAAGCATGACACGTGGAAGATAGGGTGAATTTTGGCATCTTCAGGTAATTTAAGTCTGTACGCCACAGCTCCAATTCGCTCTATGATCTGATAGGGCCCATAAAAACGTGAAGATAGCTTCATAGAGGCTCGTGTGTTGATGGATAGTTGCTTGTATGGTTGTAGGCGAAGATAAACCCAGTCTCCTACTAAAAATTCTCTTTCACTTCTTCGTGTGTCAGCTTGCTGCTTCATTCTAGCTTGAGCAGTAGAGAGATTATCCTTTAGCAGCTGTAGGAGTTTGTCCCTGTCAATTAAATCTTGGTCGACCTGATCTATCTTAGCCGAGCCAATTATATACTTTGGAATCACAAGGGCCAGCCGACCATATAATGCTTCATATGGGGTACATTTTGTAGATGAATGATATGTAGTATTGTACCACCATTAGGCCCAGGGGAGCCATTTCGTCCACTCCTTTGGTCGATCACTAGCGAAACATTGAAGGTATGTCTCTAAACATCTGTTCACCACTTCTGTTTGGCCGTCAGTTTGTGGATGATATGCAGTGCTCATCTTGAGTTTGGTGCCCTGTAACTGAAATAACTCGGTCCAAAATTTACTAGTGAAGACTCTATCACAATCACTTACGATGAACCTTGGCATCCTATGCAGTTTAACAATATTTTCTATGAAAATCTGAGCAATACTAACAGCAGTGTAGGGATTTCGCACAGCACAAAAATGAGCATATTTCGTAAGTCGATCAACCACCACAAGGATTGTGCTTTTACCTTTGGAAGGTGGCAGCCCTTTGATGAAGTCCATGGAGATGTCAGTCCATACCGAGTCTGGTATGGGTAGTGGTTGTAGTTTCCCTGAACTCGCTACTATTTCACCTTTTTGCTGTCGACATACATCACATTGTGCTACGTATTCAGAAATAATTTTTTTCATCCCTTTCCAATAAAAGTTTTGCTTCACTCTTTTGTAGGTTCTTAGAAATCCGGAGTGCCTCTTTGCGGTGTGGAGTGCATTTGCATGAGTAATGACTTTGATGCAAGGGGAGTTTGGTATAAGCACAATACGACCTTTATAGCGTAGATCCCTCGAATCCCAAGTATAGTGAGCTATTGCGCTTGGATCCTCCTCCAATTTTTTGATGATGTTACTGGTTTCCGGATCCTTCTTCCATTCCTCCCTAATGCCCTCGAGGAAGCCGGTGGTAGGAAGAGAGATAGCTGAAAATTCAGCTTGCTAAGGGAGCTGTGAAAGTGCATCTGCAACAACGTTTTCTTTCCCCTTTTTGTAAATAATTTCATAATCAAATCCTAGAAGTTTGGTTACCCATTTTTGTTGCTCCGGGGATGATATCTTCTGCCAAGTTCCGTCTTTCTTGCGCACAAGTAGCACTGGTGAGGAGTAGGGGCTGCAGCTTGGTCGAATCACTCCTGTTTCGAGCATTTCCTTCACGATTTTCTCAATTTTATCTTTCTGGATATGAGGATAGTGGTAAGGCTGAGTGTTTGCTGGTGGTTTGCCCGGAAGGATTGGAATTCGATAGTCATATTGCCGAGTAGGAGGAAGACCGCGTGGTTCAACAAAACATCATCAAATTCAACAAGCAGTTGGGTGATATTTTGATTTTTAATTTTTGTTTTCTCCCCCTCTGGTTGCTGCTGGAGATGCATAAGAAAGCCACCATTTATCTTGTGTAAAACTTTCTCCATTCGTTGGGTTGAAACGGTGGTTACGTTGCTTCCGCGCTTCCCACGTAGGGTGACCTGTTTACCTTTGTAATAGAATTTCATAATCAATTTGGAAAAGTTCCAAGAGACATCACCTAGTGTTGTTAGCCATTCTATGCTCAGCATAGCCTCATAATCATCAATTGGTAGGAGGAAGAAGTCGGCAACAATTTCTTGGTCCTGTAGTAATAGTTTCACCTGTGGGCATCTTTGGTCGCATTTTAGGATTCGACCGTTGGCGACCTTTATGTTGAACTTGCTGCAACCTTCGATGTGGAGCGCTATCCGAGCAGCAACCTTACTGTCTAGAAAGTTATTAGTGCTGCCTGTATCGATGAGAATGGTGATCGGTTGTTGTTTGAGCAGGCCTCTAACTTTCATCGTTTGCGGATTTGAGTAGCCAGCTAGCGCATGTACCATAAAGTCGACCGATTGTGGCTCTTCTTCCACATCTTCATCCTCATGTTCAATACTCTCTTCTAGCTATTCACTGATCTCTTCTTCCACTAGTTCAATCACAAGAAGTCTCCCCTTTTTACAGCGTTGCTCGCGGCTCCACGGCTCGTCACAATGCCAACATAACCCCGTGGCAGATCAGTCTCGAAGCTCTTCTCTTGTCAACCTTTTTTGTGCAGGAGCCTGGCTGACAGTAGGAGGGGCTGAGGGCTTCAATATTGCTGTTCGGGGAGTGACCCTAGTCATCTGGGTTTCGTGGTTCAATCGCTCCTCCTGAAGTCGTGCGAAAGAGATGGCTGCCATAAGCGTGTACGGTTGTCGTGCTTTAACTTCTCCCCGGATCTCTGGCTTCAAGCCCTCAATAAATGTCCCCAATAACTGTTTTTCAGACCAATCATAAGTTTGATTAGATAATCTTTCAAACCTAGTTTGATACTCCTGGATGGTGGAGGTTTGTCGGATCTTTGCTAGTTGTCCGTCGATGTTCTCGTAATCGGTTGGTCCGAAGCGGATCAGCAATCCTTCTTTGAATTGTCACCATGAGAGGACTCCATGAGTGTGTTCAAACCAATCAAACCATTGTATGGCATCCCCTTCAAGATGTATAGCTGCAATTTCTACCATAGATGCATCTGCAGTTTTGTGGTATCGAAAATATCGCTCCGCGCGCGAGATCCAACCAATCAGGTCTCCTTCTTCCCATCTAGGGAAGTCCACCCTCATGCGTGGATAGTAGAGATCGGTCATAGAGCCTCCCCTCTCCTGGAGGTCATCTCTTCGATTAGAGCTCTCCCCTTGATGTGATTTCTTTGGGCTCGGTGGTCGACCCAAACTAAGTTCGGCAAAGAGAGTCCGAATCTTCTCCTTCATTCGTGTCTCGAAGGCTTCGAATTTCGCATCAATTGCCTCCTCGGATGCCATAGCATATGTCTCCAAATCTGTAATATTAAGATCTCTTTTTTGCTGTCGAGTTAAAGGCATGTATTGGTTGAGAGAAGTGGTGGTTGAAAGGGTTGGTGGATTGGTGAATGTAGGCTGCGGTTTAGGCTTGTTTTGTGGCTGTTTTGGGTGCTATTTGGGGCTGCGATTTGATGGAGTTTTGGGCTGAGATGGTAGTGGATGAAGGTTAGGGAAGAGGGTTTTAGATCTGTGATAGCTTGCAACAAAGATTTGACAAAAATCAATAGAAATTGCTGCCTATATGCGCTGTCTCGTAAGAGCAGAATTGTCGTCGAAGAAATAGCAGTTTCTCGATGAAATTTTCAGCGAAAACTCAGGGGTTTGATGGTAGAATCTTAGTTTAGATAGCAACAAGGATAACAAATTGGATCAAGAAATTTCGGCAGCAAAGCAGTAAAGAAATCGGTGCAAGTTGCAATAGCAGAATTCTCGTTAAAAAAATTTCAACAGTTTGTGACGAGAGATTGCAGCAACACACGAATTTGTTTTTGTGATGAATTCCACAATAGATCAATCACGGATGGGAGCCAAGATGATCTATGAGGTGCACAAAAAATTTCGTTCAAAAAGGATAACAATTAGATCGGTTAAAGGCAGCAACACACGGCTGAAATTTTTCAAGAAGCAATCCTTCGTTCGCAAAGATGGTAACTTTTACGACGCAAGGAATTCACAGCAAGGGATCAATAGAAAAACTTCTTTTTGATATTTTAGATGAAAAATTACAGCAGCAAAAGGTATTGGTGGTAGAAAAATACTAGATCTCTGATGCAATTAGAGGTGGCGACTGTAGATTGATTTGATCTACGTCAAGAGATGACGGTGGAGACGACGACATCAAGAGCAATTGTGGGAATTGCTTGGCTAATGGTGGGCGGCAGGGATGGCAGCAAAAGCAGCAAGATCGCTGCTCTGATACCAGATGATAGAACCCCAGAGGAATTCTATAGAGATTGAACTTTGAAGGGGATCAACCCTTGGAACGCTATAGGGGTTCCACCCTCCAAGTAGCCTGGTTGCTGCAATTGTAGATTGATCTTTCTTATTCCAAAAGAGGTGGAGGCTATAAGCTTATATAGAGCTCCAAACCTTAGCCCTAGGGGCTGCTTCCTAGTGAACTACCCAATTTGCCCTCAACTTTAGTGGGCCGGCCCAATAACAAGCGGGGCGCGGCTAAGAAGCCCAAAGACCCAAATATAAACCCTAGCCTCTCTTTTGAATCTCGGATTTTGATGATGAAACTAATTGAGTGTGTTTTGTTGTCTAACTGCATTTTGAGTTACGTAGGTCTACTATCGATCAGGATTAGACAGTTGACGCGGGAGGAATTGACGTTGCGCTGGAGGTGATCACGTCAGGATATTGGATGTCGAGCCGGAGGTTCGGTCGACTATCGGCAGGAGGCTTCGTACGTCGGGCATCGGGCCAAGAAGAGCGTGTTACGCCAAGGATATCGGGATTGCGGAGGTCAATCGCCGATTGGGCAATGGACCGCAAGAGAGGATGATGTGCCGAAGGATCGGACGAGGCACCGACCAATGATGTACCGGGCAACTGAATGTCAATTCGTATTATAATAACTGTCTAGATCGAAGTAGAGTGTTTGTTGTTTGTTTGTGCAGGAGTGACTACGATAGGGATGAAGACGTAAAGCGAAACAAAGGGCCGAAGACAAGTGTGATGAATCGTTGGGAGTTCGAGTGTTCAACAGAAGTCCGAAGATTCGTTGGGAGCGTTGCCGGAACTGGCCGAGAACAAGTAGGGAGCTTGCCGAAGGGTTTTCGGAAGTTCGCCGAGAGGTTCGTCGGAAGTTCGTGGAGCTTGCCAAGAAAGATCGGAGCTTGCCAAAGAAGCTCGGGGGAACTTGCCAAGATCATCGTGAAGTTCGAGAGCTTGCTGTGAGTCCGCGGAATGGTTTCCGAAGGTTCGTCGGAAGACCGTCGGAAGTTGACCGGAAGCTCGCCGGAAGAAGTTGTCATGTGGACTTTGTAATAGCTTAGGAAACGTCTTTAAAATTCATAGTTAGCACGTATTTTGGGTTAGGATTAGATAACCCAATGTGGGGGCCCATTGGGCCTTGATTAGGATGAGTTTGGGCCAAAATTTTGGCCCAAACCAACCACCTACATGCATGCAATCAGAGCCCGGCATCAGAGTTTGCCATTCTTGTGAGCTCAGTTATGTAAAAGCGGTAGCACCGCCGCCTAGGCTGGTAGCACCGACCCGCATCGTAGCAAAGCAGTAGCACCGCCTGGGTGGCTGAGTAATCTTGCTCAGTGCGTGGAAAGCCGGCGGTAGCACTGGTGGAAAGCTGTAGAACCGCTGGGTGTGTCGATCTGCCAAGACCGACAAAGACAAAAAAAACTTAAAAGATTCAAATTTTTGGCTCCAAGTTTAGGCTCCAAATTTGAATCACTTTGAGGCTTATAAATACCCCTTCCTTTTCAGCTGAAAAACATAACCCTTAGAGAGTTAGATTTTGAAAATAAGTCTTAGGAAAGTCTTGTTCTTCATTTGCTTAAGTGTTCACCTCATTCTTCTTGTGAAATCTTGTAAGAGTGTGAACCACTTGTAAAGGGTTGTAAGAGGGGTATTTGATCCTTCCCCTTCAAAGGATTTGATAGTGGAAGAAGGGAGCCTCATCGGAGAAGGCTTCGGAAGTGGATGTAGGTCACTTTGACCGAACCACTATACATCGCTGCGTCTTGATTGTGTGAGTGTTTAAATTTCTATTTTACTTTGCTGCAAGCCTTTACTTTACTTGATCCACTTCCTTTTTATCTTTGTACGTATGCTTTAAAGTTAGAACGCAAAAATCGGTTTCAAACGAAACGTTGCTTTCATCGTACGAAGTTTCCGAAGCTTGTTTTAAATCGTTGAAAAATCCATCGTTTTATCCGCTGCACTAATTCACCCCCCCTCTTAGTGCCGCTCGATCCCTAACACTCTCTTCTTTATAGGATAGAGGCGGCTAGGTGGGGTTTATTACATTGTCATAGGGTTTTTATTAGCTGCTACATGGTTGAATAGGACCTAACCCTGCTAGGGTCCTATCACCTCTTCACCTCTTTAATAAGGGTCGGCTAGATAGGATTTACATGAATGCCCTTATCAATGAAACTAAATTAGGACTCTCATAGCTAGAGTCCTAACAGACCTGTCCTCTTCAAATCAGCCTTGTCCTCGAGGCTGACGTTCCATGAATTCTAGAAATTTGATCTTCAAGTGGTCATAGTTCTCCCAAGTGGCATCTTCTGCTGGTAGGTTTGCCCACTGTATTAACACTTCAGTAGCAGGTCGTCGTCGTCGAGTCACGATTCGTCGATCAATAATGGCACTTGGTTGGGTCTGGAGCTCTCCTTGGGTAGTTATATTTGGTAGATGGCTTTGGGCTGTCTCGTGTTGTCCTAACTTGAGCTTTAAACATGATACATAGAAGACTGGATGGATTCGGGAGCTGGTGGGTAAGTCCAATCTATATGCTACTACTCCGATGCGCTCCAAAATCTGGTAGGGTCCATAGAACCGAGGTGAAAGCTTCATAGACGCTCTAGTTTGGATTGATGTTTGCTTGTATGGCTGGAGCCGTAGGAAGACCCAATCTCCTACTGAAAATTCTCTTTCACCTATGTGTTGATCATATTATTGTTTCATCCTTGCTTGTGCTGCAGTGAGATTATCTTTTAGCAACTTCAGCATTTTGTCTCTATCTTGTAGTTCCTTGTCTACTTGTTCTACTTTAGAGGTGCCCAACACATATTTTGGAATTACAGGGGGGTTTGGCCATACATGGCCTCATAGGGAGTACATTTTGTGGAGGAATGATAAGTTGTATTATACCACCACTCGGTCCAGGGAAGCCACTTTGTCCATTCTTTTGGTCGGTCACTTGTGAAGCATCTAAGGTATGTCTCCAAACACCTATTCACCACTTCAGTTTGGCCGTCGGTCAGTGGGTGATATGCCGTACTTATCTTTAATTTAGTGTCTTGCATCTGGAATAACTCTGTCCAAAATTTGCTCATGAAGACCCTATCATGATCACTTATAATAGATCTTGGCATCCCATGTAATTTTACAATATTCTCCATAAAGATTCGAGCAATACTAGAAGCAGTGTAGGGATTACGGATGGCACAAAAGTGAGCATACTTTGTAAGGCGATCAACCACGATAAAAATTATACCTTTTCCTTGTGATGAGGGAAGCCCTTCGATGAAATCCATTGATATATCAGTCCATATTGATTCTGGGATGGGTAGAGGTTGTAACTTTCCGGGACTTGCCACTGTCTCACCTTTGTGTCGTTGACATATATCACATTGTGCTATAAATTCAGCAATAATATTTTTCATCTCTATCCAATAAAAATTTTGCTTATTTCTTTTATAGGTTCTAAGGAACCCGGAGTGTCTGGCCGCAGGTGTGGAATGCATCTCTTGAAGGATGGTCTTTATGCAAGTAGAATTTGGCACAAGCAAAATGCGTCCTTTATATCGCAAGTCCTTTGAATCCCAACTGTAATGAGCCATAGAGCTTAGTGCTTCCTTTAATTTTTTTATGATTTTACTTGTTTCTGGATTATCTTGCCATTCCCTCCTAATATCCTCAAGGAAGTCGCTGGTCGGAGGTGAAACAGCCGAAAATTCAACTTGCTCGGGTAGCCGTGAAAGCGCATCTGCAACAACATTATCTTTCCCTTTTTTGTAAGTTATTTCATAATCATATCCAAGAAGCTTTGTTACCCATTTTTCCTGCTTAAGTTGTACCAAAAAGCCGCTGCATGCTTTGTGCACAACTTTCTCCATTCGTTGTGTGCAAATTGTCGTTACGTCGCCCCCACGTTTCCCGTACAGTATCACCTATTTCCCCTTGCTGTAAAATTTCATAATTAATTTCAAAAAATTTCAAGAAACATCAGCTAATGTCGTCAACCATTCGATGCCAAGCACGGCCTCATAATCATCGAGAGAGAGGAAAAAATCTGCAATTATCTCTTGGTCCTGCAGCAACAGTTTCACCTGTGGGCACTTACGATCACACTTCAAAATTTGTCCATCTGCGAATTTAACATTGAACCTGCTACAATTCTCAATAGGTAAGGCCATCCGGACAGCAACCTTGCTGTTCATAAATTTATTAGTGCTCCCGGTGTCAATAAGAATGGTGATTGGTTGTTGCTTTAGAAATCCTCCCACTTTCATTGTTTACGGGTTCGCATAACCGGCAAGGGCATGCATCATAATATCAATTGGCTGCTGTTCTTCATCCGTGACCTCTTCTTCATGCTCTTGGACCTCCTCTTTCATGTCTTCAAGAGGTTCAATCAATAGGAGGCGGCCCCTTTTGCAATGATGATCGCGGTTCCACGGCTCATCGTAATGCCAACAAAGACCCTTTGCTGATCGATCACGTAGTTCTTCTCTTGTCAATTTTTTGGGCAACGAAGGATGGCTGGGAGCAGAAAGGGGTTTTTATGTTGAGGTTCTAGGAGTGGTTCCCATCCTCCGAGAATCTTGGTTGAGTCGTTCTTCTTGTATTCGGGCAAAAGAAATCGCAGCCATCACGGTATGGGACTGTCGCGCCTTAACTTCCCCTTTTATTTCTGGCTTGAGTCCTTCGATAAATGTTCCTAACAATTGACAGTCAGTCCAATCACGAGCAAGGTAGGATAGCTTCTCAAACCTGGTTTGGTACTCTTGAATCGTAGAGGTTTGTCGAATCTTTGAGAGTTGGCCGTCGATATTTTCATACTCCGTAGGTCCGAAACGGTTCAGCAGTGCATTCTTAAATTGATTCCATGTCAGAGCCCCATGATTATATTCTAGCCAATCCACCCCGCTGGGTCTCCTTCTTCCCATCGTGGGAAGTCCACCCTCATGCGTGGCTGAAGCATGTCCGAGGGCTGTCCCTCCTTCTCTGGGGTCCTTTCTAAATTCTCCCCTTGTTGCAGTTTGGTTGGACTCGATGGTTGTCCAATTCTGAATTCTGCAAACAAAGCGCGCAATTTGTCTTCCAAGCGCGATTCAAGCCGTGATTCAATCCGAGATTCTCATGCTTCAAATTTGGCATCAATTGGATCTTGGAAAGCCATAGCATATGTTTGTAGATCAGAGATGCCCTTGTCTTTTTTCTGTTGACGGGTTAATGGCATGGGGTGGTGGAAGGTTCAGACAATAGATCGGTGATTGAAGGGTTCAGCTGTAATGGTTTACTGTTTTGGGCTATGGTTTTTGATGCTGTTAGGGTTATGAAACTAGGTTATGATGGCTGTATCTTGAGGCTAGAGGGATGCCCTAAAGACATCTTGGTTTGTGGCAGCAAGGTGGCTAGGGTTTGGTAGGTTACGGAGAAGAAAAAAGGACAAAGGTGCAATACCAGATTTTTCGCCGAAAAAATTCCAGCAGTAAAGATGTAATTTTTTTCAGAAATTTTCAAAAGAGATTCAAAAAAAACTCAAAGGGGATCTACTGATAAGGAAGAGATAATACTGTAAAAAATTTCGTAGGAAGAAACGACAGCAACAGGTTTGGCAAAATTGAGAATCACGGAGAGGTATTATAGCAGATTTTTACGTCTAAAGTACAGCAGATTGGACATAAAAGATAAGTAGTTTTTATTGAGAATTTTTCGACAAAACCAAAGGGAAAACCACTGTTAGGAAGTGTCAAAGCCGCCGTAAAAATTCCATAGAGATTTGGATAGAAAAAACACAGTAGCAAGATCAAAAAGGCAGTGCTATGCGGCTGAAATTCTGCAGTGCGACTTTCGTTGTAGAGATGAAAACTTTGCGATGAAAAGTTTATGCAGCAATTATAGGAACGAATTTTTTTTGGATTTTTTGAATAAGGATAACTAAATTGCAGCAGCAGTAGGGTAGATAACCAGAACCTATTGCAATTCACGGGAAGATCAAAGGATGATCTACGGTGGTGGAGATGACGGCGGAATTCAGCGATGATCTTCTAAGCAATTGTGGGAATTGCTTTGCGCGGTTGTGGAGGGCTGGTGGATGGCTGTGAAAGGGCAGAGAGACGCCAAGAATGCTACTCTGATACCAAGTGTTAGAACCCTCCGCGAATTCTAAGCTTGGGGTTGATCTCTATAGGGGATCGGCCTCCTTGGAACTCTATAGGGGTTCCTTCCTCCAAGTTGCAGCACAAAGGCTGCTAAAGGATTGATCTATTTATTGATTAAAAGAGGATGAATACATGGTTATTTATAGGGCTTCTAAGCCCCAACTCCTAATAGGACTCTTACTCAAGACTCCTACTTCTAACCAACTTCTAATTAGGACTCCTTCTCTAGTAGGATTCCTAATTCTAATAGGACTTTTTCCCTAATAGAACTTCTACTTCTAATAGGACTCTTTCCCTAATAGGACTTCTACTTCTAATAGGACTCTTTTCCTAATAGGACTCTTTTCCTAATATGACTCCTACTTCTAATAGGACTCTTTTCCTAATAGGACTCCTACTTCTAATAGGACTCTTTTCCTAAGAACTAACCTAACCCTAACCTAGCCGGCCTCTTCACCTCTTTAATAAGGGTCGGCTAGATAGGATTTACATGAATGCCCTTATCAATGAAACTAAATTAGGACTCTCATAGCTAGAGTCCTAACAAGGTCGAGGCAGATCATCCGCGGAAGAAGGTCAAAGTCCTCGCCTCCAAGCGGCCCGCTATGGCAGGGGCACAGCCAGAGGGGGCCGGTGAAGAGCGGGCAGAGGCGGGCCCCATGCAGGGCGAGGGCAAACCTAGTCGAGAGGGCACAAGAAAGGAGCCTCAGCTCCCTTATGTCCAAGAGCTGTGTCAGCTTCCAGTCAGCGTCAAGGATGAGCCTTTTCAGGCTCAGGTGGTGGGAGACCAGCTAGTGGGGGCGGCGAGCGACCCCCCTGCTGGCCCGCTGGGAGAATCTATCCATCGGGGATAGGGTGTGGGCTGACGGCGACGCTGCAGCCACGTTCCTCTAAGGAGGGCTTCACCCCGGGATGGCTGGGGAGCTGTACACCTTGCCCTCCGAGACTCTCCTTAGCAAGTCCGCCAAGTCGGTGGTGTGGGTAAGTATTACGCCCTAGGCTTCTCATTGCTACTGGAGTGCGCCCGTTCTGACACTTCTTGTTTGCAGAGCCACCACTATGTTGTGGTACTAAAGGACCAGGTGCGGGACGCCGGTCGGATCATTGGCGGGCTGGGAGACCGAAACGTCGAGCTGCGTCGGCAACTCGAGGAGGGACTCACTGCCGCTGTCGTAGAGAACAGTGCGTCCGACTTGGATGCAGAGGCGACTCACCTCAAGGCCGAGCTTCATGCGGCCAAAGAGCAGAACGACGGCCTCCAAGGACTCCTCCGGGTTGAGCGGGTCGAGCTTCGCCTACTGAAGGCCGAGGCGCTCAAGCTGACCAAGCAGCTGGAGGCGGCGGATGCCAAGGTGAAGTCTGCTTCCAAGGCCCTGGTTGAGGAGGTCTGTCAGAGGCCGGAGAGGGATAGGCAGCTGCTCGAGGACTACAAGAAGTCTGAGGGCTTTCAGCTCGGGCTGAACCAGTCAGGGCAGGTTACCTATGAATATGGGTACCGGATTGCCTTGGCCTGGTTCCAGGCATGCCACCCCGACCTTGAGGTGGCGGAGGACCCCTTTGCCTCCTTCCCTAAGGACTCGGGGGTGGAGATGCCCGAGGAGGTCCCCTTTGACGACAGCCCGGAACCCCCGAAGGGTCAGCTGCCATGAAGTCTTTCTAAGGAGTCGGTCTGTAAGTCTGGGTCGTCTAGTCCTATAACTTGACTCCATTTTAATGAAAAATCCTTTTGTCAAAAAGTTTCTCGTGTTGCTTTCCTCTGATTTTCTAAACGAAAAACTTCTTAAGGTCCTGCATGTTCCATGTCCTCGGCAAGGTGCGGCCATCCATTATCGTAAGCCGGTAAGTCCCTGCTTGGACGACGCCTATGACCCGATAAGGTCCTTCCCAGTTGGGGGTAAGCTTGCCGTGCGCTCGGGTTGGGTTGCTTACCTCGGCCCTACGCAACACCAGGTCGCCAAGCTTGACGGGTCGGGGGCACACCCTGCGGTTGTAAATCCTGGCGACGGCTCTCTTGTAAGAAAGAGCCTTCAGGTGCGCATTGGCTCGCCGCTCCTCGAGCAGATCTAGTGCCGCTCGGAGCCCCTCTGTCGAGGTGTCCTCTTCATATCTCTCCGTCCGTGGGGTTGGAATGACCACCTCGGGAGGCAAGACAGCCTCGGTACCGAACGCAAGGCTGTAGGGGGATTCCCCGGTTGCAATTTTAGGGGTGGTGCGTAGGGACCATAGGATGCTCGGGAGCTCGTTTACCTAAGCGGAGCTAGCTGCAAGGGTCCTTCTCCTGAGCCCGTCCAAGATGGATCGGTTGGTCACCTCTGCAAGGCCGTTTGTTTGAGGGTGGGCCATTGAGCTAAACCTTAGCTGAATCTTGTAGTTCGCACAGAACTCCTTGAATCGGGCACTGGCGAACTGAGTTCCATTGTCGGTGATGATGGCCTTAGGCAGGCCGAACCGAGTTACGATATTTCTCCATACGAACTTCTCCATCTGGCGTTCCGTTATCGCCGCTAGTGGCTCGGCTTCGACCCACTTGGTGAAGTAATCTACACCAACGATGATGTATCTCCTCTGCCCGGAGGCCAGGGGGAATGGTCCAAGGAGATCCATCCCCCACTATGCGAAAGGCCACGTGCAGTCCATAGGTGTAAGCAGGACCGCAGGCTGCCGAGGCGTCCGAGCATGCCTCTGGCATGCGTTGCATCATTGAACATAGGTCGGGCGTCTCAACACATGGTGGGCCAGTAGTAGCCCTGGCGGAGTATTTTCAATGCCAAGGTGTGACCGCCTATGTGTTCTCCGCAGATCCCCTCGTGGACATGGGCGAACACCGGCTGCACCTCGTCGGGATCCAAGCACCGTAAGATGGGGCGCGAGAACGACCTCTTATAGAGCTGACCATTAACTTTGCAGTACCATGCCTGGGTGCGGCGCAGACGCTGAGCCACGGCTTCATCGTCAGGCAGTATACTGTGCCGCATGAATTGCATCATCTCCGGCACCCAAGTCATCGGTGCGTCGGCCGCCGTCACCACGGCCATTGTAATTGTACGGAAGGGGAGTTCCTCAACGTCAGGCTTATCCTCAGGGCCCGACCTCAAAGCCAGCTTGGCGAGTGCATCCGCCCGCTCGTTCTAGCCCCTCGGTATCCTAGATAATGAAAAGCTGGAGAAGTTGGTGATCAGGCTCTTTACCTCCGCCAGGTACTTTGACATGGTGGGATCACGGGCCTCGTATCCGACGTTGAGATGTTCGGCCACGAGCTGCAAGTCGGTGTGGACATGTAGGGCGTCTACCTGCATCTCGGTGGCCAGCCTGAGTCTAGCTAGGAGAGCCTCATACTCTGCCTCGTTGTTCATGACTTTGAAGCCGAAATGGAGGGAACGCTCGAACAGCCGCCCGTCAAGAGCCTGCAACACTAGCCCGGCCCCCGCACCCTTGGAGCATGATGCCTCGTCTACGCGCAGGACCCATCCTGCGTCGGTCGGCTCAGGGTCGTCGCCTTCAGGTCGGACCATTTTCGAGATAAAGTCGGCCACCACTTGGGCTTTGACGATGGTCCTCGGCACATACTAGATCTCAAACTCGTCGAGCTCCACCGACCACTTGAGAAGGCGACCTGCCAAGTCGAATTTAGCCAAAATCTGTCGAAGTGGCTGGTCGGTGATTACCTCGATTGGGTGAGCCTGGAAATAAGGGTGCAGCTTCCGAGCCATCAACACGAGAGCCAGCGCCAGCCTCTCGATCGACGGGTATCGCTCTTCGGGGCCGCTCAAGACGTGGCTGGTGTAATAGACCGACATCTGTTCCTTTGTGGTCTCCTTGATTAGAATTGAGCTTATCGCATGGGGGGAGGTGGCCAGGTAAACACTGAGCTTCTCCTCGTGGGAGATAGAAGCGAGGCGAGGAAGATCAGATAGGTGCTACTTCAGGCAGCTGAGGGCCTCATGATAGTCCGCAGTCCATTCAAAATTTTTCGGGTTCTTCAGGGCTCGAAAGAAGGGGAGGCACCGATCGCCTGACCGAGAGAGGAACCGAGGTAAAGCGGCAAGCCTCCCATTCAGCCTTTGCAGCTCCTTAACCTTTCGTGGCGCCTGCATGTCGATGATCGCCTGGACCTTTTCCAGGTTGGCGTCGATTCCTCTTTCATGTATGATGAACCCAAGGAATTTGCTCGAGCCGATGCTGAATGTGCACTTCGATGGGTTGAGGCACATGCCATATTTTCGAAGCGTGGAGAACGCCTTTGCCAGGTCGGTCGAATGGGTTACGGCCGTGCGACTCTTCACGATCATGTCGTCAACGTAAACCTCCATGTTTCGCCCGATCTGCTGGGCGAACATCTTGTTCACGTTCTCTGATATGTGGCTCCTGCGTTCTTCAGCCCGAAGGGCATGACCCTGTAGAAGTATACTCCCTGATCGGTAAGGAAGGCCGTGTGCTCCTGATCCTCAAGCGCCATCCTGATTTGGTTGTAGCCGGAGAAGGCATCCATGAATGACAGGTGGGTATGACCCGAGGTGGCGTCGACCAACTGATCGATCCTCGGGAGGGGTTAGCAATCCTTCGGGCACGCATGATTAAGATTGGTGTAGTCAATGCACATCCTCCAGTTCCCATTGGGGTTTTTTTATGAGGACTACATTAGAGAGCCATCGTGGGTACTTGACTTCTTCCACGAAGCCAGTTGGCAGGAGGTGCTCCACCTCCTTTCGGACAGCTAACTGCCGCTCGGGGGCGAGCCGTCGGGGCTTCTGCTTCACTGGGCGCACCTCGGGCGAGATGCTCAGATAGTGTTGGGTGACCTCGGGGTCAACCCCTGGCATGTCCGCTGGGGACTAAGCGAAGACGTCAGCATTCTCTTGTAGGAAGTTGACGAGCTGCCTCCGCTCCTGCTCGGGGAGCTCCGACCCGAACCGTCTAGTCTGGGCAACTTTCGCGCAACGGCACGCTAATGGTTGGCTCTGTTGGCTCGGGATGCTGGGCTGGCTTCTTCGCGTCCCGGGGGTCCTCCATGGGCAGGTCGGCCCTCGGCCCCTTGTGCAGTGAGATCACTGTCAGGTAGCACCGCCTAGACTCAAGAGGACTTCCCCTGGCTTCGCCGACCTCGGCGTGGGTCGGGAACTTTACCGTCCGATGGTAGGTGGACACGACCACTCTAAACTTGTTGAGGGTCGGTTGCCCAAGTATCACATTGTATGCGGTGGGCAGGTTGACGACTAGGAACGTCGTCATCACAGTCTTTGTCTTCGGCGGGTCTCCCAGAGTTAGGGGTAAGGTAACTGACCCCAGTGGTGAAATTGCATCGCTAGTGAATCTGGTGAGGGCGGAGCGCATCGGCTCCAAGACGTCTCTGGTCAGGCCGAGCTTCTCAAAAGCATCCAGATAGAGCACGTCAGCCAAACTTCCCGTGTCGATCATGATTCTTCTAACTTGGGCGTTGGCAATCCTCACGGTTATTACCAACGCATCGTCGCGCTTGGATTGTCCTGGCTCCTCAGCCAGGAATGTGACCTCGGGAGTGGACCCTTGTCTGGAGCTCTCACCAGGAGCCGCTCGAGCGTACGCCTTCCGCCCGGCCATGTTGTTTCCTCCGACAGCAGGACCACCGGTTATTACATCAATCTGCCGCTCGATGGGGCCCTTGGGGTGTGGCAATGAATTCCGAGCCTGGCGGAGGTAGCGGCCTAAGTGCCCCCTGCGAATGAGCTCCTCAATTTGTCGGTGTAGGTCGTGGCACTCCTCGGTGTCGTGTCCGTGCTGTCGGTGGAAACAACAGTATCTGGACTGGTCCCGCAGTCCAGGGGGACCCCTCATCAAGGTGGGCAGTTTGAGCAGCCCCTTCTCCCTTATCTGGAGAAATATTTCTGTCTGAGAATGACCCAGCGCGGAATGGGGGGACCTCGGGACCCGCGGGTCGGGTCGGCCCGTCCTGCCCCTCGGCATGAGAGTCGACCGCTCCCGTGGGGTCTCGGGCCGAGGTCTCTTGTGCTCTTCGCGCTTCCCGGTCATCCAGGTTTCCGCCGCAATAAACTAGTTGGCTCGCTGGAACATCTTTGGCACCGTAACCGGGGGACGCTCCACGAGGGACCAGAAAAACCTGGAGGGTCACAACCCGATCATGAATGCGCCAGGAAGTTAAGTTCGAAATCTTTGACGAGCTGGTCAAAGGACGAGAACACTCCGGCCTTAAGGCTGCTATACCAAGCCCTGGCTGGCCCCCTCAGCGTCGTGGGGAATGCCCGGCACATCAAGGTGTCTGATGTGCCGTAGAGCGCCATTTGGGCGCGGAAGGTGGCTACGTGATCCGCCAGGTCGGCGGCGCCATCGTACGTGTCGAGGGAGGGGAGACGGAAGTTTGGAGGAATTGATTGGTCCTGTATCTCGGGGGTGAACGGTGATCCCCCGTACACACCCTCCCCTGGCTCCTCCTTGGACCTGCGTACTTCCTTCTGGACCTCGTCGAGGTGCTGGCTGACGAGGCGCAGCTGGGCTTAGAGGGAGTCGGCCGAGTCCAAGGATAATACCTTGGGATCGGGATGGTTGCTCGGTCATCCAACACCTACCCCTCGAACGGAATCCGTCATGTCCGAGGTAGGGTCGGGAGTGCCGAGGAGGTTAGATGGACTAATGCAGGTGAATCTGATCGGAGTGGCGGGTCTGCGGGAGGCGGCGGTGCAAATACGAACACAGGTGGGATGAAGGTCTGCACCATCTCGGCTAGAGTCTGAACTTGGCGGGCGAGGTCCTGGAAGGCCTCGGTTGATACGGGCGATGGGTCGGCAGCAGCGACACCAGGCGGGAGCAGGCCCGGGTCGTTGAACAGCCGCCAATAGCATTCTGTGGTCGCGGTGGGATCCTCCGCTCGGGGATCATCACGGGGGGAGCCTCCTACCGGAGCTCCCACTAGGTGTGACTCCGCGAGCATAGGCTCGCCTGGGCTACCCGACTGACCTCTCGACATGAGACCCTCCTTCTAGCGCTAATCTGTTAGTGTAAACAACTTTATGCTGTGGCCTCAGGGCCGTCGCGGCTGGGTTCGGGCCCGAATGTGGAAGAGATCTCCGGTTTGCATCCTTGAAGTTTGAGGCGGCGATGAGAGCTCCTCTGGCGATCACGTCTTGCTCCTGGTTCCTGCACAAAGATCGGGTCGGGAAGAACTCCGCCCGACCCCTCCGACGATCAAGTCAGTCAAGATAGTCTTCGGAGGGTGTTTTTGGTTGAGAAGAAGAGAAGACCCCCCTTACACTCATCTGCCTGGGTTTATATGGACCAAGTTGCTTGTTCTTTGATGTGCTTGTGGCGTCGTGCCTCTGATTGCGTCTGATAGCGCGCCGAGGACCTGACCCCTGCGAGATGGTGATGTGTCTCGGCGACCGTGCGGCCTGCGAGGGGCAGGCGGTGTCATATCTGTCGGTCAACTCTGGCTGCAGTCAGCTGTGTGCGGGACAAGAGACGTCATTCGGATGCAAGCGGTATGGGCTTATGTCACGTCCCATTTATTACCCACATCAGTATGTATAGAGATATCAATATAACTTTTGAAAGTGTAAAGAACGGAATATTAAAGATAGGTAACTATAGAGAGTAATATCGATGAGAATAGTCTTGTAAAATTATCTTTTTAACTTTGTTTTAGTGCTTTTTTCGCATATGACAGCACGTGCAGTATTCCGTCAGTAAAATTGATGACGTGAGAAGAAACGAGGTTAAATGTTTCACCTTCGTAAGTATAGAAATCTCAATATAACTTTTGAAAATATAAAGATCGAAATATTAAAGATAGCTAACTGTAGAGTAATATAATTAGCTCCTTGAAAGAAAAACTCTTGAAATAGAGTCAATAAAAAAATTAAATTATTAAGCATGTTTTCTTAGGGTGTGGTATGTGATTCAAACTTAACAGCTCCAACTTGTTAAAAACAATTATTTTAAAATTTCTGAAACTAGTATCGAAAGATAATAAAGAATCCTAATATGAAAATGAGTCTTTCTGAAAGAAAAAAATCTTTAAAATTATGATTTGACTTTTATATATATATATATATATATATTGATGGAGAGAGTAAGATATCAAGTATACTTTGAATACTCATAAGTTATATTGTAGGGGGTTTCTAGAGTAAGAGTTTCATATATATCTAGATTTTTATAGGAGAATAGTAAGATGTGAGGTATATATTAGGTGTTCTGAGTTATTCTTTGGGGGACTTCCAGTGTGAGTGAGAAAAAGAAAATTAACTTCTTCGAAATTTATGTGGGAAGGACAGATATTTATATTTGAGCAGGAGGAACTCATGAGTAGTATTGTAATTGATTACACGTCATAAAAAATTGAACTTTCTTCATAAATATAAATATAGACGAGAGTTACTAAATCACATTAATTTTATATCAGCTTCTAAGCTGCTGTTGTCGACACCAAAGTGACGTGGCAAACGGTGTGTATGCTGCTTAACCCATGACAAGGGAGACTCATGAGCCAACCTAAATGTGACTTCTGGGAGAAACACTACCTCTCACAATTTGGCCACACAGAGCCCCAGTTTAAATCTGAGATGAGTTTAGATCAGCAAAAGAGACTCTCAGCTGCAATGAAAGATCAAGTGGGGATGATTTGGAGTATATAGGCACTTGTGTCATTGTTGAAGACAGCAAGGGAGAACCATGGCTTTCTGACCACAACCAACTTATAGTAAATGATACGTAATAAAAGCTGAAGTATAGAGAGGGTGATGAAGATGACGGCAATTTGGAAAGCCAAAATAGTAACTAATGAGGGGAATCAGCTATTTAGTGACCAAACTCACAGATCAAGAGTTATCTTTCGGGTTTTGATTAGCCTTCTTCCCAAAAGGTGCAATGTTCCCTGTTCTTTCTTCCAAGGTATGAACTAAGCAAGCATTGAATGTAGCTGTGACCAGAGGGAAGCAAGTTTTCAGAGCATGCTTTAGATGAAGGATACAGATTAAAGATAAATGGATCCCTTTGCACCAAAGAAGTATCAACAAGAATAGAAAAGGCACGATTTGCCACCCTTCCCACCACGTCGCTTACACGCAGTCTTTCCCTCCTATCTTCTCCACCATCACACCCACACCGCCTTTCTCTTCCTCGTACACGACATCAAGGTTGTACAAGATCAAAACCATGGTGACCGATGAGAAGACGACGAGGACAGGCCCAAATATCCACAGCAGAATGGGCAGCGCGGCGTAGAACAGCCGGTTCCCCACCGTGTTGAGCATGAAGCCCTTCTCCAGCAGATCGCACACGTAGTCGGGGGTCACCGGGCACTCGTCGTCGGGGCCGCAGGCGACGTTGACGAGGAAGTTCGCCTGGTTGACGAACCGTATGGAGAGGGAGTAGCAGAGGAAGGCGAAGAGGAAGATGAGGAGGAGGGTGACGTACTTGAGAGACACCATGAACTCCCCATGCGCACCAAACACCGAGTCGTTCAACGGCTTCTTGACGCTGTACGTGCTGCTGATGACGGCGGCCAGGCCGGAGCACAGGAGGATGGAGGTGGTGGCCATGAGAGTCGATCCCATGATGGTGTTCCTGATCGTTTGCACCGCCAGAATGTTCTTCTTATCGTTATCCTACGGCAAGATCACATGAACAACAATCTCTCATCGTCATCAACAGAACACGGCAGAATAGTTTTGGAGGTTGCAGAGAGATGGTACACAAACCTTGATCACGGCTTGCACCCAGAAACGCCTGCCGGCGGAGTTAATTCCAATTATAGTACGCAGCGGCTGCGACCGCACCTTGTGCCACAGCCAGAGGTGGTAGACGATGGGGAAGAGGAGGCCTAAGGGCACCAGCATGAGATCCAAATAGCTCTTCCTCCACTCCATGACTTACTTCTCTCCCTTAGGGTAGTTCCTGTTGCTCCAGCGAACCAACGCGTTGCAGCTCCCGGTACTTATAGACACGGCCAGCTAAATGAAGATGGATGTGGGGCCATTTCCGCACCACCAAGACGACATGGCTGACAGCAACGACACTTTGTTCGATGATGCTCCAGTACTTGTGTCTTCAGCAAGGTTGGTGTGTTCTTCTCAGTGGATGGTGGGCAGAACTTTCGGATCCATTGCCTTGTAAAACTGGACATCAAAGGCAGCAGCTACATAGGAATGATTTCTTAATGCTCAGTTGTGTTAGTGTAAATAACTTTATGCCGTGGCCTTGGGGCCGTCGCGGTTGGGTTCGAGTCCGAATGCGGTAGAGATCTCCGGGTAGCGTTCCTGGGGTCTGCGGCGACAGCGAGGGCTCCTTTGGCGATCACGTCTCGCTTTTGTTCCTGCACAAAAGATCGGGTCGGGAAGAACTCCGCCCGACCCCTCCGACGATCAAGTCAGTCAAGATTGTCTTTAGAGGGTGTTTGTTGGTTGAGAAGAAGAGAAGACCCCCCTTTTTACGCTCATCTGCTTGAGTTTATATGGACCAGGTTGCTACTCTTTGACGTGGTTGTGGCGTCGCGCCTCTGATCGCGTCTGACAGTGCGTCGAGGACCTGGCCCCTGCAGGATGGTGATGCGTCTCGGTGGCCGTACGGCCTGCGAGGGACAGGTGGTGTCATATCTGTCGGTCAACCCTGGCTACAGTCAGCTACGAGTGGGACAGGAGACGTCATCCGGGTGCAAGTGGTATGGGCTTATGTCACGTCCCATTTATTACACACATCATTCCCAGAAGGAGCCCTGCCTCGGTGCTCATTCTGGGGTCTGAGGCTGGCTTTAGGCCGTGAGGGTTGCCAGGTGGGCTTCTGATCTGTGTGGGGAATGCTTTCCAGGGGCTCGCAGCGGATGTCGGTCGGCTCGCCATCCAGGAGGAGGCGGGACTGGAGCGTTCAGCTCTGGGGGTCAGGTCGAGAAGCGGGCGCTGTGAGGCTGCGGTCGGGGTACAGGCTCAGGCGGGTGTACCACGCTGAGGCGGGCATACCACGCGGAGGTGTACGCAGCGGGCAGGCTGTGGCCAAGGTACAGGCTCAGGCGGGCGTGCCGTGAAAAGGCAAGCGTACCGCGCGGAGGTGTACGTAATGGGCAGGCTGCAGCCGAGGTACAGGCTCAAGCGGGCATGCCACGCAGAGACGGGCGTACGACGCAAAGGTGTATGCAACGGGCAGGCTGCGGTCGAGGTAGTCTGAGCTCAGCGGGTACCGCGCAGAGGCGGGCATCGCTGACAGAGAGTGTACGCCGCATGGGCAAGCTGCGATCGAGGTATGTGAGCTCAGCGGGCGTATCGCGCAGAGGTGTATATGTGGCAAAGCTACGGCCGAGGCTGTGCTCGAGCAGTTGTACCGCAGGCAGAGGCGAGCATATCTTGCGAGAGGTGTACGCAATGGTAGGCTACGGCCAAAACTGAGCTCAAAGCGGGCGTCACACAGAGGCGGGAGTACCGTGCAGAGGTGTATACCGCGGGCAGGCTGCGACCGAGGTATAGGCTCAGGCGAGCGTACCGCGCAGAGGCGGGCATACCGCGCAAAGGTGTATGCGTCGAGCTTTGTCTGACCGAGTGGCATGGCTCGGGCTTTTTGGCCGAGCGGCATGGCTCGGGCTTTTTGGCCGAGCGGCATGGCTCGGGCTTTGTGGCCGAGCGGCATGGCTCGGGCTTTCTGGCCGGGCAGCATAGCTCGGGCTTTCTGGCCGGGCGGCATGGCTCGGGCTTTCTGGCCGAGCGACATGGCTCGGGCTTTCAGGCCTGGCGGCATGGCTCGGGCTTTGTGGCTGGGCGGCATGGCTCGAGCTTTTTGGCCAAGCGGCATGGCTCGGGCTTTCTGGTCGAGCGGCATGGCTCGGGATTTGTTTTGACCAAGCAACTGCTCGGTGTGCAATGAACCAGCAATGAACCATGCAGATGGTGCAGCAATGAACCATGCATATAGTGCAGCAATGAGCCAGCAATGAACCATGCAGATGGTGCAGCAGCGAACCAGCAATGAACCATGCGGATGGTTGGCTGCGACGGTACTTGGGTAATCATGATCTCGTATGTCTCGCCCATTGAGGGGCAAGAGATCGCTCAGTCGCTGGCTTGCGTGAGACCTTAAGGGCCGGTTTCTTGCGTCATTTGGCCCTTCCAGAGACGGCGTCTGTAAAGGGTTCTTGGGAGCCAGGATCGAGGCGACTGCACGCTTCTACCTGCCGCGCCTCCCTACAGGCTACCACGCTATGCCTCATTTATGGCAAGGCGTCCCCTGGTCTTCCCGAAGCGATGTGCCCTGTGGGCTGTCGCCCACTCTGCACAGGCGAAGAGTCGGGGCTTGGCGGGAATTCCCCTATAAATGATGTGCAGTTGCCTTACTGCACACCCTTATCTCTCGAGCTGACCTTTTCAGATCTTATTGATTCCGTTGCCCAGTCGTCTCCTCCGATTTCTCCAACCGTCCTTGTTCGCATCAGCCTCTCCATTTTCCTTTCGAAGGTTAGTACAAATGGCCTCTTCCTCTTCTCCGCTTGCTTCCACTTCTTCTCCTGCTTCCTCCTCCACCTTTTCTGCTAGGCAAAATCCCTCACCGCAGGGTCGCAGCTCGCCTTCCGATGAGAAGGCGGCGCGGGCCCTTGAGGCCCTGCGGTCTCCCCATAACCTTGACTCCACCGTGAGCGAATCGCAGCTCTCCGACCTTCGGGGTCACTTTGGTATCTCGGGGACTATGTCCTTGTGGCCCCGGAGGTAGGGCAGCGGGTGTATGACGCCATTCCCAGGGGCTTCGTGCTATCCGTGGATGCCCTGGAAACGGGATTGCATTTTCCCCTGCACCCGATCATCGTTTCCTGTATCTCTAGGTGGCGTATTTCGCCATCGCAAATGGCACCCAACTGTTGGCGGGGTTTGGTGGCGTTCCTGGGGGAATGCCACTACGCTGGTATTATCCCATCCCTGAATCTTTTCCTGTCTTGCTTCCGCCTCTCCAGAGGACCGGAGGGGTATTATCTTTCCGCCCGTTCGGGCTTTAGGGTAGGTGGTGCCCCTTCCAGTAACAAAGGGTGGAAGGGGCGGTTCTTCTTTGTGAGTTGCATACGAGACTGGGGCTTCGGGCTCCAGTGGTCGGCTCATGCTATTGACAATACTACTCCAAGCCTGAGCGATGACAAGCTCAGGGACTTTCGGCGGCTGAAGGAGATCCTTCCTTCCTCCACAGCCAATCAGGATATAACTGAGTCATGGCTGATCGATGCGGGCCTTAGCCTAACGCCTCAGGGTATGCCTGCAACGTGCAGTCTAGGGTTCCCCGAGTTTTTGCGGGTACTAACCGATGTTCATTTGCAGGGATGGTGAACCTCAGATCAGTCCGTGGCGGACGGATTCCGTCAACCCCATCCGCGCGCGCGGCGGCCGAACCAACGATCGGCACTAGAGAGGCACCTGTAGAGGTCGAGGTGGACCAGCCGGGGAAGAAGATCAAAGTCCTCGCCTCCAAGCGGCCTGCTGTGGTGACAACACAGCCAGAGGAGGCTGGGGTGGAGCCGGCAGAGCGGGTGGAGGCGGACCCCAAGTGAGGCGAGGGCGAGCCTAACCGGGAGGGCACTGGAAAGGAGCCTTGGCTCCCCTCAGTCCGCGAGTTGTGTCGGCTACCGGCCGGCGCCAAGGATGAGCCTTTTCAAGCTCAAGCGGTGGGAGATCGGCCAGTGGGTGCGGCGGGCAACCCCCTGCTGGCCCGTTGGGAGAACCTATCCGTCGGGGATAGGGTGTGGGCTGACGGCGATGCCGCAGCCACATTCCTCCGAGGAGGGCTTCACCCCGAGATGGCTGGGGAGTTGTACACCCAGCCTTCCGATACTCTCCTCAACAAGTCCGCCAAGTCGCTAGTGTGGGTAAGTATTACACCCTAGGCTTCTCATTGCCACCGGAGCACGCCCAGTCTGACACTTTTGGCTTACAGAGCCAGCACTATGTTGCGGTGCTGATGGACCGGGTGCGGGATGCCGGCCGAATCATCAGCGGGCTGGGCGACCGCAACATTGAGCTGCGCCGACAACTCGAGGAGGCCCGCGTGGTGGCTAGCCCTGAGGCGACGACAGTGGCGGAGAAGCGTGCGTCCGACTTGGATGCCGAGGTGACTCGCCTCAAGGCCGAGCTTCAAGCGGCCAAGGAGGAGCACGACAACCTCCAAAAACTCCTCCGGGTGGATAGGACCGAGCTTCGCCTGCTGAAGGCCGAGGCGCTCAGGCTCACCAAGTAATTGGAGGTGGCGGGTACCAAGGCAAAGTCCACCTCTTAGGCCTTGGCTGAGGAGACCCACCAAAGGCCGGAGAGGGACAGGCAGCTGATCGAGGACTATAAGAAGTCCGAGGGCTTCCAACTCGGGCTGACCCGATCAGGGCAGGTCACTTATAAATATGGGTACTGGATCGCCCTGGCTTGGTTCCGGGCATGCTATCCCGACCTTGAGGTCGCGGAGGACCCCTTTTCCTCTTTTCCTGAGGACTCGGGGGTGGAGATGCCCGAGGAGGTCCCTTTTGATGATAGCCCGGAACCCCCGAAGGGTCAGCTGTCATGAAATTTTTCTAAGGGGTCGGTCTGTAATTTGGGGTCATCTAGTCCTGTAACTTGACTCCCGTTTAATGAAAAGTCATTTTGCCAAGAGGTTTCTTGTGTTGCTTTTCTTTGGTTTTCTAAACGAAAAGCTTCTTAAGGTTCTGCATGTTCCATGTCCTTGGCAAAGCGCGACCGTCCATCGTCGCAAGTCGATAAGTCCCCGCTCAAATGACTTCTATGACCCGATACGGTCCTTCCTAGTTGGGAGTGAGTTTACTATGTGCTCGGGTTGGGTTGCTTACCTCGGCCCTGCGCAACACCAGGTCGCCGAGCTTGACGGGTCGGGGGCGTACCCTACGGTTGTAGATCCTGGTGACGGCTCTCTTGTAAGAAAGGGTCTTTAGGTGCGCATCGGCTCGTCGCTCCTCGAGCAGATCCAGTCCTACTCGGAGCCCCTCGGCCGAGGTTCCCTCTTCATATCTCTCCGTCCGAGGGGTCGGGATGACCACCTCCGGAGGTAAGACGGCCTCGGTACCAAATGCAAGGCTGTAGGGTGACTCTCCGGTTGCAGTTTTGGGAGTGGTGCGTAGAGACCATAGGATGCTCGGGAGCTCGTCTACCCAAGCAGAGCGAGCTGCAAGGGTCCTTCTCCTGAGCCCGTCTAAGATGGATCGGTTGGTCACCTCTACAAGGCCGTTTGTCTGAGGGTGGGCCACCGAGTTGAACCTCAGCTGAATCTTGTAGCTCGCACAGAATTCCTTGAATCGGGTACTGGCGAACTGAGTCCCATTGTCGGTGACGATTGCCTTAGGCAGGCCGAACCGAGTCACGATATTTCTCCATACGAACTTCTCCATCTGGCGTTCCGTAATCATCGCCAGCGGCTCAGCTTCAACCCACTTGGTGAAGTAATCTACACCAACGATGATGTACCTCCGTTGCCCGGAGGCCGGGGGAAATGGTCCAAGGAGATCCATCCCCCACTGCACGAAAGGCCACGCGCAGTCCACAGGTGTGAGCGGGACCGTAGGCTGCCGAGGCGTCCGAGGGTGCCTTTGGCATGCGTCGCATCATTGAACGTAGGCCCGTGCATCTCGGCACATAGTGGGCTAGTAGTAGCCCTAGCGAAGTATTTTCAATGCCAAGGTGCGACCGCCTATGTGTTCTCCACAAATCCCATCGTGGACCTCGGTGAGAACTGACTGCGCCTCGTCGGGGTCCAAGCACCGTAAGAGGGGGCGCGATAACGACCTCTTATAGAGCCGGCCATTAACTTCATAGTACCAGGCCTAGGTGCGGCGCAGATGCCGAGCCACGACTTCATTGTCGGGCAGGGTGCCGTGCTTCATGAACTGCAGCATCTCCTGCACCCAAGTCATCGGTGCATCGGCCATCGTTAGCGTGGCGACTGTGATTGTGCGGAAGGGGAGTTCCTCGATGTCGGGCTCATCCTCAGGGCCCGACCTCAAAGCCAGCTTGGCGAGTGCATCTGCCCGCTCATTTTGGCCCCTCGGTATCCTAGATAGTGAGAAACTGGAGAAGTTGGTGATCAGGCTCTTTACCTCCGCCAGGTACTTCGACATGGTGGGATCACGGGCCTCATATCCGTCGTTGAGGTGTTCGGACATGAGCTGCAAGTCGGTGTGGACATGTAGGGCATCCACCTGCATCTCGACAGCCAATCTGAGTCCAGCCAGGAGCGCCTCATACTCTGCCTCGTTGTTCGTGGCTTTGAAGCCGAAACAGAGAGAACGCTCAAACAGGCGCCCATCAGGAGCCTGCAACACTAGCCCGGCCCCCGCGCCCTTTAAGCCTGATGCCCCATCTACGCACAGGACCCATCCTGCATCGGTTGGCTTGGGGTCGTCACCTTCGGGTCGGACCATCTCCGAGATAAAGTCGGCCACCACTTGAGCTTTGATGGCGGTCCTCGGCACATACCGGATGTCGAACTCGCCAAGCTCCACCGACCATTTGAGGAGGTGACCTGCCAGGTCGAACTTAGCCAAAATATGTCGAAGTGGTTGGTTGGTGATTATCTCGATTGGGTGAGCCTGGAAGTAAGGGCGCAGCTTCCGAGCCGTCAATACGAGGGCTAGTGCCAGCTTCTCAATGGGTGGGTATCGCTCCTCGGGGCCGCTCAAGATGTGGCTAGAGTAATAGACCGGCATCTGCTCCTTTGGGGTCTCCCTGATCAAAACTGAGCTTACCGCATGGGGGGAGGTAGCCAGGTAAATGCTGAGCTTCTCCCCAGGGGAGACAGAAGCGAGGTGAGGAAGGTCAGACAAGTGCTGCTTCACGCAGCTGAAAGCCTCCTGACAGTCCGTAGTCCATTCAAAATTTTTCGGGTTCTTCAGGGCACGGAAGAAGGGGAGGCACCGATCACCCGACCAAGAGAGGAACCGAGATAGAGCGGCAAGCCTCCCATTCAGTCTTTGTAACTCCTTGACCGTCTGCGGTGCCTGCATACCGATGATCGCCTGGACCTTCTCTGGATTGGCGTCGATTCCTCTTTCATGTATGATGAACCCAAGGAATTTGCCCGAGCCGACGCCAAATGCGCACTTTGAGGGGTTGAGGCATAGGCCATATTTTCGAAGTGTGGAGAATGCCTCTGCCAGATCGGCCAAATGGGTTGCGGCTGCATGACTCTTCATAATCATGTCATCAACGTAAACTTCCATGTTTCGTCTGATCTGCTAGGTGAACATCTTGTTTACAGTCCTCTAGTACGTGGCTCCGGCGTTCTTCAGCTCGAAGGGCATGACTCGGTAGAACTATACTCCCTGATCGGTGAGGAAAGCCATATGCTCCTGATCCTCGAGCGCCATCCTGATTTGGTTGTAGCCGGAGAAGGCATCCATGAATGACAGGCGGGTGTGACCCGAGGTGGCATCGACTAGCTGATCGATCCTTGGGAGGGGGTAGCAATCCTTCGGACATGCACGATTAAGATCGGTGTAGTCAATGCACATCTTCCAGTTCCCATTGGGTTTCTTCACGAGGACTACATTAGAGAGCCACTGTGGGTACTTGACTTCTTCTACGAAGCCTGCTGCCAAGAGGTGCTCCACCTCCCTTCGAACGACTAACTGTCGCTCAGGGGCAAGCCGTCGGGGCTTCTGCTTTACTGGGCGTGCCTCGGGTGAGATGTTCAGATGGTGTTAGGCGACCTTGGGGTCGACTCCTGGCATATCCGTTAGGGACCAGGCGAAGACGTCAACGTTCTCTTGTAGAAAGTTGATGAGCTACCTCCAATCCTGCTCGGGGAGTTACAACCCGACCTGAACCATTTGATCCAGGTGACTTTTGCACAAAGGCACGCTAATGGTCGGCTCCGTTGGCTCGGGATGCTGGGCCGGCTTCTTTGCGTCCCAGGGGTCCTCCATGGGTGGGCCGGCCCTTGGCTGTTTATGCAGCGAGATTGCTGTCAGGTAGCACCGCCTGGACTCAATGGGACTCCCCATGGCTTCGCCGACCCCGGCACGGGTCAAGAACTTCACCGTCCGATGGTAGGTGGATACGATCGCTCTAAATCTGTTGAGGGTTGGTTGTCCGAGTATCACGTTGTATGCAGTGGGTAGGTCGACGACTAGAAACGCCGTCATCACCGTCTTTGTCCTTGGCGGGTCTCCTAGAGTCAGGGGTAAGGTGACAGACCCAGGGCAAAATTAAATTGCGCCGCCGTGAATCCGGTGGCGCGGGCGATCGGCTCTGGCGCTCTCGTCGGCCGAGCTTCTCAAAAGCATCCAAATAGAGCACGTCGGCCGAACTTCCTGTGTCGATCATGATTCTTCTAACTTGGGCATTGGCAATCCTGGCGGTTATTACCAACGCGTCGTCGTGCTTGGATTGCCCTGGCTCCTCGACCGAGAATGTGACCTCAGGGCCGGGACCTTGCCTGCAGCTCCCGTCGGTGGTCGCTCGGGCGTACGCCTTCAGCCCGACCATGCTGTTTCCCCCGACGGTGGGGCCACCAGTGATTACGTCGATCTACCGCTCGATGGGGCCCTCGGGGCGCGACGACAAATTCTCGGCCTGGCGGAGGTAGCGGCCCTGGTGCCCCCTGCGAATGAGCTCCTCAATTTGCCAGTGCAGGTCATGGCACTCCTCAGTGTCATGCCCGTACTGCCGGTGGAAACGATAATATCTGGACTGATCCCGTAGTCCGGGGGGACCCCTCATTGGGGTGGGCACTTTGAGTAGCCCCTTCTCCTTTATCTGGAGGAATATCTCTGTCTGGGAGAGACCCAACGCGGAGTAGCGGGACCTCAGAACCCGCAGGTTGGGTCGACCCATCCTGCCCCTCGGCGTGAGAGCCGACTGTTCCCGTGGGGTTTCGGGCCGAGGTCTCTTGCGCTCTTCGCGCTTCCTGGCCATCCAGGTTTCCGCCACTATAAACTGGTTAGCTCGCTGGAGCATCTCTGGCACCGTAATCGGGGGACGCTCCACGAGGGACCAGAAGAACCTGGAGGGTCGCAACCCGATCATGAATGCGCCAAAAAGTTGAGCTCGAAGTCTCTTGCGAGCTGGTCAAAGGATGAGAACACTCCGGCCTTAAGACCGCTATACCACGCCCGAGCTGGCCCCCTCAGCGTTATGGGGAATGCCCGGCACATCAAGGCGTTCGATGTGTCGTAGAGCACCATTTGGGCGCGGAAGGTGGCCATGTGGTCCATCGGGTCAGTAGCGCCGTCATATGCGTCGAGGGAGGGGAGACAAAAGTTCGGGGGAATCGGTTGATCCTATATCTCGGGGGTGAATGGCGATCCCCCATGCATGCCCTCCCCTGGCTCTTCCTTGGACCTGCGCACTTCCCTCTGTACCTTGTCGAGCCGCTGGCTGATGAGGCACATCTGGGCTCGGAGGGAGTCGGCCGAGTCCGAGGACAACACCTTGAGATTGGGATGGTTGCTCGGGTCATCCAGCACCTGTCCCTCGAACAGAACCCGTCGCACCCGAGGTAGGGTCGGGAGCGCCGAGGAGGTTAAGTGGACCGGCGCAGGCGGATCTGACCGGAGTGGCGGGTTCGCGGGAGGCGGTGGTGCAGATAAGGGCGCAGGCGGGATGAAGGTCTACACCATCCTGGCTAGAGTCTGAACTTGGCGGGCGAGGTCCTGGAAGGCCTCGGTTGATACGGGCGACAGGTCGGCGGCGGTGGCGCTGGGCGGGAGCAGGCCCGGGTCATTGAACAACCGCCAATAATGTTCCGTGGTGGCGACGGGGTCCTCCGCTCGGGGCTCATTATGGGGGGAGCCTCCGCCCGGAGCCCCCGTTAAGTGCGACCCCACGAACATGGGCTCGCCAGGGCTACCCGGCTAACCTCTCGACATCAGGCCCTCCTTCTAGCGCCAATCTGTTAGTGTAAACAACTTTATGCCGTGGCCTTGGGTCCGTCGCGGTTGGGTTCGGGTTCGAATGCGGTAGAGATCTCTGGGTAGCGTTCCTGGGGTCTGCGGCGACAGCGAGGGCTCCTCTGGCGATCACGTCTCGCTTTTGTTCCTACACAAAAGATCGGGTCGGGAAGAACTCCGCCCGACCCCTCCGACGATCAAGTCAATTAAGATTGTCTTTAGAGGGTGTTTGTTGGTTGAGAAGAAGAGAAGACCCCCCCTTTTTACGCTCATATGCCTGAGTTTATATGGACCAGGTTGCTGCTCTTTAACGTGGTTGTGGCATCGCGCCTCTGATCGCGTCTGACAGTGCATCGAGGACCTGGCCCCTACAGGATGGTGATGCATCTCGGTGGCCGTGCGGTCTGCGAGGGACAGGTGGTGTCATATCTGTCGGTCAACCCTGGCTACAGTTGACTGCGAGCGGGACAGGAGACGTCATCTGGGCACAAGCGGTATGGACTTATGTCACGTCTCATTTATTACCCACATCAGTTAGCTTTCTCTCATAAGGCTAATGATCATCAGAATGCAGAATGTTTTAATATCTGCAATGGAAGATGATATCATCTCTCAACACTACTATTTGGTAGGTTTTCCTCAATGAGGTGTCTTGATTCAAGGAAGAGCAACATAATTCTGAGAAGGATTGATGATCTTGAATTCCTAAGAAGATAAAAACCTAAAATAGTCGTAACTTAGTCAAATTAAGAAGTTTGCAGCTGCTGTAGGTCATGGCATCCAACATGAACATAAATGGTTGTTGTTGCATGCTCAAGTGGTAAATGACAATGCCTCCATTACTTTACGTTAGATGTCATATTCAACCCCGAGAATGGGCAGGATTTTATAGTTGAGTGGCCTAACATCGATTTGGTCCACTTCTATTCTGCGTCCAATTATAAATTCCACTAGTGGTAGTGGGATGTAGGCATTTATCTGTGCATATACTTCATGGCGTAGTTGAATATTAGCGTATGCATCCCTCCCAAAACTTATATTTACACATATAATCGTCAAACGTAGATGCATTTAAAGCCAAAATTAGGGGGAGATATGAAGTTTGTCAAAATTTGCAAGGGCAGGTATGCTATTTTCTAACCATTGCAAGGATAGACATGTAAGGACACCCGGTCGTCAACGTGAGTTATCGTCAATGTGAGTTAGTGGCCATTGTATTTTAGTGAGATGGAAAGGTGTCTTAAGTGTGACTTAATTGGTAGCTGTCTCACTCTAAGTGGGAGCAATGAGACAGAGGTGGAAGAGACAAGCCCCTTTGTGAGGTAAGATAACATTTGGGAATCCTTGTAATTGGCTGCATGATGTGTCAAACAGCATGCCCAATTAGGTGCAGATGCCAATCAATCTGTGGCAGCTCTCTACGCCATTCTCACGTGGATCACATAAGCTTCCTGTTGAAGATAAAGATGCACTGTTCAGATCACAAGAATGTGCCTGGAGATCCTCATGGAACCAACTACACTTGTTCATTGGAGGCATCAATGGAGTTGGAGCTCCAATCGACCAAGAAGGTTGACGATGGTGAACCTGGACACTTTGGGTCTCCATCTTCCTTTCAAGCCTTGTAAAGCAAAAGGATCATGCTGATGAATGAACCCGGACACTGTGTCGTGTCCAAAACATATGAAGATTGATTTATTTTTCTCTTTTCTATAAAGAAATCTCTTGTCCCTCCTCTTGCAGAAAGTAGCGCACAAAGGAGGGAGATCTGCTTTCCATGCAAGAGGCACTTGGTTTGGTCGTTCTTTCTGGAGAGCTCTATGAGTTGGGAAGAAAAAGGCTGAGAGTCCTCCTCACAATCTTTTTCTTTTGGTACTTCCACATCATAAGTCCTTGATTAATTTCTTTAAACTATGCTAAATGTATATACTCGGGCATTAATTGTAGTTCTTCCCTCTCCTATGATTTAGATAAGAATATTATTATTCATAGTACGATCTTATTTGCTTGAGTTATGAATTAGTCAATGTTGATTAATTAGTTTTGGAAACTAATATATTGAATAATATTAAAATTAAATAATCTAATATTTATTTATTAATATCTTAGATTTTCATTGAAAACCTATGCTAAGAATTAAAAATATTTCTCGTGCATTACATGTTTTCTTTTATGTGTTTGTCCATAGTGAGTTGGATTGATTAAAATAAAATTGACATGGTAAGAACTAGGGCATTACTTGGAGAACAAACCTAAAAGCTTTTGAATTTTAGCTAAATATATTTCACCAAATTGCGTTAGTGATTCTATTTCATCTTGTGGAGCTATTTTAAATTCCATGCTCCAAGCATGACCCAATGCTGATCCGTTTGTATCTTGGAGTTGGGTTCGGAGAAACCCGAGTTACAATGATAGTTCGATCGATCATGGTTCAACCATGACAACCTAAACCGGCGCATCGAAAACAACATATGCCTAAAGGTGCATTTGGGAACATATTTGAGATACGATATGACTCATGCTTGAAACTTTAAATCTCATTTGGCGTGGATGCTACATTGTAAATGCTCAAATATTAATGCTATCTCGAGATAGCATTAGCATTTCAATATTCACAAAATACTATTATAATTTTTTTAAAATTTTAAAATATCATAGATTACCAACATGATTTAATGGAAAGTCAATATGATTTATATTTTCTATAAGGTAAAATTTTATTTATTTATTTTTAAATACTATTTTAATTTATTTATATGATTATTATTTATTTATTATATATCTGGCTCATACAAATTTTTTTCTAAGATTATCATTTATTTATTTACTTATTAATTTAAATAAAAATATATATATTTATTTTTGAATAAATATTTAAAAATTAGAAGGACAAATTTATCACATAATAATATTTAATAAATTTTTAAAATATAATTTTACCAAATAACACTTACGATAATATATATTTAAAATACAGTCTTTATCTATTCCATGATTACATGTTCACTCAAACCCGTTTAACCAAATGTTGCTAAATGTTACTTGTACATCTGCTAAATGTGCTTATGTTCTTCTACCTGCAACAAGTAAGCTGTTCATGCTGATGTTAGTGACTCCATTGTGATTTCCCAAGTAGCAATGAACCCTGGAAATGAAACATGATGAGGTTCGTGTAGTCGTATGACAACCCATCGTCTATCTATCAAACATGATGAGCTCGGATTTCTGAAAAGTTCTTTTCCGAGAGAGAGAGAGAGAAAGAGAGAGAGAGAGAGAGGGAGAGGTTCTTATGATACATGAAGTTTGTCTACGTAATCTATGCACGTGTAGTCATCATTCTTTTCTTTGATATACTGCATGGTCAGCATGAAATTCTAGGTCTTCTTCTTCATCGTCTTCGCTGATCTCAATTCCTCCAAAACCCTGAGCAGCTCTTCGAAGTGCTCCTCCTTGCATGGGATCTGAAGCCCGCCAACATGGTGGAAGCCAAACTCCTTTGCCACCCTCTCCATCTACGCACGGAACGTCGGCAGGCGAAGGTAGCTTATCGGGATCACAAAGCGCCTCATCTCGTCCCCCACGTACACAACCAAGCATCCTTTGGGAACAACCATGCCTGCTGCGGGCTCATCGTCCAGCAATACCTCCTTCATGCTCGACCTTCAAGATTTCTTCTTTCCTTTCATGCAAACCAACACCTACATCTTCCGACTCCGATTGAAACCGAAGAAAAAGAAGAAGATCAGATAGATGTAGTAAACAAGAACATCGGACGAGAGCTCAGACCACAATGAAGCTCACTGAAGGCCAAACATATGAATAAAAAGATCAAAGGGCTATGGAGAAAGATAATGTTCAGTATTAAGGCTCAAGCCGTTACAACTTATTGCACACTCTCTAAATAGTCAGCATTACGTTCCGACTTCAGATATAAATAATAGTAGGGATACATAGAGATGAGATGCGATGCTATTGTAATGCTCGTGTTGATTCCATTGTTGTACATCGTAACAATACATGTTAGAAGATCAATCAAGATCTTAAATCAAAGCTAATTATAATAATTCTCTATATCTAGCTTAAGAATGAATGCAATAGTTAAGGATTTGTGTAGGTGTACTTCCCTTAGTTGTTATGATCACGATCATAAATGTGAATAGTGCGATCACAATCATCTAATATTTATTATTTTCTTATAATATATATTGGCTCCATTGTTGTGTTGATTTCATTGTTCTACGTTGTAATTTATACATGTTACAAGACCAATCAAGGTCCTAAATCAAACGTAATTATAATAAGTCTCTATGCCTAGCTTAGATATGAATGCAATAGTTAAGGATTTGTGTAGGTGTGCTTCCTTTAGTTGCTGTGAATGTATTATTCTCTAATCCAATCTTCTGCTGTGTCATAATCACAAGTGTGAATTGGTGCGATCACAATTATCCAACATTTATTATTTTCTTATATGCCCCCATAAAATTGGTGTTCATGATTGTATACCAATCTTAAAACAATGTGGAGTAAATAGTTTGGTATATAGTGGCTTTGTCAAAGAGCTTCCGAGTTGTTCAGCCATGCGGACATGACTTACACAAAACTTCTTATGAGAAATATGATCATGAATAAAGTAAAAGTTGATAGTTATATGTATTATCGTTAGCGAAAGATTAGAATAGCATATAGATAAGTAGCATCAATGTTATCATAATATATATTTGGAGGGGATGATTGAGAAATATGAAGTTCACATAATAAATTTTGCACATAATTAATCTCAATAGTGATAGCGGCAACAACATAATATTTGGCTTCCATAGAAGAATGAGCAGTAGTTTTTTTATTTATTTTAAACTCCAATTAATTGGGTTGGCTCTAAGAAAAATGATACAGGTAGAGGTGCAATCATCATAATTCCATGCCCAATTAACATCAACAAAAGCATGAAGACTTAATGAAGATCCTCTCTGAATCAAGAGACCATAAGTTAGAATACCTTTTAAGTAATAAAGGAATCACTTGATTGCACTCCAGTAGTTTGATGATAGTTGATGCATGAATTGAGATAGTTTCTCCACTATAAATGGTATTATAAGGCACCAAGTGTACAATAACAAAAGATAGCATCAACTAGGGGTGAGTCATCATGAAGCTTCAAGGGAGGTAATAAGGGAGGTGATATGTATTGTAATAAGAAAAGCACTGATGAAATTGGTACTATCTCTATACCAAGAAAGTAGCTCCATGAACCAAGATTATTCAAAGAAGAACAATTAGAGAATGCACTTATGAACTGGTACATAAAATCAGCTGAGCTCCATGTAATTATAATGTCACTTGTATATATTAACAAAAGGTGAGTAATCTTGCCTTGGCGAAAAATAAATAATGATAAATCATATTTTGGGTTGACAAAATCATATAATTTTAAATATTTATGTAATTTAATATACCATGTTCTTGGTACCTAATGAAGTTCATAGATTGTCTTTTGTGGTTCATAGACTTGTGTAGGGAAATCAGAGTTAATGAACCATAAAGGTTGCTGCATATAAACAGTATAAGTGAGAGTGCTTGGTAGGAATATATTGTTAACATCATGTAGGAATAATTTTGTACATCAGTTCATAAGTACCCTCTCTAATATTTTTCTGCGAAGGATCTTAGTTCATTAAAATACTATCTTAGTGTAGAGATAGTACCATTCTCATTGGGGCTTTTCATAAACTCAACTACATACATAATTTACTTGATTAGATTAAGATGAATGATGCTAAAGAAGTTTTTAATCCTATACCCATATCATCTCCCTAACTTGATGATGGCTCATCTTTAGATGATATTGTCATTTATCACTTGGTGTTTTACATTATCTCTTTCTTATTAAACTAGATATTTCGTCAATAGTCAACAAACTATCTCGATTCATGCATCAAACATTATCAAACTATTGGAGAAAAATCAAGCAAATTTTTCATTACTTGAAAGATACTTTAATATTGCCATTCTAGTTCTTAAAGGAGATTAATTGGGTGCAAAACTTGCCACATGAATTTCAAATTTCACAATCATCCCCACCAACTAAATATTATGATAATATTGATGCTATTTATCTGTATGCTAATTCAATCTTCCACTCATGGATAAAATATATAGTTATTATCTTTTACTTTGTTCGTGACCAGATTTATCAAAACAAAAAACTTTGTGTAAGTCACATCCACACAAGCCAATCAACTCCTGAACTCCTTGAGGAAGCCACTATCATACCAACTATTTACTCAGCATCGTTTCAAGATTGATGGAACACCAAACTTGCGGAGATTATAATGAATGCTGGATGCTTATGATCACTCCAATTCATACTTATGATTATAATCACAATAACTAAGGGAAGTACACACATATAAATTCTTGACTATTGCATTCATATCTAAGCTAGACAGAGAAATAGTATAATTGCTTTTAATTTAGGACATTGATTGGTCTTGCAACATATATAAATTACAACCTACAACAATAAAATCAACATAGCAATGGAACCAATATATATATTATAAGAAAATAATAAATATTGGATGATTATGATCGCATCAATTCATATCTGTGATTTTGATCACAACAACAAAGGGAAGTACACCTACTCAAATCCTTGACTGTTATATCATCCCTAAGTTGGACAGAGAGAATTACCATAATTACTTTTGATTTAAGATTTTGATTCACCTCGTAACATGCATAAATTACAACGTATAACAATGAAATCAGTTTCTTTACGATTCTTTATGCTATAGAACTCCACCTTCTATAGCCACAACGAAAGCTTGTCATCCTTGCCATCATTCTTTGAGCCTCTTAACAACTTTCCACCGCATTTATTATTTCCTTATAAGATAAACCAACCAACATTTACCAACTCGATGCCTACATGTTGATCTTCATATAAATTGTCCATCGAAGTAGACTTTAGAAGACGGAAAAGTTGACCATGGAAAATGGAAGAGAACATGTAACAGTACATAAAATAAAGTAATTAGCTTTTCTACTTCTCTATCGTCAAAATGCATGCCATCGTTGGGAAACCTTCTCCATTGTCACGAAGAGTTCTCAACCCAAGCTCAAGAAGACGGACATACAAGAAAACCATACCGCCAAACGTTCTGGGCCCGATCGGGACGAATCGGGTCGGGTTCAAATAGATGGGGATCCGAACCGCTTTTCGACCGACCGGGTTTGGGCGTCTACCTGACGACATTAGACCCGCCCTGTCTATCACGTGACCATAACGTGACCGATGGCTTTCGTCTCTCCGTCGCGTCCTCGTTTTATGTCTCCCTCGGCTCGATGTAAAGACTTCATTCTAGGGTTTGGGCCTTCCCCTCCTCCTCTCTCGTTTCTTGTTCTAGCCGTGGGTATCTGCGATGGATATTGATCTCAGCGCGCCCCATTCGATGGGAACCACCATCATCGGTGTCACATACAACGGCGGCGTCGTCCTCGGCGCCGATTCCAGGACGAGCACAGGTCCAAGCCTACGCGAGGAGAAAATTAATGAAATCTTTGTTTGCCGCAACTGTTTCTTTCGGATTTAGTGGGGTTTCTCTTCGGTTTTCTCTTGTTTTTGTCCCTTTCTTGACATGTTTGGATTTTGCCCACAGGGATGTACGTTGCCAACCGGGCGTCGGATAAGATCACCCAGCTGACGGATAATGTCTACATTTGCCGTTCTGGATCGGTAATTCTTTCTTTTACATTCTTGCGCGCGAATCGCATGCATCAAGATCGCATCTTGCTAGTGATTGATTTGGTTTCGTTTTTTGACTGTGGCAAATCAATTTGACACGATTGGTGTTGGAATCGGTTTTCCTGACATTGCTTTACAGCCTAATACGTTTTCCTTTGTCTTGTCGTGGGAACGCGCCCGGCCGATTTTCTATTACTGGAGAAACTTTAATTGTCTGATTGATCTGTTATTGAAATTCCTTCCCTCGGTGTGAGTTTCGGTGTGTTGCTTCTCGTGTTCTTGGTAGAAACAGAATTCGTGCTTGTGTTATATATTCTGTGGATATTAAGTGGATCACTTTGTAAAGAGGACTTATCTTGAACATGTAGTTAAGATGGTTTTAACCTTTCCAAAATGATAATGTAAATGTTATCTATGCCATGCTGAACTATTTGTTGGATGCAGTTATAGTTTTGAGCATATTAGTGTATGGAAAAAAATATGGTCTTATGAGTGTCTTTATAAAGCTAAATTCTGTTAGTTCCTGGCCATGCTTAGTAGTTCTTCTTTCTTCTTCTTCTTCTTCTTATTTTTGGGACCTTACAATGCAGTTGCAGATGTTGTCTCTTTTCAAGTAATCTTCTCTCCATTTTCAACTGTGCTGTTTCTACTTGCATTTGATATACTGTGGTGTTTGTTATCATATTATTAATTTGTTATATTTTAGACAACAAATTATATTTGGACCATCTGTAAGACAAATACTGGATGTCAAGGGGCATAACTTTGAGCAGTAGTGGTAAGAGCATAGATTACAACAAGAGTCTGACAACATATATGGAGGCCAATCAGGCAGCTAATTGAATCGTATGTATCGGCTGCATTCTCTCCTGGCTTCAAGACAATTTCAATCTGTTGTAACATTTAGTCTCCTTTTCCTTTTCTTAAATTCCCAAGATAAACTTGTTTGCCATCTCTGTTAAGTCAAATATTAAGGAAAAACTCCAATTAGAACCCTAAGATCTATAGTTGTGCCCTAATTTACCTGTCAAAGAAAAGATAAACTTGAAACTTATTAGATAAAATAATAAACAATATACTTAATTAAAACTGAGTAAACCAAAGTCCTGGTCTAACCCTATGATGCATTATAGATTCTTTTTGTTTCATTATAATTTCAGAAGATTTTGTTTTTTTGTTGTAGTTTATATGCTAATCAATATCTGCTTTTTGCTTGGTAACTTAAGGTTTCTCCTTCTTCAAGCTGCTTGGTAACTTAAGGTTTCTCCTTATACAAGCATCATCAACTATGGAATAACCAGTTTCCTATCGACACGTCATTACTTAGTCTACCTAGTTTTCTGACTTTTTTTCTTGAGGAAAGCAAGCTACTAAAAGTTCATGATTCCTTTCAGGCCGCTGATTCCCAGGTTATCTCTGATTATGTCAGATACTTCCTTCATCAACACACGTGAGTTTATCAATGTTCCCTTCTCTGTTTCTGGTTTAACAAAAAATCCACTTAATAGATACTTCAAAGTTCAAACCATTGTTTTGTATTAATTTCACAACTCTAGTAAGGATTTATATCATAAGCTATCAAGTGGATCTTACAATTTGAAATTAGTTTATCAACAAAAACTCTATTCTTTGAATTTTACCAAGGATTATCACCAAGTATCCATGAAGAGGTTTAGCTGATTATTTTTATTGCTGTAGTGCTGGTTTGGTGTAATTGGTCTTCCATATTTGTTGCAGAATTCAACTTGGGCAGCCTGCGACAGTCAAGGTGGCAGCTAATCTAGTTAGATTATTGTCATATCAAAACAAGGTATCAACATTTTACTTCTGTAATAGAAAAAAGTTTTATTTTTGTTGTCAGCATTAATCTATTATTAATTAGAATTATGGTGCTTATTTATTTTTCATAAACAATGGTATGATAAGAGGTATATCATGTAATTATACATCTGTGAGATTATTATCTTCTTGTGCCATTACTAAATGCCAAACCAATGAAGTTGTTATTAGACTGGGTCTCCTTTTATGCAGTTTTGAACCATTCCATGTGTTTCACTGTATCATAATATGAAATATGGGACCTCTTATTACTATTTTTTGCTTTAGTTTATGTCTCATACCTTACCCATGAAAAAGGAGTTGAATGAAATATTGAACTGACTGATCCTTTTATATTAGCTACATACATCTTCTTTCGAATTTCTGCTTTTAATTTTTTTTGCAACATAGTATATACATTGTCTAACTTGTGTCATGAACATTTCTAGAACATGCTGCAAATGGGTGTCATTGTTGGTGGATGGGATAAGTATGAAGGAGGTCAAATATATTCTGTGCCCCTTGGAGGGACAATCTTGAAGCAACCTTTTGCTATTGGAGGTGTGTATCACAATTAGTGTTCTTGAAATGGATGTTGATTCTCGTTTACTTTGTTTTGCATAATGCATAGTTCAGATATACTACGTGCTGCAAAGCAGATTTTGATTTTGAAAATTCAGTAGCATCATATTTTTCAAGCAAAAAGTTTGTGTGATATGCCATTCATAAGTACTGAAAATGGATCCCTATAGTGGGCTCACTAGAATATCGAGAAACTTCTTCTTCCTTTTTTTTTTTTGACAATTTCAGCCCAAATCCATGCATATTAGTCCTGTAAGGCATGTCCCAACTCTTTCCATTATTTTTTTTTTGTACATTTGACTACTTTACGCTGTTGGCATTTAACAGTTAAGAAACTGTTTCATCATTTTCATGTAAATTAACTCACAGAACTAACTTCAAGGTTGCTAGGAAGTAGGAAATTTAGATATTTCAATGAGACCAGGATGTGTCCCTATTTATCTTGAATGTGAGAGCACACTCTTTCTTTGATTGGCACTGGCAATCCGTTTTGAGTGGGCTTGTGTCTTGTTTCGGCTATTTACAAGTTGAAAGTTTACACACCAAATAAAGAAGAGAAGATAGTGGTGTTTGTGCATGTGCACATAAGAGCTAGAGATATATGCATGAAGGCCAGTTTGCTATGGTATGGCCAGCATGATAAAACATGCTTTACAATGATCTCAGATGGTCATGAAAATTTAAAATTGGTGGCAAAACTTTTGCCCTCTTGTAATTTCGCACTGCTGAAAATTTTGATCTGATCCATTCTACGGTTAGGATTGGGCTACTTTAATATGAACATTCTTATAATAGATTCGATAAATTCACATTGTTGCTGACAAATAACTAACTTTAATAGGATTGTCACTGGTAATATGGTTCATTTTTATGAACCGTTTGAAATGACAACATTGTTGCTGACAAATAACCAAAAATCTTTTGTCAGATGGTAAAATAGTGCTTGACTCCTACTCACATGGCTAAAATTGCTGATTACGCTTGTGTGTCTAATAATATTTTACGTTAAATTTTAGTGATTTACTAGTACATGACTACATGCACTATATATGCAATGCATATATACTTAAGGTTAGACCACTTGATCAATATGCATTGCCAAGGGATTAATGGCTGATGGAGCAGTTGCGCCTAAACTAAATGACAATAACATCAGACATTGTAGGAATTTGTGGTCTATGTTTATTATTTATGTTTGGGGACTTTCTGCATTTCTGATTTTAGTCAAGTAAATAGCAGGATACATATTGTGGAAGGTCAAAGCACATTGTTTTATGAATGTTTTTGAGCTTTTTGAGTGTCATTAGCCTTTGAATTTAGATATTGTGTAATGGTGCCTTGTTCTTGTTTTTGTAATACCATTGGTCGACCTTGTTATTGAATATAAATGTGTACTCATAATAGGATCTGGTTCAGCCTATCTTTATGGTTTCTTTGATCAAGCATGGAAGGAAGGAATGAGCAAAGATGAAGCAGAGGTATGCAAAATATTGACTTTTGTGCCGGATATCTATAATGTCAATATGTTTTGGCAATAGATCTTGTTCCTGTGTTATCAGACAATTACAAATCAAATCATGTCATATGTTTTGAGTTGGTGGTAGCTTATGTCATATTGTCACGAACTTAGCTAGAATTGCCTAAGTCGTGAGGCACCCTTGCGACAAAGTCAAGGATTTAGCTGGAGTTGCCTAAGTCGTGAAACACCATTGCACCAATTTTTCAGACTTAGCTAGGATTGCCTAAGTCATGAGGCGTCCTTGGGACATATGTATCCGCAAAGGGTCAACCTAGTTGCAACCTCATATAGGTCCCGAAGGACCTGTAAAATAGAAAGCTGATTAGTTTAGAAACGAGCGATGAATAAGTCCCAACGTCTCGCGAAGAGGGAAGCTTTATAAGCAATTCAGCGAGCACCTTGAGTGCATGAGAGAAAAGAGAGAAAGGAGGAAAACAAAGACTTTAGAAGGTTGAACGAACAGTTACAAGTCCACAAACAATTGCTTCCCGGGTGTCGGACGCAAAGGTAAGTTTCCGTCAAGTTGACGTGCGAACTTATGAAGAGTGTTCAACACTCGACACTACCCTAAAGCCCTATCCCCCTTGGTGCCACCGGGGGGGTTCTAGGGTGCTGAGATGGTTAATGTTTCGCGTACAGCTGCGTTCTGCAGAAAACAAACCGTGACATGCAAAAACGAAGCCATTTTGGGGTAGTTTTGCTCGGTGGGACGAGCGGTCGCACTGCAACTGCCATTGCTTACATTTTTACAAGCAAAACACACCAAAGCCAAGGAAAAACATGCTGCCCAGCATCTGTATAAGCATGCAAAAGCGACGAATGGTTCGTTGAACGAAGTTGTTGCGGGTGCACGATGATCGTTCATGATAATATATTATATAACTATTTATTATCACCGCATCAAATACTCTTGATCTAGATCTCCAATTCTGGCAAGATCAGTCTGGTTAGGTGCCCTTGCTGCCCAGGATATTTGGGCAATTCTAGATGACGAGTACTTAAAGGCACTTTGTATCTTGTTAAGGATACAAGACATTTTTTTATTCAAGTTGAAGTTCAAGCAAGGCAGTGCTCATGAACTGATCTCTTATTGTTGTACTATCTTGTTTAGGCACATATCCACAATCTACTATTGATGAAGTACAAGATTGTAAATTTATGTTCCTAAAGGATATAGCAAGAAGTCTTACATAAGACTATAATAAACCAGGTGGAATCAGAACCTTCTTATTACTTGTCCTCCATTGTTACCATTCATTGTTTAATATACTTGCTATTTGTCCTCCCCTTCTGAACTATGAAAGGAGTTAAATAGCAAATTTTAGTATATGCTGCTAGTCAGTTTATTAAGCTTTGTACTTTTACGTAATGTTTCGGCTTTCTGTTTGGAAGATGGGAACACTGAAAGAGCAAATGTAATTAACCAACTAGCTTTAAGTGTTAAACCTACCAAGGTTAAACAGCTGCTTCTTTTTTCTCTAGAAATTATATCTGTTCAGACCAACTGTAAGCAAATCATGATTTTGATTTAAAAGAAGTACAGATCTTTCCTGTCAGGAATTACTACTTTAGTGATGCTGATTTAATATGATAATGTTCCTGCATGAATGATTTATGGGTAAATATCAATCTTTCTTCATTTGATTGTCGGTTGCACTGTTATATGCAGACAATTTTTGGTTGTTTTAACTATCATTAGCAGGAAATTATCTTGTGATTATGATGCTTTGTTCTTCCAAAATGCAGAAATTAGTGGTGAAGGCAGTTTCTCTTGCTATTGCACGTGATGGGGCTAGTGGAGGTGTTGTGCGTACTGTTACTGTGAGTATCTTCATTATGTATATCATACAAAACTAAGTTTCGTGCAAAGGTTGCATGGCTTCCTGCTAAAGATTCTACCCTTATATTTGATTAGAAGGGTGCCAAAAAGATGAATCATGGTGGCTTCTGTTTTCCAAGGCATATCTGCGTAACTTTTCGTTTCTAATGGTTTCACAATAATTGTTTAAGCAACCCAAATTATTACCTTGAGCTTTTGCAAATTGTGTTTATTTGAATCTGACACCATGCCCTTCATAGATAGTTTCAAGAAGAAACTCCTGCTGACTTTTGTTAGTATAATTGATTTTCACATTTTCATTGGAGAATGCCAAATCTAGTAGATCAACTGATTGATTGGTCTGCCAGTAGGTTGTTGCTAAAACTGGTTAAACAAATGGATGTTGACCATTAGAAGACCTGTTCAGCGGTCTTGTGGTGATGCCGTGTTCTTTGTTCTATAGAGAAGTCTCAATTCTTCAGCTCATGCATAAGTAGTTCGTGGTTACTTAAAAATTTGTATGTTATCATCCTGCAGCCTCAGTGTAGCTCATATTTGTTGCGCTCATTTTGCTTGTGGATTTGCAGATCAATGCTGATGGTGTTACGAAGAACTTCTACACCGGCGACTCACTCCCTCTGTGGCACGAAGAGCTGGAGCCACACAACTCGCTACTAGACATCCTCTCGGCCAGCAGCAGCCCTGAGCCTATGAGCACATGATTTCTTGATCTCCCGAGTTGCTCCAGTTCTTAGAACCTGTCTTGAATTAGATGCCATCAATGTTCCTTTTGAAATTGGTGTTTGCTTGCTTAGATAGGCAGCTCACCAATATACTCTTGTTGGGTTTAGGGGGGGAACTCAGTAACTTCGGATACAGCAAGTGCATCCGTGAAAAGAATGTAGTCTTTTGCGTGTGGACGTTTCCTAGCCCCCCCCCCCCCCTCTTCCCTATCTCCACCAGTGGGCAAATTAAATCCATCTTTTCACGTTCTCATTATTAACGAATATGACTGGATTCTGTTTGTGAAGATGATCTTGTGTTTTATGTAGACAAAAAATATTATCAGAATGTGAACATTTTATACATGCGCGATAACTCTTCCAAGATTATGCTGGTTAGGCCACCCACACCCCACCGTTCCATATTCATTCGGGGGGGTCTATACAACAAGGATTTGAATGTTTAACACTTATAACAAAATACACGATGATCTGAGATGCTTTGTACTTTCCAACTTTAATTACGACGAAGCACCAGCGAATCATTGCACCCAATTTTGCTTTTCCTAGGGATGTAGCCTCTAGACAAATGATGAGAAAAGGATGCAAGATTTAACAGATAAGGAATATATATCATCATCATCATCATCATCATTATTATTATTATTATTATTATTATTATTATTATTTGTTTTCAAACATTAGGCCTTCATGGATATGAAACAGGTGAATCTTCACAAAAGCCTCACACAATACTTCCATCTCGAAGAAGGTGGCACGAGAAAATGCATAGAAGCCAAAAAAAAAAAAAAATAAAGTCAGATATGAAATAGGTGACTCTTTCACAAAAGCCTCACACGAAACTTACTTCCCATCTCGAAGAAGGTGGCACGAGCAAATGCATAGATCCCAGAAAAAAAAAGAAGTTAAGGTAGGTCTGACGGAGCTGATCATTCAAAAGGTTTTAACTGATATTTGAAGCAGATAGAGTTAGTACCAAATAAGCGAGAGAAGCTCGTGCCTGCATTCAGATAATGTTCCTTCGCTTCGTTAATTAGACAAGACTGCTCATTTTCATCTTGAATTCACCACAGTGGTTTCCGGGAGTGGGGAGAGCTGCATACGGGGTAGATGAGACTTGATCGAGGCATGGGAGGCTGCAATCTTTTTCTCTTTCAGCCTGGCAAGCACCTTCCTGACCTCGTTTGCCAGCTCAACCACCCTACCATCTTCATGACCTGCAATTGTTCTCTTACTATATAATCAACTGATTACTAGACTTCTATATAAGAGCAAATCATATAAACATCTGCTCAAAGTGTATGCTAAGATCATTAAAGTAACATACAGACAGCTATTTGCTCTAGTGCAATGCGAAGGATGAAAATGTCACCCCTAGAATGAAAGTATCCATCAGATTCAATCAATCATAAAAAATATGGTGTATTCCGTCCAAATTAAGTTTCACAACAGCTGCCTGCCTGACATCCTACTTGGGCTGTTCCATGTTTTAATTCACATCGGTATCCTTCTTTGCACTGGATATGATATTAACAATGACCTTTTGGGGAGATTAAAATACACATCTGACACTTATCGCAAAAGTTCTGGGAGATGGTTCTTACCAATGTCACACATTGCTTTTTCTAGCAAAAACAGGTAGTCTCTGTTGTTCCCACAAGGACCACTTGCAGTAGCAATTTGCCTGAAATTATGCAGATAGTCGAGCTATTGTAGAAAAAGAGGCGAAAGAAGATGGATTCCAGTGACGTATCTACTGCATTACCTTGCCATTTCCTCCAGTGGAGCTGGACCTAGGTAGTACCTGTTGGCTTCTTTGTCAGGAGTGGACACGAAACTGCACAGGAAATGAATACCCAAACTCCAGTTAAAAACAAAAGCAGCTTTATCATGAAAATGCATCAATGGTATATTTCAGAGAAAAGAAGATGTTTTAGAGAGTATGTTTCTTACACAAGAACGCCTGTCACAGCTGGCTTTATTGGATCATCCTCCTAAAGGAATAGACGCCACATTAAACGAATGGGAAAACAGAAGGCCAAAAACAAGCAAAAAGAGAATGACATAAAATTTGGACTATACCTTGTAAAAGTCTACAGATGCCTTCATGTCATATTCACATTCTCTTCTCTCCAAATACTGAAATGTTCAGCAAATATTACATCTACAATAAAGAATTCAATCAGAAATGACAAACTAAATAAACATTACCTGAATTGCTGCCTTTTCCTTCTCTCTGTCTCCTTTAACGCAATATGCAGAACCCCACTGACAGATATCACAGATCTTGTTATAACAAAGGTATGAATAAAATTTCAAGGAATAGATAGGAAAGCTGTTCTGTCCAAATTAAGAACAGCCAAGCCACAAACATAACTGCAGGTCTACTGGCAGCTCATAATGAGGATCTATTAAGTCATTATTAACCATTGTTTAAACAAGGGTAGTCACTTATTGTAGCCATAAGGACTGTTGATTGCTTCATTTACTCCAGAACAGATTTCACATGCTTTCCACATATAGAAAAAAAACCAAATTAGAATGATACCAATGAACTGTCTGAATGTAAACACTTCAGGTACTCCATGTATATCTTTTGTAAGATGGGGAAAACTATGACCACATATATCAAGGCCAAAGTTGCAAATTTCATGGCTGACACATGAAGAAGTATGTCAAATTTTGCTTAGGATACTAAAGAATAATATTACACTTCACAAAATTCACCACCTCTGTAACCAAAATTATAAACAAGTAGACATTGCAGCCCAATAGGTCTTGAGTTCTGAAATTTCCATTCTCATTTAGAGTAATTTAATTCTAAAATACTACAGTATAGTATTGGATAATTCCTAAGCAATACAGCGGCAGATGATCCTTAAAGCTTGAACATGAAGCAGGCAATGATCTTTTGAGTTTGAGTACGCAAGATAGAGAACAACACAAATGCTATCAAAACTCTAATGACTGACATGCTTGTGCATGCTACATCAAACCTTAAGATTTAAACATGAATCAGGAATAGATCATTTCAGTCTCAGTCTACTAGATGGAGAATAGCACAAAAATGCTATAGACTATTTTGTGACAATAATGTTCCTGTGCATGCAAAATCATAATTACTTACTCATCCCTTGGGAAGCAAAAACTCAACAAATATATATTCCTATAGTCTAACAAGCAACTAAAATGTCACTTTCTGAAATACAAGTAAAGAATCAGGCAATGATACAGTCCCTTGACTCAGCATCACATGTTAGAAGTAAGATATGCTTACACAGACTGCCCCTTTCTTTGCCTCCAATGTGCAAGTTCTGGCAGGATAAGCTGGCGTACCTCTGTGGTCTATGCATGCTGTAAGATGAAAGAACTATTAGTTTCCCCATCCGAATTTATACAGACTGCTGGCTTATTTATGTATAGGCAACACTTACCAAGATTAAAGACACGCTCATAGTCCTTGATGAAGCCAACTATTCTCTCATCAAAGTCAAATCCAGGGTTCCAGACCAATGATCCATATGCGAAAACCCACAGAACCATTTTTATTTATCTAAAGAGGTAGCTCAATGCACGTGCCTTCCACCAACACGGGTTTGGGGAGGATCACCGTATCCCGCCTTACCTTGCAAGCAGAGGAGCTTTGTTTGTCACTCGATTCTTGGTCAACCAGTTGGAAAGGAGGGATCTCACAGTGGCAACAAGGTTCACGCTCTCACCATTGTTATTACCTGCATTAACAAAATAGATCTTGAAAGTCATTCATGTGTAATGATCTCTTGAATATATCTTTATTATGCAAGGACCAATTGCATTATTAATGTTTTGAACATCTTAAAGCACACAAAAGTACCAAAAAAATGTGATGATAAATGTTTCAATTTAACTTATCTCCACAATGACTGCAGTGCCAAGCAAAGTGTTGCACTTGTTGAACACAACCAGGAGAAGCTACTACTGACCGAACAAGATGCATTACAAGTTTCTCTCTTTTGAAAAGTTCAAATATGTAGGAATATATAAAGAAAAAAAAAAGTTCAGCATAAAGTTTTATTGACAAGAAAAAGCATATGAAACAGCCAAAATCAAATGATTTGGTTAATAGCTGATTATAAACTATCCTTTATGGAGCTAATCATTTCTAAATTTGACTAGTTTCTGGACCTTTCTAAATGTTGTTCATTACCTGCTGCCCTTATTTAAAGTCATATATTTCCCACTTTGACCAGTTGCTGCAGAAGACTTAGCTTGTTTATTTTGTTACTCTTACCTCACATTAAATGTTTCCTAATCAACCGGTTGCTGGACACTGTATGGTCTGCCTTTCTAAGAACAAATAAATGAATGAGAAAATAAGAGCAAAGGCTCCAAAAATCAGGCACACATCCAATTGCAATAGACAAAGGAGGTCCAACTATATTAATCAACATCGTAATGTAACGCCTATCACCTTCCAAGAAGACAACTCGTAAAGTTATTTCGAATAAAACAACCTTAGAACAACCCTAATTAGCAGCATTGCAGCTTTCTTGATAGCAACACAACACATGTTTCTCTTGGATATACAAAGGACTTTCCACCAGTTAAAAATATATGCTAGCACCAAGATAACTAGGCAAAAAACGAGCTACGAATACAAGATCCAGCTTGAAATGCAAACTATTACGATCTTCAACGGCAAATCTCTTATCTTGCCTCGTAAGATGAGCTGACCACGGATCAGAAAAGAAAAACTCAAGATCCGGGCAGGTCTCACCAAGAACAAGTCCTCGAGACGATTATCTCACCATGACGCCTCAAGCCTCAGAGATCTTGGTGTATTACCGTGGAAAGAGGAGAATCTGGGAGATCGCCGAGGCAATGGAGATGAAGATGGAGAGAGAGGATGCTTAGGATTGGAGAGAACAGGGTTTCACCGAGATGAAAACCCTAGATCTCTCCCTCTTCGCACTTTCCTCTCTCAATCTCTTTCTCTCCTCTCGCTTCTCTCTCGAGGATTTGTTTGGGCTTCGAGTGGAGGATGAGGAAGAGGGCGAAGGAGGTGCCGGAGGTGGTCATTATAAGCAGAACGGGACACGGATAAGAGCGGGAGGCCACGTATGCATGGGGGAGGCATGTGACACTCACGTGGGCACTTGACGCCAAAATGACGGATTTGTCCTCAAATTTGGCTCAATATGACCAAGAGCCCGGCTCACATCGGCATCACTTCGCATCCGACCGACCAATTGGAGCAGTCCGATGAGCCCAGTCGGCATAAAACATATACAAGTGGCCTTTGACACATGCGGGCTCTGGGACCCACCGTTGCTCTCGTCACGAGACTAGGGTATCCTGAAAGGTGAGGCACGTGGGTCCGAAATTTCCGTTAGTTGTGAGACAAACGACGACAGTCCCACGTGACGAACCCCTCAACATAACTCGATCTCCTGGGCCGATGAGTGCTACCGCTCCCTAAAAAAATGCACCTTCTCAGACACACGACCCACTAACCCACCACGTCGCCTCCTCATTCAGGTACGCCCCACGCGAAAGAAGACTGAGCATTCCAGCCAGTCGATTCATCCCCTTGGTGAGGCATCTTGCAACGTGTCGCCGTTAACGTGTACCTCTCCGCCAGCTCGGGCTCGCTATCGCCTCCCCCACGCTGCTATGGCTTCGCCCAATGAAGCTGACCTACCTCGAAGGTAAATTTCTTCAGCACCTCATCCTCTCCCCATCCACCAATCCATCCTTCACCACTATTGTTTCTCGATCGGGTCGGTCTCTCCATCTTCTCATTCTTGGAGCGAATCTTGAGTAGGATTTCCCGGCGACCCCTCTGGATCCGGCAATGTGGAGGCTCAAGATCGCGGAGGGCGGCGGCCCGTGGCTGCGGACCAACAACAAGCACAAAGGAAGGCAAGTGTGGGAGTTCGATCCGAGTCTGGGCACGCCCGAGGAGATCGCGGAGGTGGAGAGGGCCCGGGAGGAGTTCCGGAAGAACCGATTCGAGATGAAGCACAGCTCCGATCTCCTCATGCGCTTGCAGCCATAGATAAAAAATGTTTTTATTTGTGTTAATTTTATGATCGGTTTACAAAAGAAGAAAAGGTAGAAAAGCTGCAATTAATAGTGGAATAGTTGCATAACATCACTTGCAGAAAGGCGTCCAAGATTCGAAAGTTAAAGTATGATTTTCTATATCCATTTCTAAATTGCTAATTTGGTTATCGTTCCAGTCGAGTCTAAGCCTATAAAAAGCACATCTAGAATTTATCTTTGTAATTAATGACTTGGAACTCCGGAAGTTATCTTGTGACTACTGGAGTATGAATCTTGAAATTTCAGTTTTGCACTATAGCTTATGGTGTAAAATAATGCAGTGGTGCCTTGATTGTTCTGAGTTCACATAGCGGTGCTGATTACGATGGCAGAACAGACTGATCTATGGAAGGTCTCACCAGTGCCTGCACTGTAGCTAATGCCAATTACATAGCATAGAAGAAAGAAGAAGAAAAGAAATGCCAATATCTGATTAATTCTTTTATGGATTTTGATATGCTGCCTTCCCACCCTAAATAGAAGAAACACAGTTCAAGTGGCATATTTGCTACAAGTTATTATCTTGGACTCTGACCTTCAGCCGGTAACTTGTAATTCTTTTCATTAATGGATTCCCTTCTCTGAGTAGAAATATCTGTTCATCCGTCCTTCCTAGCTGAAATGAATGTTAATGTAATTTTGGTTCTCAACCCTTGAGAAGTTTGGCTTCCTTGAGAAGTAAGGGTTCTCTTTTCCCTTTTGAACTCACATTGTTTTGTGCAGATGAAAGTTTTAGTTATCATTTTCTTTTTTACTTTAATGCAGTTTTCAAAGGAGAATCCACTTGAAATGGACTTTCCTATCATCAAGCTACAAGACCATGAAGATGTCACAGAAGAAGCTGTTCTGACCTCCCTAAGAAGGGCTATCAGCCGAATTTCGACCCTCCAAGCACATGATGGACACTGGCCTAGGGATTATGGTGGCCCAATGTTCCTTCTGCCAGGATTGGTATTTGCTCATATTTGTGGATAAGATAGATTCTTAGAATTGAATCCTTTTGGTTCTTGTTTATAATTCTGAAAAGTTTCTTCCTTTGGTTATCTATTTTCTTATGGAAATGGTTTTGTTGCTTCATCTATGTGCTCAACATACTGTCTTTATTCACTTCAACATTACTGAAGAGCTTGAGGTTTTTTAGTTTGTTTGTCAAAATATGCTAGCAGGAAAACTAGTGGATGTACATTTTGCTGAATGAATATAAAGCATTGAAGAAATAGGATTCCATTATTAGACAACTAGGTCTTAATATCTACTGTGGTTCATTTTCTGCAGATCATAACTTTGTATGTCACTGGAGCTCTAAATACTGTTTTGACACCAGAACATCAGAAAGAGATCCGTCAATACCTATACAACCACCAGGCATCGTCATTTGCTTTTTTTTTAATAGCATTCATCTTATTCTTGTTTCCTAAATTGTAAATATAAGTTCTGTATCATGCAATGCAGGATAAAGATGGAGGCTGGGGTTTGCATATTGAGGGTACAAGCACTATGTTTGGCACAGCTTTGACATATGTTATTTTGAGATTGCTTGGAGAAGGATCTGATGGTGGGGATGGGGCATTGGAAAAAGGGTGAAACTGGATCTTAGACCATGGCAATGCAACTGCTATACCATCATGGGGGAAGATGTGGCTCTCTGTAAGTGATGCTTTCCTTTTCTTCCATGTTTTTCACTCTTGATCGATAAGAACCTGAAGGCTATGTATTGCATAATTGGGTTAGTTATCCCACAGCAGAAGTCAGCCTATGTAGGCCAATCACACCACACCAGAAACCATGCACCACTCCATTAATTTTTCCAATTGCACCACATGCTTTGCATGCTACTTGGACCAACCACTGGAATTCACAGATCACCTATGGTCCTGCCAAGAAAAAATCATATTGAACAACTATGTTGCCATTGGTGGTAATGAAATCCATGACCACCTTACAATGAGTTGTTGACACTCGTTTATACAAGTTTTTTGGTCACATATACAGCCGAAGATCCTTGATGTTTGTGTTTTATTTTAGGTACTTGGAGTGTTTGACTGGTCTGGTAACAATCCTTTGCCCCCAGAAATGTGGTTACTGCCATACTTCATCCCAGCACATCCAGGTGCGGACATCTTCTATAATACAAAATAAGTAACATGCTTGATTCCTTTTTAGCAAGAGAAGCTGCATGGGAAAGAAAAATAATCATAGGCAAAGCCTGTTCTTTAAGCAGTACAACTTACTACGAAATATAAATGCTTTTACTTTTGGTAGCTTGCGTGATGCTTTTTAATGGAGTTGAATTTGATCTTCTCCTTGTTACATAAACTTTCCAGTACTTCCATATTAAAATATCATTTTCTTTCATATAACTGTAGCCTCTGCTTTGTTCTGGTCCTACATGTCACAATTGACGAGGCTACCCCTTGCTTTCAAATGCATATGATAAGAACTTATGTTCAAAACTGTCTAATATGAACAACCTTGGGCTGTCACTTGTTCTCAAAACTGCAACTAGGAAAATACATATGTTCTTTGGTTGCCCAATACTAGTTATGTGTTTCAATGAAGATTAACAAACTGCATCATTAAAACTCCAGCAGTGAATACTATTTTTAACTTGGCATTTCATTGACCAATTATTAATTTTTTTATGCCAACCAATTTAATTTCTGGATTTAAAGTCTATTAGTTTTATGCTTTTAAAAACTGTTACTTGTTTTGTAGGACGAATGTGGTGCCATTGTCGGATGGTTTATCTACCCATGTCATATATATATGGAAAGAGATTTGTTGGTCCAATTACACCGACTGTTGTATCACTAAAAACAGAGCTATATAATATTCCATATGACCAAATCGATTGGAATTGGGCTAGTAATGAGTGTGCAAAGGTTGGTGACATTTATTTCCACAAGCATATTGTCCTAGTAGGATTTATCTCTAACGGTCTAAATATCTTTGCCTTTACTGTCTATGTATATTGTAATAATAACAATAGATGTGGAAGTGTAACCTGTGTCAAGGAATCTAATGATATAATTCTTTTCAGGATATATGTACACACTCTCTCTCTCTCTCTATATATATATATATATATGTGTGTGTGTGTGTGTATACACATGTATGTACACACAAACACACACACAGACTCTCTCTTTCTTTTGGTATATATATATATATGTGTGTGTGTGTGTGTATGTTTATGTATGTATATATATATACACATGTATATGTATATATATATATATATATACACATGTATATGTATATATATATATATATACACATGTATATGTATATATATATACACACATGTATATGTATATATAAATACACACATGTATATGTATACATACATAAACACATGTATACATATACATACATAAACACATATATACATATACATACATAAACACATATATACATATACATACATAAACATATATATACATATGTATACGTACATATCATATATAGAGAGAGAGAGAGGTCAACATAGATAATGGAACAAGAGAGCATATTAGCACTTAAAAGGCAAGGCAAAGATCTCAAGTGCCTCAGCTATAACAGCTGCCCAATGGCATCGCAAGTTATGCAATATGTGTTTCACATGCAGTGGTGTGCTAGAATGGGAATATGAACATGTTTCATGGTTTGGTACCATGGTTTGGTACCACATTCAGGACATAGCCATGCTTCATGTTAATTTGTGCGGGCATTCTCGGTGCAACAGTCGATGCTTGAAGGCGATTCTTAAACCATTATTAGTATGTGATTCTTTCATGAAGCAATCCATATTATGGTTACAGTCTATAAGACTCTCATATATGATTTTACCACTTTTACCAGTATTTACTGTCTCCTACAAGGATTGACATGACAATCAATACATGGCAGAATGAGGTTAAATGTCCTGTGCCAATAATGTATTTACTTGCACCCAATAAATTTTTTTCTAAAGGTGCTGAAATATGCCTACTTCAAATTTTCGTCTGTGCTGCCCAAGGGCATGCTGGTTGGCACAAACATAATTCAAGTCCTAGCCAGAAAGTATTGGCATGCTCTACAAGTTGGCAATCCTTGAAACTATATATCACAACTATTGTGGGACTGCCCTTTTACAATGGTAGATTTCCTTAATCTGACTTATCTATTGCATTAGTTTGTCCCTCATTTGCACAAGTTGCCTTGGTTAGAGATCAATTTTAGAATTTAACTAAGCAGGGCTTGTTTCATATAGGAAAATTTGTCAAACATTGAAGGATGTAATCGGAACTTAAAGATTTATGCTTAGTTGATGCTTGTTAGGTAATTTGTCATAGACTTCTATCATAGTGATCTTTCAATATTATTAAAGTATGCAGAGTTTTACTCCCTTAACATTTCAACAATGGGCACTAAAATATTAACATCAGTGGTGTTCTTGAGCATCTTAAATATGATTTGCATATGCCAAAGAACAATAAAGATAGAGAAACTCAACAGCTGGTGGTTATAAGCTTATAACGTTTAAGTACTTACTAAATGCTTGTTTCTTATGGGTTTTGATGTTTTATTTTTATCAGGAAGATCTTTATTACCCGCATCCGCTGATACAAGATATCCTTTGGGCATCTCTGCATAAAATTGTTGAACCTATTCTAATGCATTGGCCTGGTAACAAGTTGAGAGAGAAGGCTATAAATACTGCTATGCAGCATATCCATTATGAGGATGAGAATACTAGGTATATTTGCATCGGTCCTGTAAACAAGGTAAGCATAAAAATTTCTTTTAAGACAAGGTGATCTAATTTTATCTTCAATGGTATATTATAGGTTCATTGTCAGCATACCAAATCAATTTGCTATTGCTTGGTAGATTTTGTTGAACTACTGGAAAAAATTTGTAGTTTTGAAGAAATAGAGCTCCAGTAGTTGTGAACATATGCATGTGACTGACCTTAAATATTAGGGACATTATGGCTTCTTGTTGTCATTGGTAGTTATTGACAAACAAACAAATATACGAGCAACCATGATATTGTTGAATCTCGGATTTTGATGATGAAACTAATTGATTGTGATTTGTGGTCTAACTGCGTTTTGAGTTACGCAGGTCTACTATCGATCGAGATTAGACGATTGTATTTGGAGGAATTGACGTTGTCTTCGAGGTGATCACATCGAGATATTGGATATCGGCCGAGGTTGGCCGATAATCGATTGAAGGCTTCGTATGTCGGGCATCGGGCCAAGATGCATGTCGCGCCAAGGATATCAAGGTTGTGGAGGTCATCCGTCGATTAGCAACGGACCACAAGAGAGAGGACGATGTCTTAGAAGGATCGGACGGAAGTCGACCAATGACGCGTCGCGGCAATCGAAAAGTCAATTCGCGTTGTAATAATTGTCAGATCGAAGTAGAGTGTTTGTTTGTTTGTGTGCGGGATTAACTACGATGAAGATAAAGGCATAAAGTGAAACAAAGTGCTTGGGAAGACAAGTGTGATGGATGGTTGGGAGTTCAAGAGTTCGACGGAAGTCAGAAGATTCGTTGGGAGGTTAGTGTTAGAACCGGCCGAAAATGAGTAGGAGTCTTGAAGGGTTTTCGGAAGTTTGCCGAAAGGTTTGTCGGAAGTTCGCGGAGCTTACCAAGAAAGATCGGAGCTTGCCAATGAAGCTCGTTGGAACTCGCCAAGATCATCGTGAAGTCCGGGAGCTTGCCGGGAGTTCACAGAATGGTTTCCGAGGGTTCGTCGGAAGACCGCCGGAAGTTCGCTGAAAACTCGGCCGAAACAGGTCTAAATAAAGTCCGAATTGGCCCAAATTTGGTTTATAGGATTAACACCTAATCCTAAACTAAATTATGTGCTAAATACGAATTTTAAAGATATTTTTTAAGCTATTTCAAAGTCCACAAGACAAGATTTCTTTCGACGAGGTTTCGGCAAACTTCCGGCGGTCTTCCAACAAACCCTCGGAAACCATTCTGCGGACTCTCAGCAAGCTCTCGGACTTCACGATGATCTTGACGAGTTCCAACGAGCTTCATTGGTAAGCTCCGATCTTTCTTGGCAAGCTCCGTGAACTTCCGACAAATCTTTCGGCGAACTTCCGAAAACCCTTCGGCAAGCTCCCTACTCGTTTTCGGTCAGTTCCGGCAACACTCCCAACGAATCTTCGAACTTCCGTCGAACTCTTGAACTCCCAACCATCCATCACACTTGTCTTCCGGTACTTTGTTTCATTTTACGTCTTTATCTTCATTGTCATTAATCCTGCACACAAACAAACAAACACTCTACTTCGATCTAAACAGTTATTACAACGCGAATTGACTTTCGCTTGCTCAAGACGTCATTGATCGCGACTTCGTCCGATCCTTCAAGACATCGTCCCTCTTGTGGTCCATTGCCCAATCGGCGGATGACTTCCGCAACCCCGATATCCGGGCGCAATATGCATCTTGGCCCGATGCCCGACGCATTTAAGCCTTCACCGATTGTCGGCCGAAGAATCTCGGCCGACATCCAATATCTCGATGTGATCACCTCCAAGACAACGTCAATTCTTCCAAATACAATCGTCTAATCTAATCGATAGTAGACCTGCATAACTCAAAACGCAGTTAGACCACAAATCACAATCAATTAGTTTCATCATCAAAATCTAAGATTCAACAATCTCTCCCTTTTTTATGATGACAACTAATTGATGACTAACGGAGTTAACCATAACTCCCCGGAATTTGACCAAACTCTCCGGAGTTTAACCAAACTCCCCCTATCAATATGCCATTGACAGAAACCTTAGATTATTCTAAGTTCAAGCAACATTCATCACAATGTTATGAGAATACATTTAAACCATCATGCAAATATATAAAATATTCAATACAATGCATGAAGTCATCAATCTACTTCTCCCCCTATGTCATCAACAAAAAGAGAAGTTACATCATAGCTAGTTTTCAAGGATATGCAAATTTATACTCATACTAGCAATCAATCAAGATATTCAATATACATTATGGCAAAAAATTTTTTAAAGATGTCCAAGCATAACAAATGAACACTTGCTTCTTGTGCAAGTTTGCACTTTGATTTCCTTAAATTTGCAAGATAGTAATTTTTGACATTTCAAGATAGCAAGTTCTTTTCCTATTTTGTTGCAAGCAAGATAACAATTTTCTTCCTCTTGAATGAGCTAGCAAAATTTTCATGCAAGTTAGCAATAAGCTTTCTCCCCCTTTATCAATGTCAAAAAGAAAGGGAAGATCAAATACTTCAAATAATCTTGCATGAGATTCAATAATAATTTGTAACAAAAATGTAAGCAATTTTGTTGAAAAAGTGAAGTTGAGCAAGATTTTTGCCTCTGTTGAGATAACAACTTTTTGCTTCTCAATGTTTAAGCTATCAAATTTTTCTCTTTTGATGCACAAGCTAGTAATTTAACTCCCCCTTTTATCATTATCGAAAGAAAGGGAGAAACCAATGATCAATTATAAATTTGCATCAATCAATATATCAATCATCACATGATGCAAACAAGATGGTATTGAAATATGAGAAATTATGTCATGAAGGATATCAATATGTAAATTCAACAAGAATCAAAACCAAAAGATATCATTCATGATTCATAACTTTTCATTTTAGCAAGATCAAGATTATGATTTTAAAACAAATTCTAAGCATATAGTTCCGAGAAATCAAAATCATGATTCACAAATATTTTCTTTAGCATCAAGTTCCAATTCATGATAAAAGGTATACAATCAAGAATCATGATACATAAATAAAAAAGGTTCTCATAGATCAAGTCATAATTCGATGATTCATCATATGGTAAATTTAATTTTCAATCATCAATTTTTCAATTGCCACATAAGACATACGAGTCAAAGAATTCTTGTCATTTCTATATTATGAAATATATGATAATAAGACTCATGATTCATTTAAAAAGATATAGCACAAAGAGCAACTTGATTCATGCATAAGAATTCCAAGTATCAAGTATTAAGATATCAAGACTTGGATTGTGATAAAGCTCACTCAAGTTCGAATCATCAAAATTATTAACATAGTTTATGAGATTCACAAAAGACAAACTTGAATTGTTCTCCTCTTTGGTAATTGATAAAATGAAGCAATCATTTTCGAGATTCAAAATGCTAACAATTTGCATTAATCATGACAAGTGATACATCAAAAGTCTACATCAATATTTCAATCAACAAGTCATTAAGCATACAAAGTAGTATTGAAACATGAGAGAAAAGTTCATATTATCAAATCATAATCAATTCATCGAAATCACTTCTATAATTTACGAGATTCTTAAGATATCATGAAATCATTAATCTCGATGAGATAGTAAATATAATTTCTTTATGTTTCATCATATAAGTATGTCTTTTGCCTTTATATGCCAAATCAAAATATTCAAAACCGAAAGACAAACTACATTATAAAAATCGTCAAGACAAAAATATAACACATCATTTTAAGACATGAGATTTAATTTATCATGATAATGTGTTTCATTTTGTTTCAAACAAGTGTGCTCATGTTTCAAAAGATGAGTATCAAATTTAAGACCAAAACATGAGTTTGTCATCAAGATATGATATCACAAAATCATTAAGCATGATAACAAACTTTTAATATTTTCATTTCAATGATGATTTCATAATGTATGTTCAAACATTTATATGGAATCCATTATTGTATAAATTCAAAATACAAGTTTGTCATTAAACCCATTAAGATCAAATGCATCAAAATCTTTCATTCGAAAATTTTAATAAGAGTAACATAAATTGATTACATGTGAGCATGTATCAACATTTCAAAAGCAATGTAAAATAATCAAGATTCATGAATTTATCATGATCATACGTATGGAGCATTTTCATTTATCAAGTAAGATTCCCATAAGCATGTCCAAAACTTTTTGCATGAAAAATATATATCAAGTTTAAAGCCAAAAAGTGATACGAAAATCATTAAGATTCATGGATTCATTATGAATATATTATTTCAAAATATGAGATTTCAAGTCATCAAGTATGATATAATCATTAAGCATGTTTTCATAATGCATTATCAAAATCATTTTAATTCTTTCTTTTATTTGTAATAACAAGATGATCAATGTTCAAATTTTTGCTAAAATCATATATCATTTTAAAAATCTGAAAAATAATTTTCGTCATGAAAACCATTAAGTCCAAATATAACACAAGGCAACATCAAAACCACATTTCTTTCATTTTGAAAATTTATGGGTTAGGTCTATATAATTGATTTCATGAAGACATGTATCAATAAAAATTTCATCATAAAAAGGGTTAAAACCCATTAAGCCAAGATGGAAGTTTTCAAATTATAATCAAGATACATACATCTATCATCAAAAGATTTTCAAGAAATTCATACATAGATATGTATCATGTTTAAGATTGAAAACTGATATGGAAAGTATACATGAAATTTCATCATCTCAAAATGTCATCTTAATTTGTCATGAAAACAATTAGACCAAAAATACGTTAATCCATAACATAGAGTCAAATCAACATTACTTCAAAAACTAATGCATGTTATAAAATCATCAAGCATCATATTTAGAAACGAAAAGCAATATAAAACATCAAGATACACATGCATGGATTAATCCTAAGCATTATCACAAATCATGCATCATTCATATTTTTAATTTTTAAAAAATTACTAGAAAGGAAAAAGCGGTAAAAAAATCCTACCAACTATTTCAAACAACTCATGAAAGGATCATGTAATTTCAAAGTAAGGTAAAAATGAGGTGAGTTTCTTACCTCATTGTCGAAAACCGTCAAAGCCCATTTCGCCTCTTCTTTACTTGATTCTTCTTTGCAAGCCTTCTTCTTCTTCTTTGGCCTCTTTCTCCGTTCAAGTTCATTTGTGTTTTTTATTTTTTTTAATGAACTTATTAACATTCATTGTTATGTGTTCAATGTCCTCATTGTCCTCATCACTTGAGTCATCACTTAAGTGACATTCATTTGTCCGATGTTCCAAATCCTTCTTGTTCTTTAGAAGGTGGTTCATATGTTCATCATGTTCCAAATGTTCCAAGAAACTCATTTCATAGGTCATTAATGACCCGATTAGTTCTTCCAATGAAAAATCATTTAAATTTTTAGTCTCTTGTATTGCGGTTATTTTTGGATCCCACCGTTTTGGAAGGAATCTTAAAATCTAGCTTATGAGTTCAAAATTTGAAAAACATTTACCAAGAGCTTTTAGACTATTGATGACATCCGAGAACCGGGAGAACATGTCATCGATAGTCTCACTTGGTGCCATTCGGAAAACCTCAAAGTCGTGTATCAAAATATTAATTTTCGAGTCTGACTCTACTCGTTCCTTCGTGCGTGATTTCAAGAATTCGCCAAATGTCAAGCCGTTTCGCACGTAGAAATATAGTTGAACTCATTTTTGTCTAAAGCACAAAATAAGACATTCATAGCCTTTGCATTTAAAGAAAACGATCTTTTCTCCAAATCCGACCATTTGTTCGTCGGTTTAAAGGGAAGTTGAAATCCATTTTCAACAATGTTCCATAAGTTTAAATCGAGAGAAATCAAGAAAACTCTCATTCGAGTTTTCCAATATGTGTAGTCCGAACCATTAAAGAACGGTGGACGAAAAACCGAAAAGCCCTCTTGAAAACTATTTAAAGCCATTTCTCACGGGTGTAAATCCGAAAGAGAAAGAACATGGCTCTAATACTAATTGTTAGGGATCGAGCGACACTAAGAGGGGGTGAATTAGTGCAGCGGTAAAGAACGATAGATTTTTCAGCGATTAAAACAAGTTCGGAAACTTCGTACGAATGAATGCAACGTTTCGTTTGAACCCGGAAAGATTGCGTTTTAACTTTAAAGCATACGTAAGAAGATGAAGAGGAAGTTGAGTAAGTAAGGCAGCAAATGAAGATGGTTTGCAGAAAAGTAAATAGCAAGAACGTAAATATAAACCAGATTTTTATAGTGGTTCGGTCATCCGATCTACGTCCACTCCCGATTCCTCTTGCTTGAGGCCACTGGCTTTCCACTAGCTATCCTCCTTTTAACAGGCGAGGATGAACTCGCTCACAGCACCTCTCCTTTTAACGGACTTAGGAGATAACCCTTACAAGCACTCTTACCCCTCTCTTGGACTAGAATACTCTAAGACTTAGAGGAAAGATTTGACACACTTTCAAGAGAGTTTCCCCTTTCTTTTTTTTCAGTTCTAGACACCCCCTAAACTCTGAATGAGTGGGGTATTTATAAGCCTCAAAGTGATTCAAATTTAGAGCCCAAACTTGGAGCCAAAATTTGAACCATTTTAATTTCCTGTCGGCGTCTTTGGCGATCTTGGCGGTGCCTGGCAAAGCGATACTACCGTCGCCAAGACACAGCGCTGGGCGCTACTACCGCCCAGGTCATTTTCAGCATAGTGGTTTCGGCTGAAAACAGGGTTAAACTCCGGGGAGTTATGGTTAACTCTGTTAGTCATCAATTAGTTGTCATCATCAAAAAGGGGGAGATTGTTGAATCTCGGATTTTGATGATGAAACTAATTGATTGTGATTTGTGCTCTAACTGCGTTTTGAGTTACGCAGGTCTACTATCGATAAGGATTAGACAGTTGACGCTGGAGGAATTGACGTTGTGCCGGAGGTGATCACGTCAGGATATTAGATGTCGAGCCAGAGGTTCGGTCGACAATCGGCTGAAGGCTTTGTACGTCTGGCATCGGGCCAAGATGCATGTTGCGCCAAGGATATCGGGTTTATGGAGGTCATCCGCCGATTGGGCAACGGACCGCAAGAGAGGACGATGTGCCGAAGGATCGGACGAAGCGCCGACCAATGACGTACCGGGCAACTGAAAGTTAATTCGCGTTGTAATAACTGTCTAGATCGAAGTAGAGTGTTTGTTTGTTTGTGTGCAGGATTAACTACGATGAAGATAAAGACGTAAAGTGAAACAAAGTGCCGAAAGTCAAGTGGGATGGATCGTTGGGAGTTCGAGAGTTCGACGGAAGTCCAAAGATTCGTTGGGAGTGTTGCCGGAACCGGCTGAGAATGAGTAGGGAGCTTGCCGAAGGGTTTTTGGAAGTTCGCCGAAAGGTTTGTCGGAAGTTTGTGGAGCTTGCCAAAAAAGATCGAAGCTTACCAATGAAGCTCGTTGGAACTCGCCAAGATCATCGTGAAGTCCGGGAGCTTGCCGGGAGTCCGCAGAATGGTTTCCGATGGTTCGTCGGAAGACCGTCGAAAGTTCGCCGAAAGCTCGCCGAAAGAAGTCTTGTCTTGTGGACTTTGAAATAGCTTAAAAAATATTTTTAAAATTCCTATTTAGCACATAATTTGGTTTAGGATTAAGTATTAATCCTATAAACCAAATTTGGGCCAATTCGGACTTCATTTGGACCTGTTTCGGCCGAGTTTTCGATCGAAACCACTATGCTGAAAATGACCTGGGCGGTAGTACCGCCCAGCGCCTGTGTGCAGTGGCGGTAGTACCGCTGCCTTGGGTGGTAGCACCGCCCAGTACTGCCAGCACCGGAAAATTCAAAATGGTTCAAATTTTGGCTCCAAGTTTGGGCTCCAAATTTGAATCACTTTGAGGCCTATAAATACCCCACTCATTCAGAGTTTAGGGGGTCTAGAACTAAGAAAATAAAAACGGGAAACTCTCTTGAAAGTGTGTCAAATCTTCCCTCTAAGTTTTAGGAGTGTTCTAGTCCAAGAGAGGGGTGAAAGGCTTTGTAAGGGTTATCTCCTAAGCCCGTCAAAAGGAGAGGTGCTGTGAGGGAGTTCATCCTCACCCGTTGGAAGGAGGATAGCTAGTGGAAAGCCGGTGGCCTCAAGCAAGAGGAATCGGGAGTGGACATAGGTCGAATGACCGAACCACTATAAAAATCTGGTTTGCATTCACTCATGAAGGCACTAGCCGAGTGAAAGAGTCCAAAATCAATATTCTTGTGTATTCTTATGAACTTTTTGGATGAAACCAAATGAGTCCATTGGAGACATGTATACCCGCTTTACGAATGTCATTAATGGACTTAAAGCTCTTGGTAAAGGTTTTTCTAACTTTGAGTTGGTAACTAAAATTTTAAGATCCCTTCCAAAGAGTTGGGATCCAAAAGTTACGGCCATTCAAGAGGCTAAGGATCTTAAAACATTTCCTCTTGAAGAACTTATCGGGTCTCTAATGACCTACGAGATGACGTGTCATGCTCATGAAGAGCTTGAGAACCTCCTTCCAAAGAACAGGAAGGATATGGCACTTAGAACACAAGAAGACCACTTGAAAGGAACATCAAGTGATGAGGACAATGACAATGACATTGCACTTTTAACTCGAAAGTTTAAGAAATTTATAAGAAAGAACAAATTTAAAAATGACACAAAAAATAAATTTGAACACAAAAAAGATCAAGTTATTTGCTACGAATGCAAGAAGTGGGACACTTCAAGAATGAATGCCCTCAAGCCAAGAAGAAGTAATTCAAGAAGAAGAAAGCTTTGACGGCCACATGGGATGATTAAAGTGACTCCGAGGTTGAAGAAGCTAGCAACAAAGAGGAGGCCAACTTTGCGCTAATGGCCTTAGGAGAAGAGGTTAGTGAGTTATTTAATGAAGAGTTATCTTTCGATGAACTTTCTATCGCTTTTCATGAGTTATTTGATGAATGTAGAACTATTAGTAAGAAGTTCAATTTGCTTAAGAAAGAGCATGCTTTATTACAAAATAAGTTTAATAGTCTCCAAACCCCTTCTCTACCCTCATGCTCTAAGTGTGAACACTTAGAAGCAATAAAAAGGGAGAACTTGCTACTCAAAGAGACCCTAAACAAGTTTAAGATTGATGGCAAGGGCTTGGACATGATCCTTGCTAACAAGGGTCACGTCGGAAATAAAAGTGGAATCGGATTTGTGAGTGGATCTCACCAAAATCCCACCACCTTCATTAAAGGACCCACATTGCATATATCACCCCATTTGAAATGTAATTTTTGTGGTAAAACGGGACATGTTGCTTACAAATGTCCATTCAAGAAAATTAGTCCACAAAAATTGATATGGGTTCCTAAAGGAATCATAAACAATTCAATGATGAATTACAAATTAAGTAGATCAATTTGTAAGACACCCAAAATCAAATAGGTACCTAAAAACCATCCTCTTTTGTAGACAAACTCACAAGCTAGGAGCAAGAAATGGTATCTTGATAGTGGATGCTTAAGGCACATTACCGGAGATCCATCTCATTTCTCTATGCTCACTAGCAAAGAAGAAGGGTATGTCACCTTCGGAGACAACAACAAGGGTAAAATCATTGGCAAGGGAACCATAGGTAACAAATCAAGTTTTTCAATTGATGATGTGTTGCTAGTTGATGGTTTAAAACATAATCTTTTAAGCATTAGTCAATTATGCGATAAAGGTTATGTTGTTAGATTTGAATCTAATGTTTGCATCATTGAAAAACCAAACAATGACATATCCATGATTGCTTTAAAACAAAACAATGTCTACACCATAAATATTGATGAATTAAGTAATGAAATGCGTTTTTCGGTTTTGAATGATGATACTTGGCTTTGGCATAGGAGATTAGGCCATGCAAGTATGAAACTAATTTCTAAGATTTCATCTAGAGAGTTAGTAAGAGGAATCCCAAACATGAAATTTGTCAAGGACAAGATATGTGATACATGTCAACTAGGAAAACAAATAAAAACTAGTTTCAAATCAAAAAAATCAAATTAGCACCACTAGACCATTGCAATTGATTCATTTGGACTTATTTGGACCAATTGACATAACAAGCCTAGGAGGTAGCAAATATGCCTTTGTAATTGTGAATGACCATAGTAGATACACTTGGACCTATTTCTTGGCTCACAAAAGTGTTTGTTTCAAATGTTTCTCTAAATTTTGTAAACTCACTCAAAATGAAAAAGGTTTTATGATTTCATCAATTCGAAGTGATTATGGAGGTGAATTTCAAAATCATGACTTCCAAAATTTTTGTGAAATAAACGGTTATAACCATAACTTCTCTACTCCAAGAAATCCTCAACAAAATGGAGTAGTGGAAAGGAAAAATAGAAGTTTGCAAGAAATGGCTAGAACCATGTTAAATGAATATAATTTACCAAAATATTTTTCAAATAAAGCGTGAATACTGACTTGCTATGTTATGAATAGAGTTCTAGTGAGACCATCCCTATCTAAAACTCCATATGAATTATGGAATGATAAAAAACCCAATGTTTCTTATTTTAAAGTTTTTAGTTGTAAATGCTTTATTTTAAATGAAAAGGATGCCTTAGGAAAATTCGATGCAAAATCCAATGAAGGTATATTTCTTGGTTATTCTTCCGTTTCTAAGGCTTTTCGTGTTTTCAACAAAAAAACCTTAGTTATAGAAGAATCTATTCATGTGATTTTTAATGAAATTTTCGAATTTAAGAAAAAAGATTTTGATGATGATTTTGGCTTTGATAATTTAAATTTGAATGAACCCTCTCCTCAAAATTACAACTTGGATGCATCTTCTTCTCAAACTTCCTTACCCAAGGAATGGAAGTATGTAGATGCTCATCCCAAGGAGTTAATTATAGGTGATGCATCGAAAGGGGTTCAAACTCGCTCTTCTTTCAAAGATTTTTGTGCCCATGCCGCTTTTCTTTCTCAAATTGAACCTAAGTGCATTGACGATACCCTGAAAGATGATTCTTGGATTATCGCAATGCAAGAAGAATTGAATCAATTTGAGAGGAATGAGGTATGGAAGCTTGTTCCTAGGCCTAATGACCACTTAGTTATTGGTACTAAATGAGTCTTTAGAAACAAGCAAGATGAATGTGGTATCGTGGTTATAAACAATGCTAGATTAGTGGCCAAATATTTCAACCAAGAAGAAGGTATCGATTACGAAGAGACCTTCGCTCCTGTGGCAAGATTAGAAGCCATTAGGATGCTCCTTACCTATGTTAGTAGTAATGATTTCAAATTATTTCAAATGGATGTCAAAAGTGCATTCTTAAATGGTTTTATTTCCAAAGAAGTGTATGTCAAACAACCACTCGGATTTGAAAATTCTCTTCTTCCTAACCATGTGTTTAAACTAAGGTTCTATATGGTCTAAAACAAGCCCCTAGGGCTTGGTATGAGAGGTTTAGTTCTTTTTTAATTTCAAATGATTTCACTAAAGGCAAGGTTGATACTACATTGCTTATTAAACATTTTGAAAATAATTTTCTTATTGTTCAAATTTATGTTGATGATATTATTTTTGGTTCTTCTAATAAATCACTATGTGAATCATTTGCCAAGAGTATAAGTGATGAATTTGAGATTAGCCTAATGGGAGAACTAAATTTCTTTTTAGGATTGCAAATTAAGCAACTAAGTGAAGGTATATTTCTAAATCAATCAAAGTATACATTAGAATTGTTAAAACGATTTAACATGGATGGATCAAAAGACATTAGCACTCTTATGAGTACCTCCATTAAGTTAGATATGGATGAAAATGGAGAAAGTTTTGATCAAAAAACATATAGGGGCATGATAGGTAGCCTGCTTTATCTCACCTGCAACTGACGACATCATGTTTAGTGTGGGGCTATGTGCAAGATTCCAAGCTAATCCTAAGCTATCTCATTTCAAAGCCTTTAAGAGAATCCTTAGATATCTTAAAGAGACTCCGAATCTTGGATTATAGTATCCAAAATCCGATAACTTTGATTTGAAAGCTTATGCAGATGCGGATTTAATGGATGTAAAATTGATAGAAAAAGCACATCCGGAACATGCCAATTTCTAGGACATGCACTTGTTTCTTGGACTTCCAAGAAACAAAATTCGATTGCACTATCTACGGTAGAAGCCGAATACATAGCTACAAGTGCATGTTGTGCACAGGTTATTTGGATGAAAAATACACTAGAAGACTATGAAATTTATTTAAAGAGCATTCCCATAAAATGTGATAACACGAGTGCTATCTGTCTAACTAAAAATTCGATTCAACACTCTCGAACTAAGCACATTGACATTAGGCATCATTTTATACGAGATCATGTCAATAGTAAAGATGTCACCCTTGAATTTATCGATACAAATCATCAATTAGCGGATATTTTTACAAAACCCTTAAATGAGGAACAATTTGATTTTATTAGAAGAAAATTAGGCATGTTAAATTGTCCTAATAAATGAGCTTTATTGTATGTGATTTTTCTTCGAAAATTTGGCTTTCGTCGATTTGCTTTCCTCTCGGATTTTTTTATGATCTAAGACATCATCCCATCCTTAAAACCTCTGAAAACAAATTTAGAATAAATTTTAAAAAATAATAATAATAATTTCTGCTACTGGCGGTAGCATCGCCAGATCCGGCGGTAGCATCGCCAGATCCGGCGGTAGCACCGCCTGGGTAGTTGGATCCCAGGCAGTAGAACCGCCCGAACACCCCTTTATAAAAGGGGTGAGTTAGGGTCGGCGGTAGAATCGCCCCCAACCCGAGGGCAGCCCTTCTTCACCTCCTTAAAGCCCTCAAAACACTTCCAAGCCTCATTCTCTCCCTCTAGAAGCCTAAGAAGGGGATTTTTCCTTGATTCAAGCTCTTTACCTCTCAAGGAAACACATCTAAGGTGAAATTTTTCTCCCTTTTTCTTCTCTAGTTTTAGTTCTTTCCTTTAAATTGATTATTGATCTATCCTCACTAGATATGGCTCCTAGAAGATCTTCAAGAGACAAAGGGAAAAGGGTGGAGGTAGATTCATTCGACCAATTTCTTTTCAAATCAAAAGATGCATCCCTTAGGTTTTCAGATCTTGTTACTAGAACCATTCATAAAGGGAAATATGTTGATTTTGGTCAATTAGGGAACCTAGAACCCATTATGTGGTTTGCTAACTTAGATGTCTTACCCATTTTGCAAATTGATGAACCCATTTATCCACGCTTGATTAAATTGTTTTATGTTAATTTAAGCGTGAATGATGATAGCTTATCTACCTATCTTCTAGGAAATGAAATCAAAATATTTGATAGTACGATATGCACACTAATTGGAATTGTTGAGAAAGAGTTAGGATGCTATTTTAGAGGGAAATGGGACATGGACACAATCGGAGCCACCCACTCCGAAGCCTTAGAAACCGTCTTTGCAAATCCAAACTTAGGCATAATTCCCAAGAGCTGTGAACATTTGTTGCCTTTTAGCTCTAAAATTTTACATCACATTCTTACAAGCATTATCATTCCTAAACAATTTCATCATGATGAGATTAGTTTAATTGAGTTAGGTACCATATATTGGATCATGACCGGACAGAATTATTGTTTTGGATACCTAATCCGACAACACATGATAGAAGTCATTTTTAAAGGGTTAATGTTACGATATGGAGGATTGATAACTAGATTGTTGCATGCCCATAATATTAGTATTCCACCTGATGAAGAAGTAGTACAAGTGGACAAATATAACATCATTAACATGAAACTACTTAAGAGACTTAGGTGTATATTTGAGAATGGAATAGGGGTTAGACAACCAAGAAGGAGTGATATACCTCCCCCACCAGTAGAACATCCTGAAACACTAGTCTTTAAGAGAAGTGAATCTCCTCCTCCTGATCCCTTTGATACAGCTCCATCAGTACCAGCTTCAGCTCCTCCTGACGAACCGATCATGAGAGAATTAAATGAAGTTAAATTACAGCAAATTAAACTTTTGAAGGAAATGCGAAAGATGAACCAAAAGATAGATCACATGTATAGGCACTTTGGCATTCCTCCTGAGGAGTAGTTTGTTGTATTATATTTTCTTTTTGAACGTTGTAAACTTTTATGCAACTTTGACATCTATGCAACTTTGAAATTATCTTTACTACATTTTATCTACCTTCGGCATTGTTGAATGATATTATCTATTCGGATTTTTGAATGATTTCTTTTCCCTCGTTTGTGATATTTTTCGGATATCTTTTTACATATATTTGGATGACGCACTCATAATATTTTCGGTTTTCACTCGTATATGAATCCCTCTTTTCCTTTTTGTTGATGACAAACGGGGAGAAATATGTGACTAGTGAATGCATTTGTCATGCTTTGCAAGTTATATGCATTTGTCATGCTTTACAAGTTATATGCTTGAAATGCTTATTTAGGTTCTTGATATCATTTTTTTAATTGTGTATACTTCATTGATATCATTTGATACCTGTCTATTTGACATCTTTTGACTTAATGATAAATGTCTATAAGTGTTATACATCGACATTGTCATCATTAAGTAAACCATGAAGTTTCTCTTTCATATGATTGGACGATAAGTTAAACTTATCGTGTTGAACTCAAAGAAATTGAATTCAAGCAGTTTTTACTATCTATGGCATATAGATAGGGAGAGTTAAGTGCAACTCCATCATCAATTGATTGTCATCATCAAAAAGGGGGAGAATTGGAAGGAGGATAGCTAGTGGAAAGGCATTAAGAGGTGGGGGTGAATTAGTGCAGCGGATTAAAATCGTAATTTTGAAACCGATTTCGCAAAAAGGCAAGTTCGTAAGAAGATTTTGATTCGACGAAAGAGAACTTGAATGAAGTTGCTTGAGTAAAGGAAATAGAAAGGAACTAAGCGATTTGCAGCTAAGTAATGAAATAATTCAGAAATGTAAACACTCACACATTCATGAACACAATGATGTATAGTGGTTCGGTCAAATGGCCTACAGCCACTCTTGAATCCTTCACGATGAGGCTCCGCACTTCCACTAGCAAATCCTTTGAAGGGGAAGGACCAAATACCCCTCTTACAACCCTTTACAAGAGGTTCACACTCTTACAAGATTTCACAAGGAGAAGGAGGTGAACACTTTAGCAAAAGAAGAGACAAGACTTTGCCAAGACTTTTCAAAGACTTTTTCTCAAAATTCTAACTCTCAAGGGTACCCTTTCAACTGAGAAAGGGGGTGTATTTATAGACTCAAAATGGATTTAAATTTGGGCTCCAAATTTGAATTTTTTTTAGTTTCCTGGTGTCAGGCGGTGCAACCGCTTGTCAGAGGCGGTGCTCTGCTTTGTCGATCTGTGCAGATCGACACAAAGAGGCGTGTGCTACCGCCTAAGCCCGCTACATGCATGGGGCGAGTACTACGCTTGACCAAAGCGGTGCTACCGCCCAGTCGGGCAAAGCGTGCTATCGCCCCAGGCTGGGCGGTTCAACCGCCTGGCCCATTCAGCAAAGGCTGAATGGGCCTTGTTTAAGGCCCAAGTTGGCCCAGTAAGAGCCTGGTTGGCCCCTACCAGATTTAAGCAGGATTATTTCTAAATCCTTGCTCTAATCACGTGCAAACTACGAATTTAAAACATAATTCTAAGTGATTTAACCCGACATTCTTCAAGTCAACTTTCGACGAGCTTTATGGCGAGAATCCGGCGGACTTCTGACACTTCCCTCGGATTTCTTCCGGCGGACTTCCAGCATACTCCCGGATTATATGGCGAGCTCAACGAGTCTTCGGCTAGCTTCCGAATCTTCCCGGTAAGTTCCGCGAACCTTCGACAATCTTTGCGACGAACTTCCGAAAACTTTGGCAAGTCCCTGATTCGATCTTGGTTGGTTCCGGCAACACTTTCGACGATTTCTCGGACTTCCGATGAACTCTTGAACACCCCACGGACTTGACCGCGGTAAATCGCTTTATGTTTTCATCCCATCGTAGTTATTCCTGCACACTTATCTCGACAATATAGATTAGATCAAATATTTCATCAATTGACTTCATCATCAAAATCCGAGATTCAACAGATATGTATAACTTTGGGACATTGTACAAGAAAAAACAAATATGCATAAGTCAACCCCATATATCTGGAACATTTGAACTGTACCTTCTTATTTGAAACAAAATGAGCTTGGTATGTGTTGCACTAGCTTTGATAACAGCTTCATTGACTTCGAGAATAGTGTGATTTATTTTTTATTCTCACTGTGAACACAATTGGGAGTCTCATGACTGGCTACCACTTCCCTTTCCACCACTTATTTCTAGTTATGAGAATTCTTACTTGTCATTATTCTATGCCAAAGAACATCATATACCTGCACTACTAGTGCTAAATGACTATTGATCAAAAGTTTAGTGTACCAAATTTAATAAGAATGACTTATAGAAACCTCAAACCAGTTGGTTTCATAATGTTCTTTTTGAGTTTATCTAAAAATTTCATGCAGCTATCCTGTGGCTGAGTTGTCAGTTACTAAATTTATGTAACTAGGTACTTAATATGCTATGTTGCTGGATTGAAGAACTAAATTCAGAGGCTTTCAAGCTGCATCTTCCAAGAGTATCTGATTATTTGTGGGTGGCTGAAGATGGAATGAAAATGCAGGTCTGAAAGATCAATAAAATTATATATTATATTTGTTTGCATTTCCTAGCATCATTTTTCAGTTTATCTCCAACATATTTAAACAAATCATGTGCACAACTCTCTGAGAGCATTTTTCAAATTTGTTGGTTTTGTTTTTTCAGGGCCACAATGGCAGCCAGTTGTGGGACACAGCTTTCACTGTTCAGGCTATTATCTCAACTAATCTGAGGAATTTGGTCCTATTCTTAAGAAGGCACATGAATTTGTTAAAAACACACATGTTTAGCATCTTTTAATACCGATTTTTTTTTCTATGTTACTGTTATAATATTATTAGTATTTTCACAATTAACTTGCTCCTGATTTTGGAAGGTTCTTGATGACTGCCCTGGTGATCTTAATTCCTGGTACCGTCACATATCTAAAGGTGCATGGCCTTTTTCTACTGCAGATCATGGATTGGCCGTATCAGATTGCACTGCAGAAGGACTTAAGGTATCTCTATGTCTATTATTGAGCAATAATTATATTTTTTGATCATTTTTTTCTTTTGCAGACAGCACTCCTGTTATCAAAGATTTCTCCAGAAATTGTTGGCGATCAGATTGATGGAAGGAAGCTTTATGATGCCGTCAATGTTATCGTTCACTGATGGTAACATTAATTGAAAATCAGATATAAAACAAAAACGATAGGTTGTCATTAATTATCACATTATTGCAGAATCAGAATGGTGGTTTTGCTACTTATGAACTTACAAGATCCTATGCCTGGTTGGAGGTAAGTACTTCACAAATATTCCCCTGGTGTTTACTTTCTGCATTTTTCTGTTACCTCTTTTGGGTTCCCCAGTTTATTTTTGTAATATGAACTGAACAATAATTGCTGAAGGATTCTTTGTAACTTAGCATTTATTCTTGTACTCAAATTTGGCAAAGATCCAAGGTGATTTGAGGTGCTAATGATTCTTGCAGCCTAGGTGTGAGGCGAGGTGCACATACCTTATTGAAGAGACACACAACACTTGAAAAGAAAAATAATCTTACAAATGCCCATATACTTAAGCATGAGATGTTATTATTATTTACTGACATCTAAACACTCGAGTGATTTTTTGGATCATTAACTCAAATGATGAAGAGGAGTAAGAAGAATGCAACAGCGGAAGAGAACAGAAATACCAGAGGAAAGAAAAGAAACAAACAGAAAAGGAGGATGGGATCAACAAACCTATATTTTGAAGTCTAATTGTTAAGGCTCCTTTTCATTTCGAAGGGTGGAAAAGCTTCCCTACTAATTTTTTTTTTCTATTTGTAAAAAAAATGAAATTATTACCCCTTTATAAATTAAAATCTAACTTGATCTCCATCACATAAACTAGATGGTTGATAATGAAGACACTATTCATGGTTTGGGCTTAGGCATCATGGGCTAAGACCATGTAGTAATAGTGAAGATGACACTTGTATTTTAGCCATTTTCAACTTCGTTACATTCTGGCAGTTGGAACTAAACTAACCTATCGAACCTCTCTGTTTTTCCATTATAATATGATATATATATATATATATATATATATATATTCTATTTTGGACTCTTAAAAGGGTGGCCAAGCACAAACTGTGTAAGGAAGGCCAAAGCACTTTGAGTTTGTGAGCATCTCTATTTCTTTGCAATGGAGCTGAATCTATCTGTTCAATGGGTTGATTTCTCAGTAATCCTGGAGATATAGGCATATCTGGTTCATTTTGGTATAAAACTAACATTGATTTCCTTATGGTTATCCTGACTCTGTTTTTGTCAGCTTCTAAATTCTCGTCATGTCCCTTGCATAGCTGCACTACCATTGTTTACTTGAGTCTAGCGTTCAAGAATCATTCAAATCTCACTTGTAAGGCTTACACTACTCTTGACCAGCAATGGTTCATATATGTTCAATGCATCTTCAAATATTTTCTTGTTCAGTTCCCATTGGTGTCAAAAATTTTCTAAAGGATCTATTTGCTAGCCTCCCTAAAACAAACTGAAGCCTTTGAAGATAAATGTAGAGCCTGTATTGTAATTTTTCCAAAAGCAAATAATCAACTGCTGCTTGCTATTATCCTACAGTTCATGGAAAAACACCTTGTCATTGAGTTTTCTTGAGGATATCATCCCTCTCCATCATTCTTCTGTTGCATGCTTAAAAATAGCATATACTAGCAAATCAAAATTTGAAATGCCATGGTTTTTCTTCCTTCATAACTGTTGCAATTATGGTACTTTACAAATAATGTCATTATCAGAGAAATCTTATGTTTATGACAGAAAATATGACAGGACTTCTGTCAATTTAAATTGTTCTCTTCATTTTTATAAGGTATATATTTTACCAGCATGCTATTGGAAGGGCCAAGACAGTTGCTGTCTCTCTTTCTCTCTTCACTTACTGACATGCCTCTATTTTCTGCATTGCTGTCTCTCTTTTTCTCTCTTCAGTTACTGACATGCCTCTATTTTCTGCATAGATTTTCAATCCTACTGAAACTTTTGCAGACATTGTTAATGATTATCCATAAGATTTCTTTACTTGTAATTCTTAATAGAAAATCTTCTTTAATCTTGTACATATTGTTTAGTGTACATGTCACTTGCAGATATGTTGAATGTACGTCAGCAGCAATTCAGGCATTGAAATCATTTAAAAAGTTATAACCTGGCCATCGGCGAGAGGAGATAGACAATTGCATCACAAAATCAGCTCGTTTTATTGAACAGATTCAGCAAGCTGATGGTTCATGGTTTGCAGTCATAGGATGTCTATATTCCCTATACAAAATTTGTTTTCTTAAGCTGTCATTTGCCATCAGTTGCCTTATTGTGTCTGTATAGATATTTTTGCAATGTTTATATACACATTCATTTAAAAGGTTCAATGAATTATAGATTGAATCTTGGCCAATGGGAATAGGAGATTATACGTATTCATTGTTGCATTTATTGTTGCCTATAAAAATCTCTTTCAGAAATATAATATATAGTTATATATATGTATATTTGTGTGACATGTCTACAGAAACATTCAATTAAAAAGTGTCCTTTAAGTTATTATTTTTGCAGCAGACCGCTGAAACTATTTCTAAGAGGTATGGATCTTGGGGTATTTGCTTCACCTATGGCATCTGGTTTGGAGTGAAGGGATTAGTTGCTGCTGGAAGGACATATGAGAGCAGCTGTTGCATCCAAAAAGCAAGTAACTTCCTGTTGTCTAAACAACTGGCTTCTGGTGGCTGGGGAGAGAGCTACCTTTCATGTCAAGATAAGGTTAGCTTCCAACTTATTTAATGACACTTTTTCCTTAGTTTCTTGCATGTACGGGAGCCTGCAGCATCACTACTGCATATATGGATGCTATTTCCTCTTTCAACTTACGAGTCAAGTATAAACAGTAGTTCTGCTTGTCAAGTTTCTATCATAGCCTTTGTACAAAAATCGACAGCATCATCACATTTTAGTCTGCTTAATTAGGTTAAAAAGCATTGTTAGATTTAGGTCATAGTGATCAATCGAATACCCATCTGATGAAGTCAAACAGAGCACAACTTAAAAACATGCTGAAATTCAAATTTTCTAAACAAGTTTATCAGCTATCTGTTATTTAGCTTTGGCAAGATTTTCCCAACCTGAATCCTACCTGCTAGTGCTCATTTATGCTATTGGGGGCTTAGTTAATTATCTACCAATCTCATTTGTACATGTATCAATTGTTGCAATGCATCCTTACATGATCTGGAATTCTGGATAGTAATCAGAGTATATAACTCTGTGTGAAGGAATAGATGTCAGGATTATAGATATTGACCGAATTGAGTTTCATTCGGGTGTTCCTTTATCCATAAACCAAATTTTTAGAACTCACTATCTTCTAAACAGGTCTACACCAATCTTGAGGGCAACAGAACTCATGCAGTGAATACTGGCTGGGCTATGCTAGCTCTAATTGATGCTGGGCAGGTTTGTTTCCTGTTCTATTTGCATATGTGGATCCACAGTTATGTACCAGAATGACTTTTCTTTTGCCACATTATCCTTCCACTCTTAACTACGAATACATATGCCATTGTTTCACTGTATTTGCATATTGACTATGATGTCATCTATGTGGATTTCATTTGACATTTAGACAAATTGATAGAAGATAATGCATCAGTATATACGGAAATCTCATTTGACTACTGCCCACCATTGCACATGTATTACATACTTTAGTTGATAAATTTATCCTTTATATCTACATCACGCTTGTGCTATTGCTGATATTAGTAAATCAAATTTTGTTGTTGACCTGTCTTTGAAGATATCAATACATTTTTAACTTTTAAGCAACTTATAATTTAGGACATGTGACAATCGATATATTTTGTCATGATAAATTACAATAGTCTACATATGAAAGAATGAGATTTCCTTTTAACAATGAGGGAGTGTCCCCTTCATTGTATCAAACTTGAGAAGTAAAGTCCGAAATTCAATGTCACTCAGAACACAATTAACTGGACACTTGTCAACTGTAGTAAAGATGCATATGCAATATATGTTGCTTCACGAAACTTTCTGTGCTGATTCTTCATTTCTTTAAACTTAGATGTTAATAATACAATCTTGCAAGTGCTCCTTGTTTTTTATGGTGGATGAGACGACATGCTAAATCAGCATGCTAATGCAAGGTAGTGGTTGATCTACTATTTGGTAAAGTGGGAAGATTGATGAATTGTTTATGTAGTTAAAGTGGTGATTTGTATCATGATTGTTGTATGATTGTTATATGCACCTTAGATTTTATATATATATATAGGCCAGCAAGTTCTACTAATTTAAATGTTAGAAAACATGATATATAAAAAGCTACTTTGGCTTAGAATGCTAAGGTGGTTATGTGCATTAATAATAAAGATTGTATGTAAGAACTATTACATCCATGAGTGATTAAGAGCAGTTCCAATAGAGGTATATTATCTGAATGTTAGCTAGAAAGCAACGCATATATAGTTAGTGTCGTTGAGGTGAGGATGCTAAAATGGATATGTGGGCTCGGTGTAAAAGGTTAGGATGATCTAAGAAAACTTTATTGGAAATGATAAAATAAAATATTTGATGTCACTTTGTTTCACTAGTGACGGTGCCCTCGATGGAACTTGATGGACTTTGTGGTATGTTGTTGTATTGTTGCAATGGCAAGGCAGCCTACCATGCAGTGTTCTAACAACTTGCCAACACTCCTTTGCAGCCAAATTTTAAATCCTTGGTCACATTAATTCTAGTACAAACAAATCCACAAGATATATGAAAAAGATTGCAACATTTCCTATTAAATATGGTATGTTCAAAAGACTGAATGTGAAAAGAAAAATACTGAATGTGATAGTTATTTTCCGACTACAAGTACTTGTGCTGCCAGAATTGCTAGAATCGTTATTATCACGTTCTTTCATTCACATTCAAGTTTTAACAGTTCTTTTATGGCAAAATGTATTGTATGATGCTTAAGATGTAATATAACTCGCTCTCTTGATTAAGCAACTGACTTGCCACATGAAGGAGATCCTTTCTAAAGCTTTAAAATTTCAAAACTATGTTGGAGCAGGGTGAGAGAGATCCAACACCATTGCATCGAGCAGCAAAAGTTTTAATAAATATGCAGATGGAGAATGGCGAGTTTCCCCAACAAGTAAGACATCTATTATCCTAGCTACCGTTAAGCAAATGCAAAAATGGATGCTACAATTATCAAAGCTAGATTTATGGTTCACTTCACTTTCCCCATTCTTGTTCATGCATATCTTGATTTGCTGAACTATAATTTTAATATGGATCTACTGTTTGTGAAACTTAGTAGACGGTAGCTATTTATATATGATCGTAAGTGGCACATCTATTGTTGTCACGCACATGTATATTTTATTAAATTAGTTCATTGAAAATTGTCATTTTCTCCTTCCCTCACTCAGGTCTACTTATTGATTATATTTTCTCTTCAGTAATCTTGAGTTATATAATTATGGTTGCCATATTCAATTATATTTCATGATCTTCACCGATAAATACACTGATGAAGTCCTCTAATGCAAATACTCACTTGGCTTTTTTCCAAGAGGAAAAAGAAAAGCCTATTCGGAAGGAACCCAGGCCTACTCTTCTAAGCTGGAGTCAGTGAACAAACAAAATTCCATGACCCATTCATCACATGATGGGATTTTTCACACCAGCATCCTTTAAGAACCTTAGATGTGTTCTGCTTTCTTGGCTTATGATGTGTTTCTTTGAGCAGGAGATTATGGGGGTCTTCAACAGAAACTGCATGGCCAGTTATTCAGCATACCGAAATATATTTCCAATCTGGGCTCTTGGAGAATATCGAAGCCGTGTCCTGTGCCCTAAGAACAATTGAGTTTCTCTCCCTTGCAATATTATGTTCAGGCTCTAATAACAACTGAATTTTCTCTCCTGCTATGTTGTGATCGGAATAATTCAGGATTTCTCGTCAGCACAGTGCCATGTCAGATTTTATTTTGTTAAGGTCCCAAAACAATTTTATTTCAGTCATTCAACTTTTAGTTCCACGGTTTAATTGATCTTGCACATGGATTTCAAGATCTGGAAGTGAAAGTGCAAGTTGGAGATGTTACGAAAGTAGTATACATTGAATCCTCCAACCGTCACGCCATGCTTAGAACATTGGCAAATTGCTGGAAATTCCGAAGCAGAACATCTTTATACTTCTTTTGTTATTAAAGCAGGCCCGGAGACTGTTGCTTAGATTTCTTGTAAACACAATTGAAAGACTAAGGGATAGTTTCATCAGAAAGTAATTTTCTTTTGTTTTTCTCTTCACCTATTGTTTTATTTTCGGAAGGAAAACATTCCTGTTGCTGTGTGCCTAGATTCAGTAGAATTAAAAGTCTCGTGCATGTTAAGCAGCAAGTGCTAGTTTCTTACCCAAGAAATCCTGTCACAGCTGGCTTTATTGGATTATCCTCCTAAAGGAATAGACACCACATTAAACGAACTGGAAAACCGAAGCCCAAAAACAAGCAAAAAGAGAATGACATTAAGTTTTGGACTATACCTTGTAAAAGTCTACAGATGCCTTCTTGTCAGATTCACATTCTCTTCTCTCCAAATACTGAATTGTTCAGCAAATATTACATCTACAGTAAAGAATTCAATCAGAAATGACAAACTAAATAAACATCACCTGAATTGCTGCCTTTTCCTTCTCTCCGTCTCCTTTAACGCAGTATGCAGAACCCCACTGAGAGATATCACAAATCTTGATACAACAAAAGTATGAATAAAATTTCGAGGAATAGATAAGACAGCTGTTCTGTCCATATTAAGAACAGCCAAGCCACAAAAATAGCCGGAGGTCTACTGGCAAGCTCGTAATGAGGATCTATTAAGTCAATTATTAACCCTTGTTTAAACAAGGGCAGTCAGGTATTGTAGCCATAAGGACTGTTGATTGCTTTGTTTACTCGCAGAACAGATTTCACATCCTTTCCACATATAGAAAAATCCAATAACAATGATCCCAATGAACTGTCTGAATGTAAATACTTCAGGTCTTCCGTGTATAGCTTTTGTAAGATGGGGAAAACTATGACCACATATATCAAGGTCTAAGTTGCAAATTTCATGGCTGACATATGAAGAAGTACGTCAAAATTTGCCTAGGCCACTAAAGAATAATATTACACTTCACAAAATTCAATACCTCTGTGACCAAAATTACAGACAAGTAGATAATGCAGCCCAATAGGTGTTGAGTTCTGAAATTTCCATTCTCATTTAGAGCAATTTAATTCTAAAATCCTACAGTATAGTATCGGATAATTCGTTAGCAATACAGCGGCACATGATCCTTAAAACTTGAACTTGAAGCAGGCAATGATCTATTGAGTTTGAGTATGCAAGATAGAGAACAACACAGAGATGCCATCGAAACTCTAATGACTGAGATGCTCATGTCTGCTAAATCATACCTTAAGATTTAAACATGTATCAGGAATAGATCATTTCAGTCTCGGTCTACTAGACGGAGAACAGCACAGAAATGTTATAGATATTTGTGTGACAGTAATGTTTTGTGCATGCTAAATCATAATTTCTTATTCATCGCTTGGGAAGCAAAAACTCAATAAATATATATTCCTATAGTCTAACAAGCGCCTAAAATGTCACTTTCTGAAATACAAGTAACGAAACAAGCAATGATACAGTCCCTTCACTCAACATCACATGTTAGAAGCAAGATATGCTTACACAGACTGCTCCTTTCTTTGCCTCCAATGTGCAAGTTCTGGCAGGATTAGCTAGTGTACCTCTGTGGTCTATGCATGCTGTAAGATGAAAGAACTCCTATTAGTTTTCCCATCCGCATTTATACAGACTGCTGGCTTATTTATGGAGAGGCAACACTTACCAAGATTAAAGACACTCTCAGCCCTTGATGAAGCCAACTATTCTCTCGTCAAAATCAAATCCAGGGTTCCAGACCAATGATCCACATGCGAAAACCCACAGAACCATTTTTATTGATCTAAAGAGGTAGCTCAATGCACGTGCCTTCCACCAACACGGGTTTGGGGAAGATCACCGTATTGTCACGGACTTAGCTGGTTTTGCCTAAGCCGTGCGGCACCAATGCGTATCACCGCAAAGGTCAGCCTACCCGAAATCTCCTGCAATCCCTTAGGACCTACAAAAGAGAAGACGGGACAGAGAAAGCGCTTCACACGGGATCCACAAGCCACTCTTTTAGTAAACACTTTATAGCCAATGCACATTCCAATAATGGATATCACAAGCTCGAAGCAGGTTGCACAACAAAGGCATAAAATTGGTCCACTACAGACCGAATTCTATTACAAGTATTCCCTCAACGCATACTTTATGGACAAGCCTACAATGGCTGCCAAACTCACTCAAATATGGGCATTTTGCCTTTGGCAAGCCCTTTACAAGCTTTACATTATATGACAACCCAAAAGGGACACGGACAAGCACAAGCATTACACCGAACAAGCCGTTTACAATTTTGTCGTGACATTCTCCCCACTTAATCCTTCGACGTCCTCGTCGAAGCCTTTCTCACGACGCAACTTCTTTTCTTTGTAGGATCTTCGATCTTACGCTCTGCTACGATGCGCCCCTTGGCTCCCATTTGTTCTCCGCTTGTTGTTGAGTCGTCGAACTTTAATCCGCCGTCTTTGCTTCAACTCGCCAATGACTCGACTTTGGTGTGGGGTTGGCAAAGTTGTCTTGATCCTTCTTTGGTTCTTGCGGATTCATCGATGAAGGAAAAGACCATCTTTGATATGCGCCTTGATCTTCAAATTCTTCTTGTCTCTTGAACTGGATAGATGCTTTGTTGGAGCTTTAACGAGTATCACCTCGCAACCTTTGAAGTTTTCAAGTCCTTCCTCCGCAAAATTTGCCCATCGAATCTTCTTCCACTTAGTTGTCTTGAAGGGTCTTCACATCGTGCAGAGCTCCTCTGTTTGGATAACTAAGAGAGAGGGAGTCTTGGAGTTCCGCCCATTCTCTTGGGAGTTGAGAAGGCAAAGGTTACTTGTCTTCGCCGCCTCCTCGAGTTTGTACTTCGATGCGTCGAGTGAGTTCTTGAATTCGCTTTGCTCTTAGCTCACACTTCAAGCACTTGAAGTGTTTGCAATCCTTCTTGTTGAGTCACTCATGTGATTCACCTTCTCATTGCCATTGAACTTCGGAATGCAAGAAGTTATCACTCCAACTTGGAGTAAGTCTCCAGATAGATTTGGTCGCCTTTGGGATTGCCGCCTTCTCCATCATTTCTGTCGTCGACTCCTCTGAGTAGTAAAGGTACAGCACCGCGTACTGTCTGCTCCGATCCTTGGTCATGCACTCTTGCATCGACCCGAAGTCCTTCACTCACGGCTATCTTGATAGAAAGTCTGTTGACATTGGTCTTACGAAGTTCTCTGGCCTTCGCCCTTCAGCCTTGTCTTGGTACATGGAGTTTGCCAAAGCATTCTCCTCCTCCACGGCCCATATCACGACCAAGTGCTCTCCCTCTAAGAGAGCAAGGGATTGATGACTCCCCGGAAGTCCCGCCTCAGCGGTACCATGGCACTACGACGCCAATGGCACTACTATCCGTTGTCTCGCATCTGCATCCCTTCTTCGTGATCGGTAGATCTGCCTCTGCGGCATTGTGACACTCCTCTGAGTTCACCTTCAATCTACCCGATGATCGATATTGGTAGGTGAGTCCCATTGGACTCGTCATTGCTTCCACGCCTATTCGACCCCCGCTTCAACACCTCTGTGTTCTCTCGAAAGCGCCCGCAGTCGATGGAAATCTGATGCAACTCCCATGTATGGCCACCGCCACACATGTTGTAGGACTTGCACCATTTCTGTTCTCCTTAGCTACATTGGCTGCAATGTTCGCACTCGGCCTTGTCCTCGACTTGCCGGGCTCCCTTAGCGAATGTGAGCTCAAGTAGTTCCACTCTTCAAGACTCCGATCATACCTCAGTATGATCCGGTCCCCAAATGGGACTCCTGGTATTTGCATCTCGAACTTCTTCCTTGAGAGTGCATGGCCCCCATAAGGCGATGTCCAAGGCTTTCATTCAATGCAACATTCTTGCACGCACGGAAGACCCGCCTCTGCGGTACCATGGCATTCACTGCTTGAATCCATAGCTCTTCTTACCGTCGTGTTGTTCACCAACTTGGAGCTCCTTGTCGCGCTCCCGGTCATATTTCCAGATGACCATGTCCCTCACGGGATACACTGTGTGTGTCGTCTTGCCACGAACCATTCCACCCCGATCTCCTGCATCATGTCGCCTCCTGGTGACTTGCATTCTGATCCCTGTGGTATGAACTCGAACTGCGATATCTCCATGTGTGGACTCCACCAACACATCGCAGGGCCTTCGCCAACTTCGATTCTGTTCGCTTCTTTGGCAATCGACCTTCGTCCACCCACTCTCGGGTCACACTCGGACGAAGCCTAGCTCTAGGACAGTCCATCGCCTAGCAGCTCCTTTGAAGTCACCTGACTTCGCTGAAATTGGTGCACCATTGTCTGGATCCTGGGACTCTGCCTCTACCAGCACAATCTCCGCTGCGCACCGCTTTCATCATGGCAACTTGAATAGCAACACTGTGGCATATTCTTCAAGAGTAGCTGTCTCTGCATCCTCTTGCCCCGTGTCAAGGCTTTTTGACACCAACTTTGCCTCAGCAAACCGCGTCGCCTTAGAATCTCCACCAAATACATCATCGAGATAAGGTACATGTGCCTCAAAGCTCCCTTTGTCTTTGGCACCATGCAAGATGAGTCGGCTCCATCTGAATATGAAACCCATGGAACGACATGATCCGATTCTGCCTTTGCAAGAGTCCATGTCCTTGACCTCTGTCTAAGGAAAGCACCAAGCCTCCGCTCCTGTTCCATCTTCAAAGCCAACTCCTTCACGCGATTTGGGTACTTCACCAAGTTTTCCCCCAAGTTGCTCGCTTCTCAATTAGCATTGGATTAATGGTGGCCCTCACGCCCACCATTCCACGTCGACCCTCTGTTGAGTCCGATCTCACTATCGGCTCTTAGTGTGCCTTCACTTTGTGTTGCCCTGGTTGCTCCCCACTTGATCTCGCTATCGTCCACCAACGCATTGCCACTTGCGAGATCATGCGATGACTCACCGCTCACTCGATCCATCGAGCTCGTCTTGAGGTACTCCTCCTCAGCGGTCCATTGCACCGATTCACATTGCGGAGAGCGGGACTTATCCTCATGGATATCCGCCCCGTTGGAGCAACATCTCTCTTCGCATCCTTCCCTCCGGAAGTTTTGGAGACCACTATCCCCTTGGACTACTTCGCCTCTGCTTTGAACAAAAGCGTGCCCATTCGCCATTGCAAATGCACTTGCTAGATTGTGACACTTCACCAATCTGACTCGCCTTTGCATCCCTCCGGGTCTAGCAACATCTTGAAACTGCTTTGCACACTTCAAAGATTTTACGAAAGTATCCTGCACATGCCGAAGAGAAAGTTTCAATGCTCCAATGCACGGACCTTCAGCCGCCTTGGGATGGCCACGGACAATCCATCGTCCGCATACAAGACCTTGCATGAGTATCGAATTCCTTGAGTTTGCAACTTTCCTCACTCTCGTGAGCTTTGCACAACTCTTTCGATCATTGAGCAACCCACCGCAACTTGCGGTCTCATCCTTGCAAGCACCCGCTTGCCTCGAGCACCGTCAAGTTTGGGTGTCAATGTCGAGCCACCGCTCGAACTCACCATCCCCACCTTTGTGCGCTCATGATTCTTCTTAGCTTGTCCTCGTGGTGCTCGACAAGGTCCCCACATTTGCATGCTAAGTGTTTCTAAGTGAGCTTGTCCGCTCGATACCAATCACGGACTTATTTGGTTTTGCCTAAGCCGTGCGGCACAATGCGTATCACCGCAAAGGTCACTTATCCGAAATCTCCTGCAATCCCTTAGGACCTACAAAAGAAAGACGGAGACAGAGAAAGCGCTTCACACGGGATCCACAAGCCACTCTTTTAGTAAACACTTTATAGCCAATGCATATTCCAACAATGGATATCACAAGCTCGTAAGCAGTTTGCACAACAAAGGCATAAAATTGGTCCCTCTACAGACCGAATTCTATTACAAGTATTCCTCAACGCATACTTTATGGACAAGCCTACAATGGCTGCCAAACTCACTCAAATATGGGCATTTTGCCTTTGGCAAGCCCTTTACAAGCTTTACATTATATGACAACCCAAAAGGGACACAGACAAGCACAAGCATTACACCGAACAAGCCGTTTACAATTTTGTCCGTGACAGTATGCCGCCTTATCTTGCAAGCAGAGGAGCTTTGTTTGTCGCTCAGATTCTTGGCCAACCAGTTGGAAAGGAGGGATCTCACGGTGGCAACAAGGTTCACCCTCTCACCATTGTTATTACCTGCATTAATGAAATAGATCTTGAAAGTCATTCATGTGTAATGATCTCCTGAAAATATCTTGATTATGCAAGGGCCAATTGCATTATTAATGTTTCGAACATCTTGAAGCATTCAAAAGCACCAAAAGAATGTGATGATAAAAAAGACGTATATTCTACCAATTGAGAAGGCAAATGTTTCAATTTAACTTATCACGGCAATGACTGCGGTGGAAAGCGAAGTGTTGCACTTGTTGAACACAACCAGGAGAAGCTACTAATGACTGAACTAATATCTGAAGATGCATTACTTAAGTTTCTCTCTTTTGAAAAGTTCAAATATGTAGAAATATATAAAGAAAAAAAATAGTTCAGCATAAAGTTTCATTGACAATATGAAGCATATGAAACAGCCAAAATCAAATGATTTGATTAATAGCTGATTATAAACTATCCTTTATGGAGCTAATCATTTCTAAATTTGACTAGTTTCTGGACCTTTCTAAATCTTGGTCATTTCCTGCTGCGCTTATTTAAAGCCATATATTCCCCACTTTGACCAGTTGCTGGAAAAGACGTAGCTTGTTTATTTTGTTACTCTTACCTCACATTAAATGTTTCCTAATCAACCGGTTGCTGGACACTGTATAGTCTGTCTTTCTAAGAACAAAATAAATGAATGAGAAAATAAGAGAAAAGGCTCAAAAAATCAGTCACACATCCAATTGCAATAGACAAAGGATGTCCAAACTATATTAATCAACATCGTAATGTAACGCCTATCACCTTTCAAGAGAAGACAACTCGTAAAACTATTTCGAATAAAGAAGCCTTAGGACAACCCTAATTAGCAGCATTGCAGCTTTCTTGATAGCAACATGAAATGTTTCTCTTGGATATACAAAGAACTTTCCGTCAGCTAAAAATATATGCTAGCACCAAGTTAACTAGGCGAAAAACGAGCTATGAATACAAGATCCAGCTTGAAATGCAAACTATTACGATCTTCAACGGCAAATCTCTTATCTTGCCTCGTAAGATGAGCTGTCCGCGGATCAGAAAAGAGAAAGTCAAGATCTCGGCAGGTCTCACCAAGAACAAGTCCTCGAGACGATTATCTCACCAAGACGCCTCGAGCCTCAGAGATCTTGGAGTATCACCGTGGAAAGGGGAGAATTTGGGAGATCGCCGAGGCAATGGAGATGGCGATGGAGAGAGCGGATGCTTGGGATCGGAGAGAACAGGGTTTCACCTAGATGAAAACCCTAGGTCCCTCCCTCTTCGCTCTTTCCTCTCTCTATCTCTTTCTCTCATCTCGCTTCTCTCCCGTGGATTTGTTTGGGCTTCGGGAGGAGGCTGAGGAAGACGAGGCCGAGGTGCAGTGGCGGTGGTCATTGTAAGCAAAACGGTACAGGGATAATAGCGGGAGGCCACGTATGCATGGGAGAGGCATGTGACACTCACATTAGCACTTGACGCCAAAATGACGGATCTGTCCTCAAATCTGGCTCAATATGACCAAGAGCCTGACTCGCATCGGGATCACTTCTCGTCCGACCTATTGGACCAATCCGATGAGCCCAGTCGGCCCAAAACATAGACGAGTGGCCTTTTACAGATGCGGGCTTTGGGACCCACAGTTACTCTCATGACCAGACGAGGGTACCCGCGAGGGTGAGGGACAAGTCCGAAATCTTTTGTTAGTTGTGACACAAACGTGGACAGTCCCACGTGACGAAACTGTCAACCTAACTCGATCTCCAAGGACGATAATTGCTATTGCTACCGCTACCTCAAAACGCACCGTCGCATATACACGGCCCAATAAGCCACCACGTCGCCTCGTTATTCAGGTAGGGCCCACGTGAAAACAGACTGAGCATTCCAACCCAGTGGATTCATCCCCTCGGTGAGGCATCTCAGAACGAATCGCCATAAACGTGTTTACCACTCCGCCACGTGGGGCTCGCAATCGCCTCGCCCACGCTGCTTTGGATTCATCGAAGTCCGAGACCGGGCCACCCAGTGGAGCTCACCTACCTCGAAGGTAAATTTCTTCAGCGCCTCGTCTCTCCCAAGCCACCAATCCATTCTTCACTACCTTTGGTTTCTCGATCGGGTCGGTCTCTCCATCTTCTCATTCTTGGAGCGAATCTTGAATAGGGTTTCCCGGCGACCCCTTTCGATCCGGCAATGTGGAGGCTCAAGATCGCGGAGGGCAGCGGCCCGTGGCTGCGGACCAACAATAACCACATCGGAAGGCAAGTGTGGGAGTTCGACCCGAGTCTGGGCACGCCCGAGGAGATCGCGGAGGTGGAGAGGGCCCGGGAGGAGTTCCGGAAGAACCGATTCGAGAAGAAGCACAGCTCCGATCTCCTCATGCGTTTGCAGGTATAGATAAAATTTGTTTTTATTTGCTGTTAATTTTATGATCGGTTTACAAAAGAAGAAAAGGTAGAAAAGTTGCGATTAATAGTGGAATAGTTGCATAACATCACTTGCAGAAAGACGTCCGAGATTCGAAACGTTAATGTATGATTTTCTATATCCATTTCTAAATTGCTAATTTGGTTATCGTTCCAGCCGAGTCTAAGCCTATAAAAAGCACATCTAGGAAATTTATCTTTGTCATTAATGACTTGGAACTCCGGAAGTTATCTTGTGACTACTGGAGGACGAATCTTGAAATTTCAGTTTTGCACTATAGCCTATGGTGTAAAACAATACAATGGTGCGTTGATTGTTCTGAGTTCACATAGTGGTGCTTAGTACGATGGCATAACATACTGATCTATGGAAGGTCTCACCGGTGCCTGCACTATAGCTAATGCCAATTACATAGCATAGAAGAAAGAAGAAGAAAAGCAATGCCAATATCTTTTATGGATTTCCATATGCTGCCTTCCTACCCTAAATAGAAGAAACACAGACCAAGTTCCTTATTTACTACAAGTTATCATCATGGACTCTGACCATCAGTCAGTAACTTGTAATTCTTTTGATTAATGGATTCCCTTCTCTGAGTAGAAATATCTGTTCATCCGTCCTTCCTAGCTGAAATGAATGTTAATGTAATTTTGGTTCTCAACCCTTGAGAAGTGTGGCTTCCTTGAGTAGTAAGGGTTCTCTTTTCCCTTTTGAACTTGCATTGTTTTGGGCAGATGAAAGTTTTAATTATCATTTTCTTTTTACTTTAATGTAGTTTTCAAAGGAGAATCCACTTGAAATGGACTTTCCTATCATCAAGCTACAAGACCATGAAGATGTCACAGAAGAAGCTGTTCTGACCTCCTTAAGAAGGGCTATCAGCCGAATTTCCACCCTCCAAGCACATGATGGACACTGGCCTGGGGATTATGGTGGCCCAATGTTCCTTCTGCCAGGATTGGTATTTGCTCATATTTGTGGATAAGATAGATTCTTAGAACTGAATCCTTTTGGTTCTTGTTTATAATTCTGAAAAATTTCTTCCTTTGGTTATCTATTTTCATATGGAAATGGTTTTGTTGCTTCATCTATGTGCTCAACATACTATCTTTATTTACTTCAACATTACTGAAGAGCTTGATGTTTTTTAGTTTGTTTGTCAAAAAAAGCCATTAGGAAAACTAGTGGATGTACATTTTGCTGAATGAATATAAAACATTGAAGAAATAGGATTCCATCATTAGACAACTAGAGCTTAATATCTACTGTGGTTCATTTTCTGCAGATCATAACTTTGTATGTTACTGGAGCTCTAAATACTGTTTTGACACCAGAATATCAGAAAGAGATCCGTCGATACCTATACAACCACCAGGCATCGACATTTTCTTTTTCTTTTTTTTAATATCATTCATCTTATTTTTGTTTCCTAAATTGTAATTATAAGTTATGAATTATGCATTGCAGAATAAAGATGGAGGCTGGGGTTTGCATATTGAGGGTACAAGCACTATGTTTGGTACAGCTTTGACATATGTAATGTTGAGATTGCTTGGAGAAGGATCTGATGGTGGGTTTGGAGCAATGGAAAAAGGGCGAAACTGGATCTTAGACCATGGTAGTGCAACTGCTATAACATCATGGGGGAAGATGTGGCTCGCTGTCAGTGATGCTTTCCTTTTCTTTCCATGTTTTTCGCTTTTGATCGATAAGAACCTGAAGGCTATGGATTGCATAATTGGGTTAGTTATCCCACAGCAGAAGTCAGCCTATGTAGGCCAATCACACCACACTAGAAACCATGCACCACTCCATTAATTTTTCCAATTGCACCACATGGTTTGCATTCTACTTGGACCAACCACTGGAATTCACAGATCACCTACAGTCCTGCCAAGAAAAAATCATATTGAACAACTATGTTGCCATTGGTGGTAATGAAATCCATGACCACCTTACAATGAGTTGTTGACACTTGTTTATACAAGTTTTTTGGTCACAAATACAGCTGAAGATCCTTGATGTTTGTGTTTTATTTTAGGTACTTGGAGTGTTTGACTGGTCTGGTAACAATCCTTTGCCCCCAGAAATGTGGTTACTGCCATACTTCATCCCAGTACATCCAGGTGCGGACATCTGCTATAATACAAAATAAGGAACATACTTGATTCCTTTTTAGCAAGAGAAACTGCATGGGAAAAAATAAAAAATCATAGGCAAAGCCTGTGCTTTAAGCAGTACAACTTCCTACTAAATATAAATCTTTTACTTTTGGTAGCTTGCGTTATGCTTTTTTATGGAGTTGAATTTGATCTTCTCCTTATTACATAAACTTTCCAGTGCTTCCATATTAAAATATCATTTTCTTCCATATAACTGTAGCCTCTGCTTTGTTCTGGTCCTGCATGTCACAACTGATGAGGCAAACCCTTGCCTTCAAATGCATATGATAATAAATTATGTTCAAAACTGTGTAATATGAACAACCTTGAACCATCACTTATTCTCAAAACCACAACTAGGAAAATACAAATTTTCTTTGGTTGCCCCATACTAGTTATTTGTTTCAATGAAGATTAACAAATTGCATCATCAAAACTCCAGCAGTGAATACTATTTTTAACTTGGCATTTCATTGACCTATTAATAATTTTTTTTATGCCAACCAATTTAATTTCTGGATTTAAAGTCTATTAGTTTTATGCTTTTAAATACCGTTGTCTTGTTTTGTAGGACGAATGTGGTGCCACTGTCGGATGGTTTATCTACCCATGTCATATATATATGGAAAGAGATTTGTTGGTCCAATTACACCAACTGTTGTATCACTAAGAACGGAGCTATATAATATTCCATATGACCAAATTGATTGGAATCGGGCTCGTAATGAGTGTGCAAAGGTTGGTGACATTTATTTTCACAAGCATATTGTCCTACTAGTAGGATTTATCTCTAACAGTCTAACCTATATATCTTTGCCTATATATATATATATATATATATATATATATATATTTATGTATGTGTACATATATATCATATATATATATATAGAGAGAGAGAGGTCAACATAGATAATGGAACAAGAGAGCATACTGGCACTTAAAAGGCAAGGCAAAGATCTCAAGTGCCTTGCCTCAGCTATGCCAGCTACCCAATGGCATCACAAGTTATGCAATATGTGTTTCACATGCAGTGTTGTGTGCTGGAATGGGAATATGCACATGTTTCATAGTTTGGTACCACATTCAGGACATAGCTGTGCTTCATGTTAATTTGTGTGGGCATTCTCAGTGCAACAGTCAATGCTTGAAGGTGATTCTTAAACCATTATTAGTATGTGATTCTTTCTTGAAGCAATCCATACTATGGTTACACTCTATAAGACTCCCATATTTGATTTTACCACTTTTACCAGTATTTACTGTCTCCTACATGGATTAACATGCCAATCAATACATGGCAGAATGAGGTTAAATATACTATGCCAATAATGTATTTACTTGCACCCAATAGATTTTTTTCTAAAGGTGCTGAGATATGCCTTCTTCAAATTTTGGTCTGTGCTGGCCAAGGGCATGCTGGTTGGCCCAACATAATTCAACTCCTAGCCAGAAGGTATTGGCATGCTTTACAAGATGGCAATCCTTAATACTATATATCACAACTATTTTGGGACTGCCCTTTTACAATGGTAGATTTCCTTAATCTGACTTGTCTATTGCATTAGTTTGTCCCTCATTTGCACAAGTTGCCTTGGTTAGAGATCAATTTAGAATTTAACTAAGTAGGGCTTGTTTCATATAGGAAAATTTGTCAAAGATTGGAGTATGTAATCGGGTACTTTAAGATTTATTCTTAGTTGATGCTTGTTAACTGATTTATCGTAGACCTCTATCGCAGTGATCTTTCAATATGATTAAAGTATGCGGAGTTCTACTCCCTTAACATTTCAACAATGGGCACTAAAATCTCAACATCAGTACTTTTCTTGAACATCTTAAATATGATTTACATATACCAGAGAACAATAAAGATAGAGAAACTATACAGCTGGTGGTTATAACTTATAAGTTTATCACTTTTAAGTGCTTACTAAATGCTTGTTTCTTATGTGTTTTGATGTTTTATTTTTATCAGGAAGATCTTTATTACCCACATCCGCTGATACAAGATATCCTTTGGGCATCTCTGCATAAAATTGTTGAACCTATTCTAATGCATTGGCCTGGTAACAAGTTGAGAGAGAAGGCTATAAATACTGCTATGCAGCATATCCATTATGAGGATGAGAATACTAGGTATATTTGCATTGGTCCTGTAAACAAGGTGAGCATGAAAATTTCTTTTAAGACAAGGTGATCTAATTTTATCTTCAATGGCATATTATAGGTTCATTGTCAGCATAGCTAATCAATTTGCTATTGCTTGGTAGATTTTGTTGAACTACTGAATAAAATTGGTAGCTTTTGAAGAAATAGAGCTCCAGTAGAGTGAACATATGCATGTGACTTACCTCAAATATTAGGGATATTATGGCTTCTTGTTGCATTGGTGGTTGTTGACAAACAAACAAATATACGAGCAACCATGATATGTATAACTTTGGGACATAATATAAGAAAAAACAAATATGCATGAGCCAACACCATATATCTGGAACATTTGAACTGTACATTTTCATTTGAAACAAAATAAGCTTGGTATGTGTTGCACTAGCTTTGATAACAGCTTCATTGATTTTTGGAATAGTGTGATTTATGTTTGATTCTCACTGTGAACCCAATTGGGAGTCTCATGACTGGCTACCACTTCCCTTTCCACCACTTATTTCTTGTTATGAGAATTCTTATTTGTCATTATTCTATGCCAAAGAACATCATATAACTGCACTACTAGTGCTGAATGAGTATTGATCAAAAGTTTAGTGTACCAAATTTAATAAGAATGAATTATAGAAACCTAAAACTTCATAATGTTCTTTTTGAGTTTATCTAAAAATTTCATAATGTTCTTTTTGAGTTTATCTAAAAATTTCATGCAGTTATCATGTGGCTGAGTTGTCAGTTAATAAATTTATGAAAGTAGGTACTTAATATGCTTTGCTGCTGGATTGAAGAACCAAATTCAGAGGCTTTCAAGCTGCATCTTCCAAGAGTATCTGATTATTTGTGGGTGGCTGAAGATGGAATGAAAATGCAGGTCTGAAAGATCAATAGAATTATCTTCTATTTGTTTGCATTTCCTATCATCATTTTTCAGTTTATCTCCAACACATTTAAACAATTCATGTGCACAACTCTTTGAGAGCATTTTTCAAACTTCTTGGTTTTGTGTTTTCAGGGCTACAATGGCAGCCAGTTGTGGGACACAGCTTTCACTGTTCAGGCTATTATCTCAACTAATCTATCTGAGGAATTTGGTCCTACTCTTAAGAAGGCACATGAATTTGTTAAAAACACACAGGTTTAGCATCTTTTAATATGGATTTTTTTTTCTATGTTACTGTTATAATCATATTAGTATTTTCACAATTAACTTGCTCCTGATTTTGGAAGGTTCTTGATGACTGCCCTGGTGATCTTAATTCCTGGTACCGTCACATATCTAAAGGTGCATGGCCTTTTTCTACTGCAGATCATGGATGGCCCATATCAGATTGCACTGCAGAAGGACTTAAGGTATCTCTATGTCTATTATTGAGCAATAATTATATTTTTTGATCATTTTTTTCTTTTGCAGGCAGCACTCCTGTTATCAAAGATTTCTCCAGAAATTGTTGGCAATCAGATTGATGGAAGGAAGCTTTATGATGCCGTCAATGTTATCCTTTCATTGATGGTAACATTAATTGAAAATCAGATATAAAACAAAAACAATAGGTTGTCATTAATTATCACATTATTGCAGAATCAGGATGGTGGTTTTGCTACTTATGAACTTACAAGATCCTATGCCTGGTTGGAGGTAAGTTCTTCACAAATATTCCCTTGCTGTTTACTTTCTGCATTTTTCTGTTACTGCTTTTGGTTCTCCAGTTTATTTGTGTAATATGAACTGAACAATAATTGCTTGAGGATTCTTTGTAACTTAGCATTTATTCTTGTACTCAAATTTGGCAAAGATCCAAGGTGATTTGAGGTGCCAAAGATTCTTGCAGCCTAGGTGTGAGGCAAGGTGCACATACCGTATTGAAGAGACACACAACACTTGAATAAAGAAAAATAATCTTAGAAAAGCCCATATACTTAAACATGAGATTTAATTATTATTTACTGAGATCTAAATACTCGAGTGATTTTTGGGATCATTAACTCAAATGATGAAGAGGTGTAAGAAGAATGCAACAGAGGAAGAGAACAGAAATACCGGAGGAAAGAAAAGAAACAAACAGAAAAGGAGGATGGGATCAACAAACCAATATTTTGAAGTCTAATTGTTAAGGCTCCTTTTCATTTCAAAGTGTGGAAAAGCTTCTCTACTGATTGATCTTTTTTTCTATTTGTAAAAAAATGAAATTATTACCCCTTTAAAAATTATAATCTAACTTGATCTCATTCATCACATAAATCAGATGGTTGATGATGAAGAGACTATTCATGGTTTGGGCTTAGGTATCATCGACTAAGACCATGTAGTAACAGTGAAGATGACACTTGTATTTTAGCCATTTTCAACTTAGTTACATTTTGGCAGTTGGGACCAAACTAAACCACAGAAACTCTCTGTTTTTCCATTATAATATATATATATATATATATTTATGTATGTATGTATATTCTCTTTTGGACTCTTAAAACAGTGGCTGAGCACACACTGTGTAAAGAAGGCCAAAGCACTTTGGGTTTGTGAGCATCTCTAATTCTTTGCAATGGATCTGAATCTATCTGTTCAATGGGTTGATTTCCAAGGAATCCTGGAGATATAGGCATATCTGATTCATTTTAGCATAAAACTAACATTTGATTTCCATGTGGTAATCCTGACTCTGTTTTTGTCAACTTCGAAATTCTAGTCATGTCCCTTGCATAGCTGCACTACCATATTGTTTACTTGTGTCTAGTGTTCAAGTATCATTCTAATCTCACTTGTAAGGCTTACACTACTCTTGACCAGCAATGGTTCATATATGTTCAATGCATCTTCATAAATTTTCTTGTTCAGGTTCCATTGGTATCAAAAAATTTCTAGGATCTATTTTCTAATCTCCCTAAAAAAAATTGAAGCCTTTGAAGATAAATGTAAGCCCATATTTTAATTTTTCCAAAAACAAATAATCAACTGCTGCTTCCTATTATCCTACAGTTCATGGAAAAACACCTTGTCATTGAGTTTTCTTGAGGATGTCATCCCTCTCGAGCGTTCTTCTGTTGCATGCTTAAAAATAGCATATACTGGCAAATCAAATTTTTAAATGCCATGGTTTCTCTTTTTTTTATAACTGTTACATTTATGGTACTTTACAAATAATGTCATTATCAGAGAAATCTTATGTTTATGACAGAAAATTTGACAGGACTTATGTCAATTTAAATTGTTCTCTTCATTTCTATAAGGTATATATTTTAGCAGCATGCTATTGGAAGGGCCAATACAATTGCTGTCTCTCTTTTTCTCTCTTCACTTACTGAGATGCCTCTATTTTCTGCATAGATTATCAATCCTGCTGAAACCTTTGGAGACATTGTTATTGATTATCCGTAAGATTTCTTTACTTATAATTCTTAATAGAAAATCTTCTTTAATCTATGAAATCTTGTTTAATGTACATGTCACTTGCAGATATGTTGAATGTACGTCAGCGGCAATTCAGGCATTGACATCATTTAAAAAGTTATACCCCGGCCATCAGCGAGAGGAGATAGATAATTGCATCACAAAATCGGCTCGTTTTATTGAAAAGATTCAGCAAGCTGATGGTTCATGGTTTGCATTTATTTGTTGTCTATATTCCCTATACAAAATTTGTTTTCTTAAGCTGTCATTTGTCATCAGTTGCCTTGTTGTGTCTGTATAGATATTTTTGGAATGTTTATATACGCATTCATTTAAAAGGTTCAATGAATTATAGATGCAATCTTGGCCACTGGCAAGAGAAGATTATGTATATTCATTGTTGCCTATAAAACTCTGTCTTTCAGAACTATAATATATATTTATATACTTATATATATGTATATTTGTGTGACATGTCTACACAAACATTCAATTAAAAAGTGTCTTTTAAATTATTATTTTTGCAGCAGACTGCTGAAACTATTTCTGACAGGTATGGATCTTGGGGTGTTTGCTTCACCTATGGTATATGGTTTGGAGTGAAGGGATTAGTTGCTGCTGGAAGGACATATGAGAGCAGCTCTTGCATCCGAAAAGCATGTAACTTCCTGTTGTCTAAACAACTGGCTTCAGGTGGCTGGGGAGAGAGCTACCTTTCATGTCAAGATAAGGTTAGCTTCCAACTTATTTAATGAGACTTTTTCCCTACTTTCTTACCTGAATGGGTGCCTGCAGCATCACTACTGCATATATGGATGCTATTTTCTCTTTCAACTTATGAGTCAAGTATAAACAGTAGTTCTGCTTGTCAAGTTTCTATCATAGCCTTTGTACAAAAATCGACAGCATCATCCCTATGCTAAAGCATTCAACAATGTTTTACTTTTTGATAATAGAAAATAATGTGATGCTGCATATCTTAAATTTGTCTTTTAAAGAAGTCAAAATTTTATAACTACTGTCAGTTCATTTCATGACCTTGGTTCCACATTAACTGACCACTGAGGGAGTTGAAGAAACAAAACAAAAATAATGATTCTTGAGTGTGGTATCTGTTGTCCTCTAAGTATAATTCTTTAGCAGGTCCTTTGGGATGCTCACTAAGGCTGATGCAAATATTATTGGTCAGATGGATCTTAATCTAGTTATCCATTTTTTGGGTCTATTGTTCACAGTGCATGTTAACATGACATTTGAGATTTGACCATTTATATTCTAGCATGAAAGACAATTATCCCTAGGTCTTAAGGTTACATTAACAATGCCATTACTGATTTGTTCATTTTGTCCATAAGGTGTCTATTTTTGCCAATACCATTTCAGTTCAAGTGTAACTTGCTAAAGCTGCATGTAGCAACATAAATTTTCATCTTGGTCTTCTCATTTCTACAGATTGGTTTTGCTCAATGTAATTTTTACTACAATATGTTTTTTGGTCTGCTTAATTAGGTTACAAACCATAGCGAGATTTAGGTCTTAGTGATCAATTGAATACCCATCGATTTGATGAATTCAAACAGAGCACAACTTAAAAACATACTGAAATTCAAATTTTCTAAACAAGTTTATCAGCTATCTGTTATTTAGCTTTGGCAAGATTTTCCCAACCTGTATCCCACCTTCTTGCACTCATTTATGCTATTTGGGGCTCAGTTGATTATCTACCAATCTCATTTGTACATTTATCAATTGTTGTAATGCATCCTTACATGACCTGGACTGTAATCATAGTATATAACTCAGTGTGAAGGAATAGATGTCAGGATTATAGATATTGACCGAATTGAGTTTCATTCGGGTGTTCCTTTATCCATAAACCAAATTTTTAGAACTCACTATCTTCTAAACAGGTCTACACCAATCTTGAGGGCAACAGAACTCATGCAGTGAATACTGGCTGGGCTATGCTAGCTCTAATTGATGCTGGGCAGGTTTGTTTCCTGTTCTATTTGCATATGTGGATCCACGGTTATGTACCAGAATGACTTTTCTTTTGGTCATATTATCCTTCCACTCTTAACTATGAATACATATGCCATTGTTTCACTGTATTTGTTAATTGACTATGATGATGTCATCTATGTGGATTTCATTTGACATTTAGACAAATTGATAGAAGATAATGCATCAGTATATACGGAAATCTCATTTGACCACTGACTACCATTGCACATGTATTACATACTTTAGTTGATAAATTTATCCTTTATATCTAGTATCTACATCACACTTGTGCTATTGCTGATACTAGTAAATCAAATTTTGTTGTTGACCTGTCTTTGAAGATATCAATACAGTTTTAACTTTTAAGCAACTTATAATTTAGGACATGTGACATCAATATATTTTGTCATGATAAATTACAATAGTCTACATATGAAAGAATGAGATTTCCTTTTAACAATGAGGTAGTGTCCCCTTCATTCTATCAAAATTAAGAAGTAAAATCCGAAATTCAATGTCACTCAGAACATAATTAACTGGACATTTATCAACTGTAGTAGATGCATATGCAATATATGTTGCTTCATGAAACTTTTTGTGCTGATTCTGCATTTCTTTAAACTTAGATGTAAATGATACAATCTTGTAAGTGCTCTTTGTTTTTGCTGGTGGATGAGATGACATGCTAAATCACCATGTCAATGCAGAGGTAGTGGTTGATCTACTATTTGGTGAGGGAAGATTGATGAATTGTTTATATAGTTAAAGCGGTGACTTTTATCATGATTGTTGTATGATTGGTATGTGCACCTTAGATTTATATATATATATATATATATATATATATATATATATATATATAGATAGATAGATAGATAGATAGATAGATAGATAGATAGATAAGCCAATAGCTAAGTTCTACTAATTTAAATGTTAGAAAACATGATATACAAAAAGCTACTTTTTCTTAGAATGCTAAGGTGGGTATGTGCATTAATAATAAACATAGTATGTAAGAACTATTACATCCATGAACAATTAAGAGCAGTTCCAATAGCGGTATATTATCTGAATGTTAGCTAGAAAACAACACATATGTAGTTAGTGTCGTTGAGGTGAGGTTGCTAAAAGCCTAAAATGGATATGTGGGCTCAGTATAAAAGGTTACACAAGAAATATTTCCATCAGGATGATCTAAGAAAACTTTATTGAAATGATAAAATAAAAAATTTGATGTCACTTTGTTTCACTAGTGATAGTGCCCTCAATGGAACTTGATGGCAGGAGAAGATCTATGTTGACCCCAAATAGCTGGGACTTTGTGGTATGTTGTTGTATTGTTGCAATGGCAAGGCAGCCTACCATGCAGCATTCTAACAGCTTGCTAACACTCCTTTACAGCAAAATTTTAAATCCTTTATCACAATAATTCTTGGACAAACAAGTCCACAAGATATATGAAAAAAGATTGCAACATTTCCTATTAAATATGGTATGTTCAAAAGACTGAATGTGAAAAGAAAAATACTGAATGTGGTAGGTATTTGCCGACTATAAGGTACTTGTGCTGCCAGAATTGCTAGAATCGTTATTATCACATTCTTTCATTCACAATCAAGTTTTAACAGTTCTTTTATGGCAAAATGTATTGTATGATGCTTATGATGTAATATAACTTGCTCTCCTGATTAAGCAACTGACTTGCCACATGAAGGAGATCCTTTCTAAGATTTAACAGTTTTTTTTATAAGGTACTTGTGCTGCCAGAATTGCTAGAATTGTTATTAATCACATTCAAGTTTTAACAGTTCTTTTATGGCAAAATGTATTGTATGATGCGTATGATGTAATATAACTTGCTCTCTTGATTAAGCAACTGACTTGCTACATGAAGGGGATCCTTTCTAAGATTTTAAAATTTCAAAACTATGTTGGAACAGGGTGAGAGAGATCCAAAACCATTGCATCGAGCAGCAAAAGTTTTAATAAACATGCAGATGGAGAATGGCGAGTTTCCCCAACAAGTAAGACATCTATTATCCTAGCTAGCTTTAAGCAAATGCAAAAATGGATCCTGCAATTATTAAAGCTAGATTTATGGTTCACTACAATTTCCCCATTCTTGTTCACGCATATCTTGATTTACTGAACTATAATTTTAATATGGATCTACTGTTTGTGAATCTTAGGAGATGGTATGTTATTTATCCATGATCATGAGTGGCACATCTATTGTTGTCATGCACATGTATACTTTATCAAATTAGTTCATTGAAAATTGTCATTTTCTCCTTCCCTCGCTCAGTCTACTTATTGATTATATTTTCTCTTCAGTAATCTTGAGTTATTTAATTATGGTTGCCATATTCAATTATATTTCACGATCTTCACAGATAAATATACTGATGTAAGTCCTCTAATGCAAATACTAGCTTGGCTTTTTACCAAGAGGAAAAAGAAAAGCCTAGTCTTCCAAACACTTGGAACCCAGGTCTACTTTTCTAAGCTGGAGTCAGTGAACAAACAAAATTCCATGACCCATTCGTTACGTGATGGAATTTTTTACACCAGCATCCTTTAAGAACCTAGATGTGTTTTGCTTTCTTTGCTTATGATATGTTTCTTTGTGCAGGAGATTATGGGGGTCTTCAACAGAAACTGCATGATCAGTTATTCAGCATATCGAAATATATTTCCAATCTGGGCTCTTGGAGAATATCGAAGCCGTGTCCTGTGCCCTAAGAACAATTGAGTTTCTCTCCCTTGCAATATTATGTTCAAGCTCTAATAACAACCGAGTTTTCTCTCTTGCTATGTTATGATCGGAATAATTCAGGATTTCTCGTCAACATAATGTCATCTGTCTGATTTTATTTTGTTAAGGTCCCAAAGCAATTTTGTTTCAGTCATTCAACTTTTAGTTCCACAGTTTAATTGATCTTGCACAGTCATTGCACTTTTAGTTCCACTTTTAGTTCCACATTAAATCCTCCAGCTGTCATGCCATGCTTAGAACATTGGCAAATTGCTGGAAATTCCAAAGCAGGATAACATTATAATTCTTGTGTTATTAAAGGAGGCCTGGAGATTGTTGCTTAGATTTCCGTAAACACATTCGAGAGACTTAAGGGATAGTTTCAACAGACAGTTATTTTCTTTTGTTTTTCTCTTTGCCTATTGCTTTATTTTCAGAAGGAAAACATTCCTGTTACTGTGTGCCTTGATTCAGTAGAATGAGAAGTCTTGTGTATGTATAAGTGCTCAGGAACTTGCTTGCACGTAACCTAAGTGGCAAGTGCTGATTTCTTCAAGATATATAAAAAAAAATAAAGAAGGTGCATTAATGAACCTGTCTGGTTCCCCAGTATTGACAAATATGGTTGTCATTGAAGTGTGCACCAATCAAATAGTGAGTCATATTTATATGTATTAGAAATGGTGAATTTTGAACCCGTGTAACCTGAATCTGTTGTTAGTGAATTAGACATGGTCAGGGAAATGTTGCATAAATTATAGTCATTTGTATTGACACATTGTTTTGGGACTTACTCAGATGCAATGAAGATATGTGTCGTGTTCTATGCATTGGATTTCAAATAAAGATGTGTGTTTAGTTCTATCCGAAGCCACACAAACTTATGTCAAAGTTATTACCTAAGGGTGCATTAACCAAAAAAAAAAGGATAAATGGTTTGTTTTGTAGGTATTATTTTTTTACCCAGTGATTTGCTTGTCAGGCTTGCTTTCAAGTCTTCATACTGGCCATTGGTTTTGTGCTTTATCCTAATCATACGATATTGGTGTTCATATCCATTTAGATAAGAGTTTAAGCATTCGTGTTTTAGATCGACTGTTTTTGGCAAATACGGTCACTTATCGCAACCCATATTTTGACTTTGACTTCCTGTTAAATGTACGTGTATATACATGTCTGATATAGCAAATATGTAGATCTCATTAGACTGTTAAATACCTTTAACTAATAGTAATTAGTTTGAGTTTAAAAAATAAAAATGTAAAATACCTAAAGCGCCCTGAATTTTCTCACCAGCACAGTCACCAACAGTCGATCTAAAATAATAATAAACTCTTGAAGATTAATTGCAAACAGTAGCAGATGCACAATTTTTATGTTTTTTTAAGAATTATGTATCTGCTAGACTTGAAAAGTTAGAAACAAATAAACGTATACTATATGATTTTGCCAGAAACAAAAGGAAGAAGCTATCCGATATATGACATTCAAGTTGGAGGTGAAAGTGAGCGGACATTTCCACAACGGGCGTTATATTAACCTAACGGTACTTGCAACCATTGTAACTTTCATAGTTACTGGCAACCCCATCCAAATGCTTCCGCATGGCAACCATTTAAAAATAAAATATAATATAATTTATAATTATCAATTATATTCTTATTTCTCATAACTCTTCAATTATCAATCATGGGTTTGAAATATGATATCTTCTGGATTAATATTAACTAATTCAGAAGATGTGATCTTCTTAATGTTATAGAAATATCCAAAACATCATCTTCTGGACTTATAATATGACATCTTAAATAAAAAAAATATTAAATCAAAAATTATTTCTCATATCTATCTTTTTTATCTTTATATTATTGCATTTAATTATTTTATTTTTTTTATTATTATAGAAATCTTCAAAATTAAAAGCGTGAAATAATTACTAGTAATAATATTAGTTGGCGCAGAAGAAGATTTTAGAAAGGCACAAGGGAAAGCAAACGCGATATCTAGCTTGCGACTCTGCTCCCCACCCGCGCTGGTCGTCGTCTTCCTCCAACCCAAATCTCCCCATAAAACCCCTCAATCAACCCTCATCTCCTCCGCCGACCTGGCGCCCGCCTTCTCAATCCCGTGCGCCGCACTGTGCCGTCTCGATTGCGGTATGTGTTGCTCGATACGGTGCTTCGTATGCTCAGATAGCTTCCTTGTTTCCCGCTTATAGGTTTTCGTGATCGTCCTGATTCTCAGTAATGATTGGTCGATCTTATTATGGAGGTATTATCTTTGGTTGTTCCTATGAAAAGGATTGATCCTTGTGGCTTAATCTTGTTTCGATTTGGATATAACAGGTGTCAATGAGATACTGGGATCGTTTTATGGAGTCTTTTGGGACTTCTTATTGATTAAAATGGTATAAAAATTGAGTTTTTGGTGGTAGGATCGAGTGAATTATACGATCGCTTGAAGAAATTTGTGGGCTTTTGGTTGTTGGTTCGACTGTGAATGGCGGAGGGTTCAAAATTTTCTGGGTTTATTATTGGTGGTGGCGGTGGCGGCAATATTGTTGGGAACGGCTTTTATGATATGGGGTTCTATCGGAAGCTCGATGAAGGCTCAAACATGTCCATGGATAGTGTTGGAAGCCTGCAGACGAGCACTTGTGGTGGATCCGTTGCCATGTCCTTGGAGAACAGCAGTGTCGGATCAAACAACTCGAGAAGTGGAATTCTGCGTCATAATGGACTCCGCCTGTTCCCGGGCGCCAACTTCTCAGTGGGGCACAGCGTGTTGCGTGCCGGCAGGGTTTCTCATGCTATGAATGAGGATGCATTGGCTCAGACTTTGATGGACCCACGATATTCTACAGAGTCTCTCGAGAACTACGATGAGTGGACCATCGACCTCAGGAAGTTGAATATGGGGGTGGCCTTTGCTCAAGGAGCTTTTGGGAAGCTCTATAGGGGCACCTATGATGGAGAAGATGTCGCTATTAAGTTGTTGGAAAAGCCGGAGACTGACCCTGAGAGGGCACAGTTGATGGAACAGCAGTTTGGGCAAGAGGTTATGATGCTTGCAAATCTCAAGCACCCAAATATTGTCAGGTTTATTGGGGCATGCAGAAAGCCAATGGTGTGGTGCATTGTGACAGAGTACGCAAAGGGTGGATCAGTGAGGCAGTTTCTCATGAGAAGGCAGAATCGGTCAGTGGCTCTAAAGCTGGCCGTCAAGCAAGCATTGGATATCGCTAAGGGTATGGAGTATGTGCATGGGTTGGGATTTATACATAGGGATCTCAAGTCTGACAATCTCCTTATATTTGCGGACAAATCGATTAAGATTGCTGACTTTGGGGTTGCCCGCATTGAGGTCAAGACTGAGGGGATGACACCTGAAACTGGAACTTACCGATGGATGGCTCCGTATGTGAACTTGCATTCTTTACATTTTTAGCATCTTTAAAACATCTTAAAGTCCTTAATAAGGGTTGCAAGTTAATTCTAATCATCCATTCATATCCATGGCTGCAGATCTTTTTATGTTCAAATTGGCTTTTTTATTTTTCTTTTCTTTTGTGTATGGCCATGCTGCCATTATATCTACCTACATGTATGCTTGGAGTTCTCAAGTCTGCTATTACCCAAAATTAGTGAGACCATTTAGTAGAATATATTGTACTTTTCTACTGCCTACATGGGTGAAGAATATTAGTTTCAGGAGCAATCATATTCAAGCATGCAACTTCATATAGGTTTCTCTTTTGAGTTTCATGAGAATGATCTCTTTGTTCTGTCATGCACACCACAATGTTATTGATCGTATCTAGTGGTTAAGATGATAATTTTTTTTATTGATTTACCATAATCCTGACACTTGCCCTAATTGCAAGCATCAAATGCATGACTAAGTATGCACTTTGTTCCATGGTAGACGTTTCAAGTACAGTCGGGCTGCAAATTATCTCTGCTGTTGTTAATTGAGTTGTACAGAAGCACCTTGTGGTCTAATAGATGTTCTATGTGGGTGAAAGCCAAAATTGTTTAACTCATAACTAAATAAGCCATTGAAATATTAGTTCTGCAGCTTAGTCATCGGTCTATACAGTAGCTTTAGTATATATCACTGACATGTGGATGGATTAACAGACAAGACAATGCATGACCTCTAGCTGCTTTAAATATTTTCAATATTAACCTTTATGGATATGGACTACCAAAAATTAAACTTCTCTGGTGCCTGTCGACTCTGTTGCATCTTTGGTCCTAGCTATTTAACTGGGAGCGAGTTTATCTGTTGAGGATTCATAGATTGCATGCCTTGAACTAGTGTATTGTTTGACGGGTCTGGGTTTAATTATTGCTGGCAAATTTCACTTGTTAACAGTTGTTACACTCCTGGTTTCATGATGATTTAAGTATTTGGAAATATTGTTGAAGTATATGATTGTTCATCACTGTGTTATCATCTGTCCATGCATGTTTGTATGACCTGTCATCCTTATGGAAGTTACTTCAGACTTGCGGCTAACAATTTATGTGTGTCCTTTTTATGATGCATGCTCATTTCTTATATGCTAGCAGATTTTGCTGTGGTTCTTTCATGCAATTAGTGAAGTTTCTATTGGATTGAACACTTTTTTTCCTTGTTCAATTTTTTATTAGCAAACACATTTGTTAGGCACGAGTTCCTGTAAGGATCTTGATTAGCTTATGAATGTTATTTGCTTTTTCTCTCACAAGTTTTATTACTGATATGTGTGAAAAGATCTGAAATTTTAGATTGGAGCTCTTTTTTATTTTGTGTCATGTTCTCTAGTATGCTTCTCAATCCAATGCAAGTCAGAACCTGTACCCAAAGGTTAGTTTAGATTGATTAATTGGAATTTGTGTCTTATCCTGCCTAAAACCTGGTGGTTTGTATGTCCACAAGGAATGTATGGCAATTTTAGATTTTACTAATTGGATAAATTTATTCTCAAACTAATTACAATGATTATATTCTAGATCTAATAACCACCAATATTCAAACTACTGACTTTTATGTTTGTTTTCTCTATATTTTGAACGCATTTATTTAATTTTTTTCTTAATTTTGGTGCTTCAAAATGATCATTTGATGAAGAATTACCTGTTGACCACACACTTTACTCAGGGAGATGATACAACACAGACCTTACAATCAGAAAGTCGATGTTTACAGCTTTGGCATTGTTCTCTGGGAGCTAATTACAGGGATGCTTCCATTTCCAAATATGACAGCAGTGCAGGCAGCATTTGCTGTTGTGAACAAGGGAGTGCGCCCAGTTATACCACAAGATTGCCTCCCTGCGCTCGGTGAGATCATGACCCGCTGCTGGGATGCTAACCCTGATGTGCGCCCTTCCTTCTCTGAAATCATCAGGATGCTCCAAAGTGCACAAGAGGAGATTATGAACACTGTTCGTAAAGCACGCTTCCGGTGTTGCATACAACCAATGGTCATTGACTGAGAAAGGTAGTGAGTAAAGGTCAGTAGTGATTCATGCATGAAAAACACCTTCTGAATCGAAGACGATTAAGAGACGGTTGATTCGCCTTTGTAGAAGGTCACAGTTCAGAATACACTCATGGATATTCCTTTGCTTACAAAGTGAAATAGGTGATTTCGATCTTTGTCTGAACTAGATGGTTCATCTTTCTGTTGTATAGGTATAAATGAAAAATATTAGTTGAAGGTTTACCGCTAGATCAACTGCGTGACTCTGTGTTGTGACTTCTGAAATCGGTTGAACATAACAAGTTCTATCATTTGTGTATCCTCTACTTCTACCAACACCGGTATCTTCGGGTCATGTATGAGTGATAATATTTGGATGGTTGAGTTTTTAGGTTATAATTGATGCTACTTTGGATGCAGTGCAAACCAATGTGGAGCGTATTACTGATTTGCAGTCATTGTCTGTCTTCAACCAGGTAATTGTGAAATCATATTCACAAAAACACTGCTATGAATGTTGACAGTCAGCTGTGCATTACATGTGCCTCTAAAATTGTAGCTCATTTTTCCCTTTGTTCACCTCAAGTGTCTTCATGATTCTTTTCTCAATAAGGGAGAAAATTATATAGAGGTTATTCATCTTGGTGATGCAGGTGATGTGGCATTTTTTTGTTCCATCATAAGGTGACATGAGCATGAGAGAGAGAGAGAGAGAGAGAGAGAGAGAGAGAGAGAGAGAGAGAGAGAGAGAGAAAATTGAATAGACTCTTATGATTTGTCTCTTAAGTATTCATATCATTCTCTGCGCAACTGGTTTTTTATACTCTCTCCATTCGCTTTACAAAGAAACATTTGTCATCAATGAAGCAAATTTTATCTAAAGTTAAAACTGTCTCAAAATTTTCTTTTTCTATATTTTGTCAGTTAGTTTAGTTGGTAACATCTTGACAATTTATCGTAAAACATTGGATTCAAATTTCATCTCATCATTTACCTTTGTAAGAGGAAATAATATTTTTTTTATAACTAATCAAGCTAGTAAGATTGTTCCAAAGTATGATTCATCTCCATACAAAATAAATTCAACATCAACTATTGTCCTATCAACCATGGTTAAGTATTTGATATTTGGATATATATATATGTGCAATTATGGCTTGATGTAGAGAGAACCTACAACGGCACCATCAAACAGGACACATCATTTGGTAAGTCATCAATGCTTCTGTCACTTACACTGTCCAAGCCAATAAATTTAAAATGGATTGGAATGCATGACCATGAATCTACTGACACATCTGAGGCTTCAGACTGGTAGTAGCCCGAATAACATCGTCTTTAGAAAGGACGACAGATAAAGCTCGGTGGCAGGATAAGGAAAAGGGTTAGGAATTTCCAAACATGAACACTCCGACACCATTGAGATTGAGAATCAACAACATGATGATCATTCATTGTGAAGTGATGTGTTCTTGGTCCATTCAATCATCTGCCACGAAGGAGACTGGAACTGTAATTATTAGATTATCCAAACAAAAAACCCATCGAACTTCCTTTGCTAAATGCAAGGGGAGAAAGGTGTCTGCCACCAATGTTAGCAACCAAAGTTCTTAAACGGACTCTGTTTCTTGAATTTGATACATGTTTCATCACAATTTGGCCGATTGCAAATTCCTACAATTTTACCCCACTTTCTCACTTGTACCATCCTGATTAAACATGGCACCACCAGATGCATTCTAAGAAAAGTTCAGAGAAGCTATTCTGTGTGACCAGAAAACAAGTTACCATAAAATGTTGCAGAAAGTATTGAAGAACCAGAAGATACTACCGTCTCTGGTTGTTGTTTTGCGTTGACGTGCACTATGATAAGATGACCGTCTTTAGCGGCTACATTTGCGTGGATGTGCATTTTGGAAGACTACCAAAATAGCTATTCAATCTAATTATAAATTATCTTATTTAATTAATTATTTTTAGTATTTTGATCTCTATACTTTAAATCTTATATTGAAATCCTCGTGCTTATGATAGTAAGACATTTAATCATATTTTTTTATATCATCAATTCTATTAATAAAAATATTATAATAAATCAAGATAAAATATAATCAACATATGCTCAGAGATAAATCGTATGATATTTTTATCAGAAAAATCGATAACGTGAGAAGAAATGAGATTAAATATTTTATTTTTATAAATATAAAAATTACAATATAATTTTAAATATATAAAAAATAAAATATTAAATGTAACTAATAATATGCAGCCTTTTAGCTAAACTAAGTAAGAATAAATTGATTCTGTGCTATTATAGAACGGAAGTGAGAAAACCGCGGCCGATAATTTCCACGCGTCGTCGACAGGACGGGTGCTCAAGTGGGGCCCCTTACATCTGGTGTTTGGTTACTTGAAGATACGTACGCAACACAAACCCACAACACACCCGAGTAAATGTAGACTTATGTACATTAATTCTTTTGATATCCTACATTGACGTAAATTTTATGCATCATATTATTATTTCCAATAAGATAACAAACGATTTCTTATTATCCAAAAGGAGGTTAGAGGGTGAAGTCCATGATTTGCTATGACTCGTCGAAATCTGCGGGCTGGGAATTCTGAGCATACAAATACTGATGACATGCGCTGCAACTTGTTGCATTTGCTGCCTATGCGAGAGGGAGTAAAAGGTCTTTTCCACGCTGACTTTCCGTGGTGCAGATATTACCGACGCTCGCCGGAGGGCCTTCCGTGTGACCTAAGACATAGGAGTCAAGAGCCGAGCTTGCGAGGCTCCTCCAAAGTATATGGCCAAACGTCCAAATGCTGCGAAAGGACGCAACTTTACAAAAATATATTATCTTTTTGGTTAAACTGTCTATTATTTCAACATCTCGAACACTTTTTCTTGGAGAAGAAGAATATATTACGTAGAAATTAACATGAGATTCCTGTGTTATCGGACAGCTTTATTTAAAAAAATATTATGATATATTTTTGTTAGATTATATGATCATATTTAATTAAAAAAATATATATTATAGATATGATTAAGTTTTGATTAGTTATTGATTAATTAAAAAAATAATTATAATAGAATTTCTTATAAGATGATCTTAATGAGAGGGACTCTCCTAATTATCATCTTAGACTCTCTGCTCTCTCGTATATACAAGAAGATGACCTCTTAGGGACAAAACAATTGGTTATTAAGAGATTATAATCTATTATCTTCCCTTTGTCTTTAATCTATTGTTTATAGTGGTCTTACGAAGGATATGAAAAAAAAAGAAAAAGAGAGTCTAAGTTCTATATCACGATAACTTTTGGATCCGATGACGATGCACTTATAAATCGAATAAAGACTTTTTGAGTGACATCGATAGATACACATCATAAATTTTGATATATCATTATTTGATTTTAATTTTTGACATTTAAATTTTTTAAATAACAATAGCATAGTCATAATTTTCATGCTTATATTTGGAATCAGAGCCATATTTTGAAATCAAATACTTTAGATTGTAAAAATATTTCAGATCTATTTAGTATTTAGATTTATTCATTAACATCATTCGATTGTGAAAAGGTATTATTCGATTTTAATTTACGACACTTGAATGATTTATTTGTGTTGTTGATCTTCATTTCGTCCTATCCTTACTTATGAGCGATGCGAGATTTCTTGTGTTTGATTGATTGATCACTATTAATAACTTACTATCAGCAATAGTATTATTGGGGATGGTGGCCTTCGGTGGTCGCTTAGTCCAATCATAGCGGTCACATGCACGATTACTTAGGAGCAGCAACTTTACAGTGATCAACCTTACTGCAATAGTGCCACTGCCTATGGTAATTGCAGTGACTACAATAGTACCACTACATGCGATTGCTACGGTAACTATAGTAACACCATTGTAACATTTGCTAACCGCATGGATGTTAATTGGACGTCGAAGGGCGTGGTTTCCAATGGCTTCACAGTGGACGCATGGGCATAGCTATGCACTACGTTGACCGTGGGTTGTCGATTAACCAGTGTGCACGGTTGCATGGTGGGACGATCCATCGATGGTGCTTGGTCAATGATGCACTGTGGAAGTGTTCCATTGGTGATGAATGGGGCAGCAGGACGTGGCAACATGGTTCGATGACAAATGAGGTCATTGATCGACTGCATGAGAAGAGACACATCACTGCAGGTGGCATACAAGTAATGAATGGGCATTGCATTGCCAACGTATGTGCATCAGTGCCGTGGAACGGAACAACAGTTGCGACGGTGGGATTAGGGTTTCATTTATTAAAATTATAGTTTTGCCCTTATAGGTCTTTTAATTCCAACTTATGTCCTTTTAATAGTTCTACCCTTCATAAAATATATTTTTTCATTATAGCTCAAGGAATATTATAGTTTTATCCTTTAGAATCAAATTTTTTTTATTTGTGTCTTCAATAATAAAATCAACTAATTTGATTTATCTTAATCAAATATTTTGATTGGACTTGATCATAATTATATTTTGACTATTTGATTGGATTTAAATTTGATCAATCAAGTTTCAATCGAATTAAAAAAAATAAATCTCGATGAATTTTTTACTTTGATCAACTTTAATTATGACAGGCCTACATAAGCGGATGGTTGGTCCAAATCTATAAGCCCAATTTGGGTAGCTCAATTTTAGGTTTATCCAATTAAATAAAATTGACTGATCTAATGATTCCACATAGAATTAAATAAATATAAGTTATGATTTTTTTATAGTTTTCTCATGTGACATATTGATAAAATTTTGTATGTGATAATTAAAAATTAAATTACTATTCATATATATTTGTTTGGTTATTCATATACATATGTCTAAAATTATGAAAAAAATATTTATTTTTCACATAAAGGCATGCCTTATGATTTATCATAATTATAGTTATCATATGATTTTTTATGCTGATTAATGTTCAATAATTATTATGATTATTATTTTATTATTATTAAACTATTTTGGCATAAATTAAGTTAAAAATATTTAGTGAATATTATTTATAATTTATATCTTAAAGTTTTATCTGATTGATAGGTACCAAAATGGCTTGAGATGGTAGGCTTATAGTATGTAAATTATTATAAATATTTTTATAATTTATAGTTTATCTTAAATTATATTATTTTATTAGTTTTGTAATTATCAAACTAATATAGACCAATAACTTATAAAATTATACTAAAGAATTAATCCTAAATAATATTAAGAAAATAATACACAATGACACATAATTAAGAAATTAAGATAATCTCAAAAGAGAATCTATTTCAAATAATTGTGTGATGGGGTAGGATAATACTATTTTGGATCTTCTCATAGTTTAGGATTGTATACCTAAATATAGTAATACTATTTTACAATGATAGTATTAATTCTCCATAAATAATTTAATATGAACATTAGATATATTAATATTTTAAAAAAAATGTGAAATAAAGATGATATCAATAGTTTAACATTTACTAGAAAAACTCAAAGTATTAATATTATATTATTTTTATTATAAATATTCATATATTTTTAGATTAAATTATTATAAATGGCTTGAGCATATGTAATTTACACTAGTGTATTAGACTTTAATCAAACTAGTTGAAAGGAATACAAACATAATTACTAAAAATTCAATGGAATAAATAATTAAGATAAATGATCGAGAAAAGTATAAAAGACTCAATTTATAATAATTATTAACAATATTTATATTTTATTATAGTTATAATTAGTGCATTGGAATATTTAAAGATTAATTTAAATTTACTAACAAGTCATTGGCTAACATATTAATAAAAGTTCTAATTGAAATTTAGTATAATAGTATTCAAAGAATTTAAGATTATACCCTCAATATAGTTGACAAAATTGTAAGGTCAAGAATATTAGGTATAAATATAGTTGAGCCATTTCTTGTATAGTTTATTCATAATTTTATTTCTTTTTAGTTTGACTTATTTAAAATTTATTATAATAAAATAAATAATAAGTGAAGCTTAAATGAGCTAACTAGTATATATGTTTAAAAAGAATTAAGATTAAAGTAGGAAAGACTCGTAACATTTTGAATACTTCTCAAATAGTGGACAATAATAAAATAAAGTTAAAACGTAAATCATCCAAGTTTTTAAATATTATATAAGCTCATTAAAGAAAAAACTTCACATATTTGTAGCAAAAAAGGCTTGTGAAAAAGGATAATAAAATTTTGGTTCAAAAATGAAAGATATAAGTATGATCTTTGTATGTTTCAAATCAAATATTAAAAAAGACCCTTTATAATACTTAGTGGATGAATTAATGCTTCAATTTATGTTACCATTAATAAAAATTTATTTTAATACGAGAACTAAAAAAGCATGAAATATTCATTATTATATTGAATCATTTAAAATGAAAGTGATAGTAGTTAGTAGTTATCGCTTATACTTAGAGATGATTCATCTGATGTTATGTTTCTATAATTCTAAAAATTTAGTTTCTTTATTTGAAATTGCCATGATATTATTTCTCTTTTAGTGGATGTAAACTTATCATGATTAAATAAAATTTAATTTTTTTTGTATGATGGTTTGTAAATATTGAGTTTACAATGATCCTATAATCAATTATTATAATTACACATAATTTCATAAACTCTTTGAGATTATATATGCTTACATCTATGAGTCACTCCATTTTTCTTATTTTAGTGAAGAGAAATATTTTATCACCTTTTAGAGTTAATTTATTGAGATATGATTATGTAATGTCTCAAGCTGTTAACACTATTAGGTGAACATAAATGAAGTTGATAAACAATTAGACATAAAAGTCAAAATTATCAAATCTAATAAAGGTGATGAATTTTTTGATAGTTATAATGAGGTCGATCATAATTCTGATTTATTTTATTAGATTCTTAGAAAAGTAGGACATTAAGTATGTCAAACTAGGTGTGTCATAACAGAATAAGATTACTGAAAGGTGAAATTATATACTTATGAATATAGTTAGGAGCATAATGAGTTATTTTTCTACATCTGAATTAATGTGATATTAAGCTCTAAGGACGATTATGCATATCAGTTCCTAGTAAGTCAATTTCATTAATTTTTTTGAGTTATTGAAAAGTAAAAAATCTAAATTGAGATATTCACATATTAAGAATCGTCCTATAGAGATAAGGGCATTCAATTCACATAAAAAAAAATCAAGAGCTATTTATAGTTATTTATTATTTTTCTAAAAAATAAAGGGAAATAGATTTTATTATCCTAATCATAATATAGGATAATTGTTGAATCTGGTGATACAAGATTTTTAGAAAATAATAAATCAATGAGAATAAAAATCTTAAAATTTAATTTTGATATTGAAAAATATATGTTGATATACTTTTGTTATTTTATATTCGAGAGAATGTTATTCCTTAAATCACTAAAAGAATTGATAAGGTTGATTATAAAATAATATTGATGAACTCTCATATAATATTGATATTGCTATTGATAAACTTATAGAAAATCACAATTAGTAATTTTGAGAGGATCTAAGAAAAAAAGGAGACTTGTCATTTTTTTTATTATATATGGTATATCTATGAGAATCATATTATGATATAAGAATCAAAATGATCTTTCAATATTTTCATAAGTTATGGAAAGTAATAATTTAATAAAAATGATACGAGATAATAAAAAAAGAGTTGAAATCAATGGATCGGAATAATAACTAAGAACTTATTGAATTATCTAATAATTATAAAAGAATCTATTATATAAACATAACTTAAAAGGTAATATCGAATAATATAATGGTTAGACTTATGATCAAAGATTTTACTCATAAATAAAGCATCGACCATACTAAGATATTTTCTCTAATTTTTTAAATAAACTCATTAAGAATCTTCATAACACTAGTAGTTTATTATGATTTTAAGTTATATCATATGGATGTGAAAATAAATTTTCTGAATGAGGATCTAGATTTATATGAATTAACCTAAACTATTTACAAAGAAAATAAAAAATATATAAAATTTGGTATGTAAATTTAAGAAATCCATTTATAATCATAAATAAGCTTCTAGATAATGGTATATAAAGTTTTTATAACATTATTTCCTTTGGATTTAAGAAAATATTGTTGATCAGTATTTGTATCTTATGATTAGTGGGAGCAAGTTTATTATATTAGTCTTATATATGGATCATATTTTGCTTACAATAATGTAGTGATCTTGGTTTATTATACCAAATTAAAAAACTTCTTACTAAGAATTTTAAGATGGTTGATATAAATAAGACATCTTATGTTATTGATATTGAGATATTTAAAAGATAAATCTCAAAAATTATTAGGATTGTCTCAGAAAAGATATATTAATCGAGTCTTAGAAAGATTTAATATATAATTTTGTTCAACAAATGATATAAATAAATTTTTTTAATCAAAATAAGTATTTTTAAAATGACTTAGAAAAAATCAGATAATAAAAAATATTTATTATGTATGTGCATTTAAAAATTTATTACATGCTCAAGCTTATACTAGACTATATATCAATTTTATAGTTAGAATACCAGTAGTATATATTAGAATTACCCATGAATAAAATGCTAAAAGGCTATAAAGAAAGTAATAAGATATTTAGAATAGATGGATTACATGATTATATATATATAATTAGATTAGCTTGAAATGATGATATTTTTAGATGTTGATTTTATAAATTATCTCAATAATAAGAAGTCTATTTTATATTTTATATTTATATTAGTTCGAGCGCCAATTTATAGAGGAAAATATTAAGCAATGTATTATTGTATTATCAACTATAGAAGCTAATTTTGTAGTATATTTTGAGGCCGCTAATCAAGTTTTATAATTATAAAATTTTATCTCAAAACCTAGTATGATCAGATTTAATTATCAAGTCGTTAAAGATACTTTATGACACATCACAATAGTTTTCTTCTCTCAAAATAGTAAGTACTCTAATAGTTATATACATTATGGTATAGAGTACTTAATAGTTAAAGAAAGAGTCAGAAAATAATTAATATCAATTAAGAACTTAAGTTTCACTATATTGATTATTAATTTATTCACTTAGGACTTACAACCTAAAATGTTTGAAAAAATATATTCTTATGATTATATTTGTGAGTAACCCATAAAAGATATAATGATGCATATTTGAGTAGATATTATAATTAATATTTTTATTTACGTAATCAAGATTATTTATTTCTTTTATCTGGTTTATGTTGATGTATGTATATATTATACTTGAATGTGATAATAGAATTATCTTAATAAGATAAATTATATAAATCTTTTTGGACTGTATTATAATATTATAATACACAAAAAATAACATTAATAATATACAATCACTATGACTCACATTGATAGTCAAACTTAATATAATATTATTATATTTATTGGTCTTATTATCTTATTTTATAAAATTCGTATGCAAGTATAAAATATTTTTTAAAGTTTCAAAGTCTAATTAAGTAAATTTATTTTTAAATAATCTTTATTTTATTTATTTTGATTTTAACTTTTTATGTATCTAATAAATTAATGAGCCAAGTAACAGAATGTTAGAATGTGTGTTGGTTACAAGTGCCTTATAAGCCAATCACATGAGCGATGACACATGTGGTATACTACACGGTCTTTATTATTATTATTATTATTATAATATTTTCTCACTTTATACTATTTGATAAATAGATATATTATGATATCTTTAGATTTTTACAGTGGGAATTAGATCATGATGAGATCATGATAGTGAGACCAATTCACCTATAAACACATACTCTAAATATTATTAGTTATAGTTTACTCGAGGGACATTGAGACAACCGGATACGCCAGTGTGCTATATATCCATTGAGACAACTAGTCTCATAGCTGCTTGTATGGGGATACTAGGAATATAGTACATGTGATCATTAGAGAATGAGTTCACTGATTGATCCGTTTACGAAATGTTGGATGATTAGTGATATCTGATCATCAGACGATGATTTCGTAGTCCTAGTTGTGTGTTTGGTCTTTAGACTTGAGACACAAAGAATATTTTGTTCGAGTATTATATTCTTTAATACTGAACTTATGGGTTTAGAAGTTCCAGATCTAGTACAACCAATTAGATATTGGGAATGACAGCCAACTCTATGAAGGTAATTGAGTATCAATAGAGAATCATCCACTCTCGGTATCATGAGAAGAATATTTTATGTTTCTCACTCAAGCAAATCCCTAGTCAGGGTCATACGGATTGAGAGGGAAGGAGTTCTCCGGAAGAATTCGATTAGAGCAAGGCTCGAGTAGATTCCGTATAGGTCTAACAACACTATATCTAATACACGGTCTCTAGGATATTGGATGGATGAGGTCTTGGGTCACTTTTTGGACCTTTTACTTGGTCCAATACAGCATACACTTAGGCCTAATTAGCCCCTAATTGAGTTGGCCCAATTCTAACTCAATTAGACCTAAAACTTGCTTCGATCTAGACAATTATTACAAAGCATAAATCAATTTATCGAGCATGTCATTGGTCCATCGGCACTTCATCTAATTCTTCGACGCATCGTCCTCTCTTGCGACCTATTGCCCAATCGACAGTTGTCCTCCGTAACTCTGATCTTTTTGGTGTAATTTCATTCTTCTTAGCCCGATGCCTGAGTCCATCGTCTGAAGCCTTCTACCGATATGTCGACCGATCCTTCGCTTGATGTCCAATCTTTTAACATATTCTTCTCTGGCCTAACATCGATTCTTCCTACTTCAATTATCTTATTCCTGATCGAAAGTAGTTCCGCGTCACTCAAAACACAATTAGATCATAAACACTATCAATTGGTTTCATCATCAAAATATGAGATTCAATAATCTCTAGCTTTTTTATGATGATAACTAATTGATGATGGAGTTAACCTTAACTCCCCTTATCGATATTGCCATATTGATAGTCAATTCAAAATTCAAAAAAATTGAATAAATCATGCATAATCAAAACTTCAATTCAACACACAATGCATGATTCATATAACACCCCTAGTTAGTCCAATAGTCCCATATCGGAAGTGGGTGGGACTAAGATTGACTTATATGGGCCTGATGAGTGTACTACTAACAACTTCAGCTTAAGCATTTTGGCCAGCGGTTGATAGGCCAAAACGAAGTTGATAAGCTAGTTAACTCATCAGGTTGGGTTATGACATTTGGTATCAGAGTAGACCTAGTATTCAAGCATGGTGAGGTAGGCTTGAGTAGGAAAGGGCTACCTGTGGATAAAGTCAGAGGACTCATCGTAGCGTGGAGCCACCACTAGGCTATGCCTCACATGCACCATGCTAGGGTCTGATCTGGGCCTTGACGGGGACGTTAAGTCATTTAAGTGGGGGAGATTGTAACACCCATAGTTAGTCCAATGGTCCCATATCGAAAGTGGGTGGGACTAAGATTGGCTTATATGGGCCTGATGAGTGTACTACTAACAACTTCAGCTTAAGTATTTTGGCCAGTGGTTGATAGATCAAAATGAAGTTGATAGGCTAGTTAGCCCATCAGGTCGGGTCGTGACAATTCAAATCATCATACTTCTCCCCCTTTTTCATCAATAAAAAGGAGAAATGCATCTAGCTAGTTTTTAAAATATGCAAGTTATACAGCATTCAAGCTAGCAATTTAGCAAATTTTATGTCATTTTACAATATGCAAGCATAGCAAATTTTAAAAATGTACAAGCATAGTAATTTATTACTTGCTTCTTGAGATGTGCAAGTTTGCACTTTGCTTCTCTTGAGATTGCAAGCTTGTAATTTTTTCAAGTTTACACTTTTGCTTCTTTTGAGATAGTAACTCTTTACTTCTCTTTATGATATTACATTCTAGTAAATTTTGTTTCTTCTCTTTGTTGGGAAATCCGCGCAAGGAGGAGCGACATCACATGAGCAGCGGAAAAACAGAAAACAGAACCCCAGATTTCTCGTAAAAAGTTTTCGTTATCATGCGAAGATCGGTGCATCAAAACAAATCCACGAAAACTACATGTGTTAAAGAAAGATACCTAGGGAGATCATATATCCCTGAATTCCTGCAGATCTGTGGGAGAGGATGAAGGAAGTCAAGTGTCCTCCTCTCTAGCGGTATCCACACGGTAAGGATTACAACGATGCGCCTCTCTCTCTAGGGAGAGGCGAATAGGAGGTGGCTACCAAAAACCCTCAGCCTATAGAACTTTAGTTCCCTCCTATTTATAGAGGCCCCCTTGAAAACCCTAATAGATCTTTTGCCCTATTGGGTATTGGATCTCCATCCAATTACCCAATCCTCTTGGATTAGTGGGTTTCTACCCAATAATCTCTTATTAGCAGTTATTGGATCTCATCTCAGGATCCAATAATTCAGGGGCTTAATGGATATCCAATAAGATAGGGGGTTCAGTGGATATCTCATATTCGAACCTCTACTCGTCGCAACACCTACCATATATGTGTGACCCTCTAGGTCCAATATCGAGCTGGCCGTGAGTTATACTTGTCAAAACTCCTTCTGACATAATGAATTATTATCTCTATAATAATTCACCTAACTCATCGACTACGGACGTATCAGGCCGCTACGCCACGACCCCTAGACGATACAGGGGAATCCAATCCTTTGGACCTATTTGTCCTCAGTTACCATGTATCTATAATCTCTCATCCATCTAATATCTCAAAGACCCTATACCGGGCATGGTGCTGTTAGGCCCATACGGTCTCTCCTCGAGTCTTGCTCTTATCGAATTCTTCCGGAGAACCCTTTCTCTCTCAATCCGAATAACCTTAGCCAAGGATTTGTTCGAGCAAGAACACATAGGATATTCCTCTCATGATACCGAGAGTGAATGATCCTCTATTGACACTCAATAGCCCTCGTAAGGTTGGCTACCACTCCCAATGACCGGTTGTACTAGATATGAAACTTTCCAAACCTATAAGTCCAGTATCCAAGAGTGGAGTACTCATACAGAACATCCTTGGTGTCTCAAGTCTAAGTAACAGATACACTACTGGGACTATGGAATCGCTGTCTGACGTGAGGTATCAATAACCATCGAGCATTCTGTAGGCGGATCAATGAGTGAACTCATTCTCCAATGAGTACCTGCACTGTACCCTTAGTGTCCCCACACGAGTAGCTATGAGACCAGCTACCTCCATCATATAAACGGGTATCCAGCACACCAGTCTATCCGGTTATCTCGATATCTTTCTCGAGTAACCTATGACCAGGATAATTTAGGGTATGTGTTTAAAGGTGAATCGGTCTCATTATCGTAATCTCATCATGATCCAATTCCTATTGCACAGATCCAAGGCCAATAATCATAAGCAAAGAGATTGACGCAGCGTGTTACAGGTGTAATCACTCATGTGCTTGGCTTGTAGGGCACCTATAACTAGCAATCTCCCACTTGACCTAAAGCCAATCACCAATATGTCTGATCCCCATCAGACCTCTGTAACGCTCGAAGATAATTTGAGTCAATGGCTTTATCAGTGGATCTGCAATGTTATCTTCGGATGGAACTTTTTCCATTGCTATATCTTTTCTGGCCATGATCTCTCTAATAAGTTGGAACCTCCTTAAAACACTTCTGATGAGACCCGGGTTCCCTTATTTGAGTAATCGTCCCGTATTTGTCGCAATATAAACGAATCAGCTCCTCGTTGCTCGGGATGACTCCTAAATCTATGATGAACTTCTTCATCCATACTCCCTCCTCAGCAATGTATTCCGTCTCTATGGCCGAGTCAGTAGTAGTGTCTTGCTTGGAACTCTTCCAGCATATTGCTCCTCCATTCAGGGTGAACACATACCCTGAATAAGACTTACTATCATCGACATCGGACTGGAAGCTTGAGTCCGTGTAGCCCTCAACCTTGAGGCTACTACCTCCATATACCAGTAAAAGATCCTTAGTCCTTCTCAAGTACTTAAGGATATATTTTACTACTTTCCAGTGCTCCAAGCCTGGATCTACCTGATATCTGCTCGTGACACTCAAAGCATGCGCTATATCAGGCCTGGTACATAGCCTAGCATATATGATCGATCCTATAACTGATGCATATGACATCATATCCATGTGTGCCCTTTCTTCAGGAGTCTTTGGGGACATATTCCTAGAAAGTGATATTCCATGTCTTATTGGTATGAGACATCTTTTGGAATTTTTCATACCAAACCTTTTGACAATGGTGTCTATGTACCTGGACTGGGACAAGCCAAGCATCCTCTTGGATCTATCTCTATAGATCCATATCCCCAAAATGTAGGATGTTTCCCCTAAGTCATTCATGGAGAAGTGCCTAGATAACCAAGTCTTTACTATGGAGAACATTCCTACATCATTCCCAATGATCAGGATGTCATCCACATATAATACCAAAAAGGTGATAGTACTCCCACTTAATTTCCTGTACACATAAGGTTCATCTTTGTTCTTAACAAAGTCATAAGATCTGATCGCCTCATCAATCTTATGTTCCAACTTCAGGAAGCTTGCTTCAATCCATAAATGGACCTAAGCAACTTGCACACCTTATCTGGGTTATCCTTAGACACAAATCCCTCAGGCTGTATCATATACACCTCATCATCGAGGTTATCATTGAGGAATGCAGTTTTGACGTCCATCTGCCAGATCTCATAATCATAATGTGCTGCAATAGTCAATAGAATTCGAATGGATTTTAGCATAGCTACAGGTGAGAAAGTTTCATCATAGTCAACACCTTGCCTTTGACGATACCCCTTAGCCACTAGCCTTGCTTTATAGGTCTCTATCTGTCCATCTACTCCAATCTTCTTTTGAAGATCCACTTATAACCAATGGGTACAATATCCTCGGGTGCATCAACTAGGTTCCAAACCTTGTTGGAGTACATGGAATCCATTTCTGAATTCATGGCTTCTTATCATTTCCCGGAGTCTATGCTCATAATAGCCTCCTCGTAGGTTTGAGGATCAATATCCTCAACATCCTCTCTTCTGATATGTCCCACATATCTCTCAAGAGGATGAGATACTCTATCTGACCTACGTAAAGTTAGAACTTGTATGTTAGGTATCTGAACAGATTCTAGCTGTGGAATAGTGCTTGAACTAGGTTCTCCAACCTCGCTCAATTCTATCATGCTCCTACTGTCTCCACCAAGAATGTGTTCCTTCTCAAGGAATACTGCTTTCTTGGCTACAAAGACCTTTTGGTCCTCAGGGTGATAGAAATAATACCCACAAGTTTCTTTGGGGTATCCCATGAACTTACACCGTTCCGTCCTAGATTCTAACTTGTCAGGGTTGTGTCTCTTAACGTGGGCAGGGCAGCCCCAATCTGAACAACTTTAAGATCGGGCTTCTTCCCATTTCATATCTCATATGGAGTAGACATCACTAATTTAGTTGGAATTCTGTTCAGAAGGTAAGTTGTGATCTCTAGGGCATATCCCTAGAATGAGATGGGTAGGTCGGCGAAACACATCATGGAACGCACCATATCTTACAGTGTGCGATTCCTCCTTTCTGATACACCATTAAGTTGTGGTGTACAAGGAGGTGTCTACTTGGGATAAGATCCCATAGTATTTGAGGAACTGGGTGAACTCTGTACTCAAGTACTCACCTCCTCGATCTTATCGAAGGGTTTTAATACTCTTTCTTGTTTGGTTCTCCACTTCTTGTTTCCTCTTAGACTCACTTACACTCATGATATGTGGAGCTGCATCTAGCATAAATAAACCATTATGCATTGTTCCTTTCGTGATGATCTGATCATCTTATATTATTGAACAACCATTGTTCTCAAAAACTAATTTATATCCAATAACTGTCAAACATGAAATAGAAATAATATTTTTGATAATAAAAAATATAATAGCATGCATCTAATGCAATAAATAGCCCCACCAGGCAGATGTAAGGTGACCTTGCCAACAGTCAGTGCAGCAACCTTTGCTCCATTGCCCATCTTAAGGTCCATCTCGCCTCTGTTCAATCTCCTAGATCCTGTCAGAACCTATAACGAATTGCAGATATGATAAGCACTCCCGGTATCCAATACCCATGTGTTATCATAAGATTCTGACAAATAGAGACTGATCATGAATGTACCTGAAGCTTCTGCAAGCTTTTCTTTCGCCCTCTCTGCAAGGTACTCTTTGTAGTTCCTCTTCCAGTGCCCATCTTTGTCGCAGTGGAAGCACTGACCTTTGTCCTTTGTTAGGTCTTTCTTGGCAACCTTTGCCTTACCCATTTTGTCCTTGCCCTTGCCCTTCTTAAGGGTCCTCTCAGCCTTCCTTTTCTTTCTGGTCTCACTAGTGTAGAGAACTGGTTTCTCTTTCTTGATGGTGCTCTCTGCTTCTCTCAACATACTGAGGAGCTCTGGGAGGGTCACCTCAAGTTTGTTCATATTAAATTCATTATGAACTGAGAAAAGGAATCTGGTAGGGACTGAAGCACAAGATCCACACATAGGTTATCATCTAGGACCATTCCTAGACCTGTGAGCTTCTCGATCCACTCAATCATCTTAAGAACATGGTTCTGAACCGGTGTCCCCTCAGTCATCTTAGTACGGAAAAAACTCTTTGATATCTCATATCGCTGAGTTCTTCCCTGTTCCTCAAACAGTTTGTGGAGATGCAGGAGTATGGAATTAGCATCCATATTTTCATGCTGTCTTTGTAACTCAGTAGTCATAGAGGCCAACATATAACACTGAGCAAGAGTGGAATCATCCAAGTACTTCACATAACGAGTGATCTTATCCTCGCTTGTCCCTTCGTCGGGCGTAGGGATCACTGTATCAAGGACATACGTGATTTTCTCCACCGTGAGAATAATTCCTAGATTGCAAAGCCAATCCGTATAATTTGGACCAGTGAGGTGGTTGGCATCAAGTATGCCATGTAAAGGATTTGAAAGCGACATTTTTCTGAAATAAAAGATGTAGCAAAAATAAATAACATACAGACTTTGTAGAAATTTAAACAATTAAGATAAGAACTTTTATCTTAATATATTTTCACTAATTTTTCGCAAGACACACAACACCCTCCGGTATGTGAGTCGGAGACCCCCGGCGGATCTCTAGTGGGGATCAAGATCCAATCAGCATCTTAACGTAACCTCGAGGGACTCGACCAATCACGTTAAGCCCGTAAAGGTAGGCAACTCTTGCCAATCACAACTCTTTGTGATTCCCATCCTGTTCGGCCTCCGAACCACCATGGCCTCGAGGGACTTGACCAACCATGATGTTCGATTAAGTCATTAACATCGTTACCAGATGAGTCTGATTAGGTGATATACTCTCGAGGGACTCGACCAAGCATACCATATCCTCAGGTCACCTCTGACATCTCTATGTCGTAGATAAGATGGCGAGACGCGATATAGGTGAGTCTCTAGGGACTCGACCAACTCAACCTATACCGGGAATCGGCTCCTAGCTATAACGATGGAAGGCCACGTGGGTCAATCTAATTACCTCACGTTTACCGACTTAATATTAATAATGGAGAGGATTTTTGATTTGGTCTCCTAACATAATGTGTCACACACATACGTATTTAATATATATATCTACATCGCATGAAAATATATATATACATATCTAGTAGGTGTATAACTAATCACACATCACATAAGCAATCACACCAGATGATCATGGACCATATCTTAATGTGATCAGGCCCGAGCCAGTGGGCCCAATCACTCACATCAAGATCTATGTGTACTTCGACACATCTCTATGCCTTGTGATCGTCCATCTCGCTTCGTCGGATCCGTCGGCATCTCAACGCATCTCCATGCGTTGGATCGTCCATCTCGGCCTTGTGAGTCACGTTGCCGTTGCACCTCCTCTGATAATTACAACATAATTACAGGCACGTAGGCCCAACAATAAACGAGAAAAATAGAGGCTCGCAGACCCCAATAATAATAATCACATGTACACACATCACATCACAAGTCCATGATCATCTGTCCACATCATACATCACATGTATATATTATTTTATAAGACTACTAGATAAAAAAATAATAGTTAATTAAACTATTTAATTAACATATTTAATTTTCTGAAATTAGGGACATAAAAGAAATTTTTTGAATTCCCAGGGGTATTTCGGTAATTCGGCTAAAAGGGTATTTTGGTAATTCTATCAAAAGGGATAGAATCTGAAATTTCTGAAATTTCGAAGGGAAAAACCATCTTTTGCCCAAAACCCTAATACCTTTCCCTTCTGCAGAGTTGCGACCGCCGCCACCCTCGTTTGGCGCGCACCACTCATGGCCGGTCTGTAGCCCGCCGCTCGTGGCGCCAGCGCGCCTGCTTTCATGGCGTCGCGCCAGAGGGCGGTCTGTCATGGCGGCGCTGCCCTTCTTTGGTGCGCCCACATCTGAGCGAGATCGCTCAGAAGGCGGCGTTGCCCCTTGCGGGTGGTGGTGGTGCGCCCTTCTGCTATTGGTGTGGGCGATCTTGATGGTACCACCACCTGGCACCAATTCTTAAGCCAATTGAGCCTATAAATACCCCTTACTTCTCGCGTGGCTAAGCACATTGAGAAGTGATAAAAACTTAGCCAAAACTCTAGTGAAACAGCCTTGGAAAGCTTGAGTGTTCACCTCCCTAAGTCTCACTTGTAAAAGTTCTATAAAAGAGTATGAACCACTGGTAAAAGTGTATAAGAGGGGTGTTTGATCCTTTCCATTCAAGAAGGATTGATAGTGGAAGCCAAAAACTTTATCGGAGGAGGTTTCAGAAGTAGACGTCGATCATTTGATTGGCGGTACTACCAAACTAGCGGTACCTCCACTTAGTTTGGCGGTACTACCACCTGACAAAGTCTCGGGCTCTGTGGAGGGGCGGTACCACCGCCTGGCAGCTAATAACTATTGATGGTACCATAGTTGACCTGGGTGGTACCACCATCCAAAGCACTTGGGAATCTGTTCCCGGGGCGATGCTACCGGTAGACAGGTCCAGCACTTCTGGATGGGCCTTAAATCCGACCCAATCTAGTTAGTTTACGGGCCCAGTGTTGGGAAATCCAGGGGGCGACATCTCATGCGCATCGGAAGAACAGAAAATAAAAATCCTGAATTTTCACGAAAGGTTCCGTCATCGTGCGAAGATCGATGCATTAAAAAGAAATTCGCGAATCTGAAAACTGCATGTGTAAAAACAAAATACGAAGGGAGATCGTATATCCCTGAATTCCTACAAATCCGTGGGGTGGATGAAGAAGATCAATCATCCTCCTCTTTAGCAGTATCCATACGGCAGGGACTACGATGTTGCTTCTCTTTGGAGAGAGGAGAACAGAAGGAGGCCACCAAGAAAAAACCTCAACCTATGGACCTTTGGTTCCCTCCTATTTATAGAGCTCCCTTGTAAACCCTAATGGATCTTGTCCTATTGGGTATTGGATCTCCATCCAATTACCCAAGTCTCTTAGATTAATGGATCTCTACCAAATAATCTAGCTCTTATTGGATCTCATCCATATGATCCAATAATATAGTGGCTTATTGGATATCCAATAAGATAGGGGCTCCAACGGATATCTCATATCCAAACCTCTACTCGTCGTAAAGCCTACCATATGTGTATGACCATGTAGGCCCAATATCGAGCTGGCCATGAGTCATACCTGTCAGAACTCCTTCTGACTCAGTGAATTATTATCTCCATAATAATTTACTCGTATCATTGACTACAGACGTACTAGGCCACTACGACGTAGTCCCCAGACAATATAGGGGAATCCAATCCTTTGGATATATCTGCCCTCAGTTACCATGTACCTATAGTGTCTCATCCATCTAATATTTCAGAGATCGTATATCAGGCATGGTGCTATCAAGCCCATACGATTTCCAATCGAGTCTCGCTTTAATCGGATTCTTCCGAAGAACTCTTTCTCTCTCAATCTAAATGACCTTGGCCAGGGATTTGCTTGAGCAAGAACACATGAGATATTCCTCTCATGATATTAAGAGTGGATGATCCTCTATTGACACTCAATAGCCCTCGTAAGGTTGGCTACTATTCTCAATAACCGATTGTACTAGATCTGGAACTTCCAAACCTATAAGTCTGGTATAAAAGAGTGGAGTACTCATATAGGACTTCCTTGGTGTCTTAAGTCTAAGGACCAAATACACTACTAGGACTACAAAATCGTTGTCTGACGTGAGGTATCAATAACCATCCAGCATTCCGTAAGCGGATCAATCAGTGAACTCATTCTCCAATGAGCTCCTATACTGTACCCTTAGTCTCCCTACACGAATAGCTATGAGAGCAGCCACCTTCATCATATGGACAAGTATACAGTACACCAGTCTATCCAGTTATCTCGATGTCCCTCTCAAATAACCTATGAACATGATTATTTAGGGTCTGTGTTTAAAGGTGAATCGGTCTCGTTATCGTGATCTCATCACAATTCGATTCCTATTGCACAGATCCAAGGACATCATAATATACATCCAGATAATTTGAGAAAATGCCAATAAGCATAAACAAAGAGATTGACGCAGCATGTTACAGGTGTCATCACTTGTGTGATTGGCTTGTAGAGCACCTATAACTAGCACCCAGTTGGCCCCTACCAGGTTTAAAGGATTAACACCTAATACTAACCCTAATTATATGCTAACTATGACATTAAAGATATATATAAAGCAAAACCCTAAACCAGTATATCAAGTCTTCTTCTGACGAGCTTCCGGTGAACTTCCGATGGACTTCCGACGAACCCTCGGATAACTTCCGGCGAACCCTCGGATAACTTCCGGCGGACTCCCAGTAGGCTCCCGAGCTTTACGACAACCTTGGTGAGTTCTGACGAGTTTTCTTCGACAAGCTCCGATCTTTCTCGATGGACTCCGTGAACTTCCGATGAACCTTCCGGTGAACTTCCAACAACCCATCAGTAAGCCCCCAATTCATTCTCAGCCAATTCTGGTAGCACTTCTAACGAATATTCGAACTTTTGATGGACTCTCGAACTTCCAATGATTTGATCACACTTGACTCCGGCACATCGTTTTTCTTTACGTCTTCATCACTATCGTAGTAAATCCTCCACACTTTTCTCAATAATATGGATTAGATCAAATAACCTATCAATTGACCTCATTATCAAAATCTGAGATTCAACAATCCCTCCCTTTTTTACAATGATAATCAATTAATGATGGAGTTAACCTTAACTCCCCCTATCTATATGTTATATTTTGAGAAAGGAAACACTTGAATTCAAACCCCTTGAATTCAAGCCCAACCCGATAAGTTATATATGTTCGAACTTATCATCATGCTCAACTAGCATATTTTTTCATCCCTAAATATGAAACTTCGTATTTTTCACAATTCAAAAATGATATCAAGGCAACATCCATTATTTCAATGTCGAATGATGATATACAATCATTATTTCGACAAATGATACCAACTATAATTTTGAAATGTAACAAGAATCAAGTGATATAAAATAGTTCATGAATTTAAGGCATGATATCAATTGACGATACATCATTCAATGATACATAAATGAGAGCTAATCACATCAAGCCAAGATATCAAATTTAAGTAGCATGATACGATAATGATCATAGAAATATTTTCATTTTAAGCATTCATGAAACATTTGCGATGCATATGATACATTCCATACAATTGTGATACGCTATAATTATTTACGATTCACTACATATAATTACGATACATTACGATGATTTTAATGATAGAAAGCATTTTACGATACAAAGCATGGCAATTACGATACGATACATAGCATGTTATCAATTTTCAAGGCATTTTACAAAGCATTGTATTTTTTGATACAAATCATGCCATCAAGTCATCAATTGGCCACATTTTTCTCCCCCTTTGTCATCAACAAAAAGGAATAGGCTATTGATACCAATTGTTGTGATAAAATTTTTATGAAGGTTTTAAAAGGATAAATTCACAATTCCATCAAGAAGAATTATAATTCATCAAAAATTCATATCATAGATATAATTCAGTATTAAGAGTTCATTCGGCAAAGATAATCCGTGAAGTGGAAAAATGAATCATTCAAGTCAATAAAAATTCATACAAGAATCGTTTTCACCAAATAAAATTCGTGAGGTAGAAAGGAGAGATCATTTCAGCACAAAGCATATGATGTATACTTGAAAACCCATGAAAAGAGCATCCAAAAATCCATAAAGGGCTCACAACATAAAGAAGAATTCATTAGAGCTAACTTGGTATTTTCATGGAAATTCATCAAGTGGAAAACAACCAATCAAGCCATGAAAAATTATAAACGTTCATGACATCCGAAATCTTTAAATTCATAAAAGTTCAGAGAGTTAAGAAACCTAAATGAATGATATCTGAATTTATTTCAAGAGAGTTTTCAAGCTATAAAAAATTTGAGAGCTCCTTCTTTTCATATAGAATTCATGACATAAAAAAAAAATATGTATCAAGGAATAGTTCCATGTGTCATGAAGGCAATTTGTTTTAGTTATCAAAAAATTATCAAACTTTAAGTTTCATGATATGAAAGTGTGAAAAGTGAAGCATTCATTCATGCCGATAGAATCAAATTTATCAAGTCATTAAATGGGCATGTTATCAATTCAAAAATCATCAATCGTGGGTCATGTATATGATACTAAAAATCATTAATAAATGAAACAATAGTATCAATCCAAGATTGGAGGAGCATGAAAGTGAAAGCCTCATTCAAAATATGAAATCAAAAAGATGTCATAAGATAGTATGAAATTAGAAAAGATAATACCAAGATTGATGAACGATCAAAATAAGTTCATGAAAACTAAAGAGATGATACGAAGTTGAAAATTTTCAAAAAAGAAACAACAACTTCATGTATTAAGTTCAACATATATGAAACTTAAAGTGTATCAAAATAACATTAAGAGTACAAAATGGGAGTTATGAGCTCCATTACAACTCATGAAGTCAACACAGAGTTTTTACAACTATTCCTCGGGTAAAATATCAAAATGTCTATACAAATTATCCAACTTACGATTCATTTGACGCACTTCATTTAGGATCTTAGCTTGTTATGATTTGAGTTGATTTATTTCAGTCATGATTAGATCGTTAGAAGATGGAGCATGAGTTGGATCTATCGGTGTAGCACCAAAGGGACTAGGAAGAGGAGATTCATTATCCCTAAATACAGGTGTTTCAGGTTCTTCTACTGAAGGGGGAGAATCGATCTTTCTAGACAGCCTAGTCTAGATTTCATTCCTAAATGTGCACCTTAATCACTAAATAGGTTTTTGTTTATGGCATTGTATTTATCTATGTTTATTCTTTCTTCGTTGGGTGGTATCCTAATATTGTATGCATGTAATAGTCTTATGTTCAAACCACCACATGGAAGCATTAGATCCTTCTTAGATACATCAATCATATTCTGTCAGATTAAGTAACCAAAATAATTTTCTTGTCCGACCATTATCCAATACATAGTTCCTAGTTCTATTTGATTGACTTCATCGTGGTGGAATTGTTTTGGAATTAGGATACTAATAATTATGTGATGGAGAACCTTAGAGCTAAAGGGTAGCAAGTGCTCACAGTTGTTAGGGACAATGGATAGGTTAGGATTTCCAAAAATAGTCCCTAAGGCCTCAGAATAGGTTACTCCGATTGCATCTAAATCTCATTGGCCTCTAAAGTAACTACCTATACACTTTTCTGCAATTCTTATTAGATCACAAATCGTACTATCCGAAATTGAGATTTGGTTTCCTAGAAGGTAAGATGTTACATTGTCGTCTTCATCTACACTTAGGTTGGCATAAAACGACCGAACTAGCCTAAGATATATTGGTTCGCTAATTTATAAAATGGGTAAGACATTTAAATTGGCAAACCAATAAATAAGTTCTAGGTCTCCTAATTTAGTTAGATCAATATACTTACTCTTATGTATATTTTTAGTTTTAAATCTAGGATACCTAAGGGCATTTTCATGAGAGCTAAATAGGGATGGGTCATATAAATCTCCTTTTTTTCTCTTCCCTTTGTCCCTAGATGATCTCCTAGAAGCTATTTATCTACAATTGATAATAATGAATGAGAAATTTTAAAAGGGCAGTAATGTATTAAGAGTTCAAAGAGAGAATGTCAAGAAAAACCTTAATAGAGATTTCTTGAAAATATAGTGGTTTTGATCTGAGATTTGAGAAGTTGGATGCCTCTCTTAGTTTTCTTGAGAAGAAAGATGGTGATTGAGAGGTAAAGAAGTGTTTTTGGAGGCTGTAGCAAAGATTGGGTTCGGTTCTACCGCCAACCCTAAAGCCCCTTTATATAAGGGGGCTCTCAGGCAGTGCCACCGCCAACTAGACGATGCCACAGAATGCCCAGGCGATGCTACCGCCAGTTCTAGCGGTGCCATCGCTGGCACCCTGACTTAGACAATTTTTGGGGGTAGCAACACCTTGATCTTTTGATTAATTGTTCTTCCTATTATAATGTTGAATTGGTTGAATTTGTTTGTTATGAATTTGATCCACATTTAAGTTAATTTTCGCCCTCACCATTTATCGATTTGAGTAAACTTATCATAATCAAAAAATAATCAAAAAAAGATGTAGTAATCATCAAAATTAATAAAGGTCAGTTCGTAGCATCATGAAAGACATCATTCATGGTTTATAAATATTTTTTCAACAAGATCAAAATCAAGAATCATGAATCACATCATCTCAAGTCATATGTCTAAGAAATAGAGATCAAGGAAAAGAAATTTCAAGTAAAAAAAATTATTAATTCATGCATTCAAACTATCATTAATCATCATATATAATTTTAAAAGATCATCAAACATGATTTAAAATATTTATCACAGTTGTCTAATCATCGAATCATCAATATCATAGTTTGTGAGATTCAAAAGAGTAGATTCATCACTAAGAATCACATTCGAAAGATATTTTAAAAAGGATATATTGTAATCATAAATATCGATAAGTGATTTATTTGAATGTATCATCAAATGAGAACATGATTCATGCATTAAGAACATCAAGTCATTAAGATCAAAATAAAATTCAAGTATCAAATGCATTCAAACCATTAATACACAATAAGTCATGATTTAAATAAACTAAAGTTGTGATTTGAAAATTAAAAAAAAATAGAAGTTATGAGTCAATTTGAAGGATTTCATTCTAGTTCAATTCATCAACTCAAAACTTATCATTAAAATCACATTGAAGAGGTTCAAGGGATTCACAAAATAGATGAATTTATAGATCTCGAATAGACAAAAAAATGTATTTTCTTTTAAGTCTTTCAATTTAAGTGATTTGACTTTCATAGGAATATTCAAAATTTTTATACAAAAGCCAAGTATCATCATATAGATTTGAAACAAAGTTCGTCAAAACCATCAAAACTAAAAACACATCATTCCAAAGCATAGGATTTTTAATTGTAAAATGACACAAATGTTCTCATTGAAATCATTTTTCAAAAGACTTAATGCAAGTATATTTTAACCTTTGTGATTATGGTGCATAAACAAACAATGTATAACACTCAAGGGTTCTTCATTACTTGAGCTAGTGAGCTTGATAATGATCATGTATTGTATCGTTACCCGCTCCTAGCTTGCGATGGTTAGGATGCCTACAAAAGAATTTGTCATTTTATATTGAATTGTTTTTGGCTCATTTATGAACCCATATCAATTTATGTGGGCTTAGTTTCTTAAATGGATATTTATAAATAACATGTCCGGGCTTACAACAAAAGTTACACTTTATGTGTGGTAATACATGCAATATATGTCCTTTAATGAAAGTGGTTAGATTTCGGTAAGATCCACTCACAAATCCTATTCCACTTCTTTTGTGAAGTTGACCTTTATTAGTAAGGATCATGTCCAAAAACGTGCTACCAATCTTGAATTTATCTAAGGTTTCTTTAAGTAGCAAGTTCTTCTTAAGTTCCTCTAAGTGTTCACACTTAGAGCATGGAGGCAAAGAAGGAGTATTATATTTAAGAGTTTCAAATTTATCAAGTAAGATAGCATACTCCCTTTTTAACAAACTAAACTCTTTGCTAATATTTCTACATTCTTCAAACAATCCATGAAATACATTTGAAAGCTCATCGAAAGATAAAATTTTATTAAATAAATCACTTCCCTCTTCTTTGATAGCCATCAAGGCGAAGTTGGAGACCTCCTTGTTGGTTGCTTTTTCATCTTCGAAGCTACTTGAGTCATCTCATGTTGCCTTTAGAGCCTTCTTTTTCTTCGAATGCCTCTTCATTGCTTAGGGGCATTCGTTTTTGAAATATCCCGGCTTCTTGCATTCATAACAAATTAATTGTTCCTTCCTAGGTTCAAGTTTATTTTTAGAGTTATTTTTAAATTTATTTATTCTTATAAATTTTTTGAATTTTAGTGTCAATAGTGCAAGTTCATCATCAAGGTCCTCATCACTTGAAGATTCTTTCAAGTGGTCTTCTTGTGTTCTCAAAGTCATATCCTTTCTGTTCTTTGGAAGAGAGTTCTCAAGCTTATCATGAGCATTGCAAGTCATCTCGTAGGTCATTAATGACCCAATTAGTTCTTTGAGAGAAGTTCTTTAAGTCCTTAGCCTCTTGAATGACCGTAACTTTAGGATCCTAACTTTTTGGAAGAGACCTTAAGATTTTAGTTACAAGTTTAAAATTAGAAAAACCTTTCCGAAATGCTTTTAGTCCATTAACAACATCCGTAAAACGGATGTACATGTCTCAAATGAACTTAGTTTCATTCGAAATAATTCATAAGAATACACCAAGAGATTGATTTTAAACTCTTTCACTTTGCTAGTGCCTTCATGAGTGATTTCAAGAGGATGCCAAATATTAAAAGCTGATTCACAAATTGAAATATGATTAAATTTATTTTTATCCAAAGCACAAAACAAGGCATTCGTAGCCTTGGCATTAAGAGTGAAAATCTTCTTCTTTAACTCATTCCATTCGTTCATCGAAAGAGAAGATTTTTGAAAGTCGTTTTTAATAATGTTCCAAAGTTCAAAATCCATAGAAATAAGAAAAATTCCCATGCGAGTTTTCCAATAGGTGTAGTCTGACCCATTAAACATAGGCGGACGTGTGATTGAATGACCCTCTTGTATACCGAAAAATGTCATCTCTCTTAGGTTTTAAACTAAAATGAGAGTGATCTTGCTATGATACCAACTGTTAGAATCTAAAGTGACACTAAGAGGGGGGGTTGAATTAGTGCAGTAGATAAAAACTGATAATTTAAATTGATTTTGAGAAAAACGTTGTGTGTTAAAAAGTTTTGTGCACGAAAGCGATTTCGATAAAGAGGATTATTCGAGTGAATACAAAAGAGAGTTGAGAGAAGGAGATTGAAAGATTATAGCCAAGTAAAAATTAAAATACAATAATTTAAAACTTACACATCAAGAGAAGTACGCAGCGATTTATAGTGATTCGGTCAAATGGCCTATGTCCACTTTCGAAACCTCCTCCGATGAGGTTCCTGACTTCTACTATCAATCTTTCTTGAAGGGGAAGGATCAAACACCCCTCTTACAAACTTTTACAAGTGGTTCACACTCTTTTATAGAACTTTTCTAAGTGAGACTTAGGGAGGTAAACACTCAAGTTTTCTAGGGCTGTTTCACTAGAGTTTTGGCTTAGTTTTTATTATTTCTCAATGTGCTTAGCTAGTTGAGAAGGGATATTTATAAGTTCAATTGGCTTCAGAATTAGAACCAAAAGATATCACATCCTAGATTTTCGAGTGCTGGTGGTACCATCGCTAGTGTACTAGGTAGTGGTGCGGTACTACCACCTGATAGTCTTGAGCTCTGTGGAGGGATAGTACCATCACTTGTCAGGCGGTACCATCGTCTGGTAGGTAATAACTACCAACGGTACCACCGTTGACCTGGGCGATACCACCGTTGACCTGGGCGGTACCACCGCCTAGAGCACCTGAGAATCTATTCCCGAGACAGTGCCACTACCCTAATCTCCACCGCTAGACAAGTCCAGCACTTCTAGATGGGCCTTAAATTTGGCTCAATCAAGTTAGTTTATGGGCCCAGTTGACCCCTACCAGGGTTTGAAGGATTAACACTTAATCTTAATCCTAATTACATACTAACTATGACCTTAAAGACATACACAAAGCAAAAACCTAAACCGGTACATCAAGTCTTCTTCCGGCGAGCTTCTGATGAACTTTTGACGGACTTCCGATGAACCCTCGGACAACTTCCGGTGGACTCCTAGTAGGCACCCGGGCTTTACGACAACCCTGGTGAGTTCCGATAAGTCTTCTTTGGCATGCTCCGATCTTTCTCGGTAGACTCTGTGAACTTCCAGTGAACTTTCGATAACCCATCGGCAAGCCACCGATTCGTTCTCGGCCAGTTCCAATAGCACTTCTAACGAATCTTTAGACTTTTGACAGACTCTCGAACTTCTAAGGATTTGATCGCACTTGACTCCGGCACGTCGTTTTGCTTTACGTCTTCATCACTATCATAGATAATCCTGCACACTTTTTTCAATAATATGGATTAGATCAAATAACCTATCAATTGACCTCATCATCAAAATATGAGATTCAACAAGTATCATGCTTAGTATCATGCTTAAATGATGAATGTTTGGTATCATGCTTAGTATCATGCTTAATGTTTGAAATAGTACCATGCTTAATGTTTGAAATAGTATCATGCTTAGTATCATGCTTAAATGATGAATGTTTGGTATCATACTTAGTATCATGCTTAATGTTTGAAATAGTATCATGCTTAAATAATGAATATTTGAAATGATAAATTTTGGTAACATGCATGATGTGATGATTGCTTTAGTATCACGTAAATCATGCCAAGTTGATTAGTTTCCAGTATCATACATGAAATTGTGCATGTTACACCTCGATAACTTGAAACTATAATGATGCACAATGTATGAAATTTTTTTATCAAAATCGGTTAAAGCTTGAATTCAAAGATTGTGATTCCTTTTGAATTCAAGTTTATCTTTCCTCAAGTATAGTATATAGATATGGGGAGTTAAGGTTAACTCCGTTATCAATTGGTTATCATCATCAAAAGAGGGGAGATTGTTGAATCTCAGATTTTGATGATGAAATCAATTGATAAATTATTAATCTAATCCATATATTAATAAAAATATTGTAGGATTAACTACAATTATGAATAAGGCATAAAGTAGATGATGGGCCAAAGTTAAAGATCGAATAATTCATCGGGAGTTCGTTGAGAGTTGGTTAGGAGTTCGTCGAGAAGTTTGTCGGGAGTTCGCCGAAGCTCACCGAGAAGTTCGTTAGGAGTTTACCGAGAAGATCGTTGAGAGTTCACCAAGAGCTTACTAGGAGTCTATCGGAAGATCGTCGAGAGTCCACTGGGAGTCTGTCGGAAGATCGTCGAAAGCTTGTTAGGATTTCGTCGAAAGAACAATTAATATACCAAACATAAAATGCTCAGTTAATGCCTTAATTATTATAGTTAAGACTTAGTTTGAGTTAGGGTTGGGAAGTAATTCTACTAAGTTAGTTAGGGGCCAATTGGGCCTGAATTAGGACTAGTTTGAGCCAGATTGGTGGCCCAAATAATGACCTAGAACCATGTTGGCGATGGAACAACCAAGATCGGGTGGTGGAATCGCCTAGGGCTCAATCTTCTAATAGGTCTGGGCGATGGTACCATCGACAATTATTGCTACCTGGCGATAGTATCGCTAGGGTCCAGTGGTCGAAACTCTGTCTGGCGATAGTACCGCCAGACTAGATAGTGGTACCGCCAAGTGTCATAGAGTATTGATAGTGGTACTGCCCAATACAAGCGATGGTATCACCCAACACAGGTGGTGGCACCGCCAGTACCCTAGAAATCCAAGGTAAGACCTTTCTTTGCTTCATTTTTTAAAACAATTGGGGCTTATAAATATCCTACACATTTATGCTTGTAGAGCATAGAAAAGTGAACAAAAAAAACTAAGATCTAAGTTGAAACGCTATTATAATCTTTTGATAGTTCACCTCTACTTATTCTAGCTTAGAATTCTATTTAAGAAAGAGTGAGCAAATTGTAAAAGGTTAACTCCTGAACTTGTCAAAAGGAGAAAAGTTATGTAAAAGGGGTGACTGATCTTTATCCATTGAAGGAAGATCAATAGTGAAAGTCGGTGACCTTGACGAAGGAGAAATCAGAAGTGGACGTAGGTCACAATGACTAAACCACTATAAATTTGGTGTACACTCTCTTCCTTTCCTTTGCTATTTAGTTATACTGTATATTGCCTTACTTGCTTTATGAATGTTTTCAAAGTTAAATGATTTTTCGATATGATTTTATCAACTTGAAAGGATTTTGAATTGTAATTATTTTTAACGTACACACTAATTCAATCCCACCCCCCCCCCCCCTCCCCTCCCCTCCCCTTAGTGCTGACTTGATCCTAATAACTTGATGAGAATCAGGCATGTGGATGATTGGCTTTAGGTTAAGTAGGAGATTGCTAGTAACAGGTGCCCTGCAAACCATTCATGTGAGTGATGGGACATATGACACACTACACAATCATTATTATTGTTGTTGTTGTTGTTATTATTATTATTATTATTATTATTATTATTATATTTTCGTACTTTATACTATTTGATATATATATATATATATTGTGATGTCCTTGGATCTATATAGTGAGAATTAGATCATGATGAGATCCTGATAATGAGACCAATTCGCTTATAAACACATACCATAAATATTCTCGATCATACATTATTTAAGAGGGACATCGAGATAACTAGATAAACCAGTGTGCTATATACCTATCCATATAATATAGATAGTTAGTCTCATAACTGCTTGTGTGGGGACACTAGGGATATAATACAGGTGCTTATTAGAGAATGAGTTCCCTGATTGATCTGCTTACAGAATACTGGATTATTAATGATACTTGATCATCAAATATTGATTTCATAGTCTCAATTGTGTGTTTGGTCCTTAAACTTGAGATATCAAGGATGTTTTGTTTGAGTACTCTATTTTTTATACTAGACTTATGGGTCTAAAAGTCCTAGATCCAATATAGTTAGATATTAGGAATAATAACTAACCCTACAAAAGCAATTGAGTGTCAATAGAGAATCATCCACTCTTAGTGTTATGTGAGGAATATCTCGTGTATTCTCTCTCAAGCAAATCTCTAGCCAAGGTCATTCGGATTGAGAGATGAGTTCTCCCGGAGAATTTGATTAGAGCGAGACTAGAGTAGATTCTGTATAGACCTGATAACACCATACTTAGTATACGGTCTCTGGGATATTAGATGGATGAGGAACTATAGATACATGGTAACTAAGGGTAGACAGGTCCAATAAATTAGATTCTCCTGTACCATCTAAGGACTATTGCATAGTGGCATAGTACGTCCGTAGTCGATAAGTTAAGTGAATAATTATGGGGATAATAATTCACTAAGTCAGAAAGAGTTATGAGTAAAAATGAGTTCTAATAAGTGCGACTCATGCTAGCTTGGTATTGAGCTTAGAGGATCATACATATATGATAGATGATGTGACAAATAGAAGATTGAATATATGATATCCAATAAGCCCTTGTTTTATTGGATATATTGGGTAAAACCCAATAAAAGCTTAGAGTGAATAATTGAATAGAAATCTAATTTTCATTAAGCAAGGGATAATTGGATGGAGATCCAATATCCAATATGCTAGGGTAATTAGATAAAGATCTAATACCCAATAGGGAATGATCCATTCATGTTAGCAGAGAGGGCTCTCTATAAAAGGGATATCGGACTAAAAGGGTTATAAGGTTGAACCCCTTTAGCCGCCACCTCCTTAACTGCCCCCCTTCTTCCTCCAGCAATCTACCCTCTCTCTGGCATTAGAGGATAGCAAGAGAGTTAGCCCTTTGTTGCTGCCCCTGTTTGTATGATGGTGTGCAAAAGTGAGGAAAGAAAGTCTTATACGAGGAGATGCGTCATTACTTTATCCATCATGTGGATCACCGCTAAAGAGGAGCTTGCGAGAGCTCCTACATCTATGTACTTGGATTTGTAATTTTAGGAATATATGATTTCCTCTAGGTGAGAGTGTCTCACGAATCTTACACAGTTTTTGGTTTCTTGAGTTTTTCACTCTTAATCGTCGTATGAAAATCCTATATCATTCTTTTGAAAAATCGATTTTGATTTTTTGTTTCTCATTGTGCATGTGATGCTCTTTCTAAGTTTACCAATAATGTGGCCTTATTTTTTAGGTAAAATATATTATAGATATAATTAAATTCTAATTATGGTTATCGATTAATAGAAAGAAAGTAAGATTCCTTATGAGAAGACCTTGATAAGAGGAACTCTCCTAAGTATTATCTATCGCTCATAGAAAGATAGAATTGTTTAAAGATGAAACAATTAATTATTAAAAAATTATAAATTTTTGTTTTATCCATGATCTATCATTTATAATGGTCTTGTGAAGGATAATAAGAGAGGATGAGAGACTAACTCTTCTTGCACAGATCGATGTTGCTATAGCCTTCGAATTCGATGATGGTGAACTTATAAATCAGAGATAAAAACTTTTTAAATGACATCGAAACATACATATTATAAATTTAATTTTAATTTTTAATATTAAATTTTTTATATAATAATAATTTTAATTATGATATTTATGTGAAAGTGAGGTGTTTTTGTAGTGTAATGACTGCGAGTTGGAGAGGACACTTCTCGAGTGATGGAATGGAAAAGAAATGATGCTGCATGACAAAATCATTGGAAAATGGGAGCATATATAATGATAGACGACCTTGTCAGTCAGATTCACGAATTCATTAATAAGGATTAGGGTGGTGACAAGGAGACTCGCATGGCCCAATGACACAGCAATAATTGACCAACCATCGATTGCTTGTGGCATCTTCGAAGAATAGCAGCAGGGTATATTCCAGTGAGAGCAGCTCTCCGTAGCTTTCGGTGACGCCGAATGGGCCAAAGAGGACGAGAGCTGGTCCTGCGCTTGTGGCCTTGTCTTCATCACCTCCCCCGCACTCACTCGGCTCTTCTTGGCGCCCTTCCTACCTTTACCAGGAAAGCTTCGCCTCTGGCGCACGGCGTTGTCCTCTTCTGCCACAGTTCCTTACCTCCTGAGTTCAAGGATGAACACTGGGAAGATCAGGAAGGCACCTGTGTTCGTCAAGACGACCTTGCAGTGCATCGCCATGAGACCATTGCCTCAGTTTACAGGATTTGGACAACCCACTCCTTCAAAGTTCTCATCCATTCACAGCCATGAAAGACGACACCAGTCGTATGATGGATCAGACTGACGGATGATTGAGACCGTGGCTGGATAAGGGTTGCTGATATTTATGTTATTTTGCTGGTTGATACTTGTACATGTTTCCTTAATCATTCTAATCCACTATTTAATCAATGGACAGTTGCTAATGCAGAAGCTTTAATCATAAATATTACAAGGAAATTTTATTATGGTCATTTGGTATAATAATTTCCACGATATAAACATCTCTACGTTTTCTTTCCCGAAGAATTACTAGAGACACTATGTCTCACCCCTAAGTTATCGTTATCTGAATCTTACCCTCCAAATCTCCCAAACAGTCAAACCAAAAAGTCACGCACATTAATACAAATTCCAAACTTAACAATTTTGAAATTCACAACTAAATACAAACCTTTTAAATTCTTAATGGTATTTTATTTTTCTTGGGTGACAGATTAGAAAGACAATAACAAACTTATTTTTCACTTATTCTCTTGTCAAATAATATTTTATGGAGATAATATGAATTTTTTTTTTTTGCACGTATACTCTTTTAAATGCTAGAATTATAAAATTTATCCTTAGCGAATATGAAAAAAGAAGGATGATTTCTCTTGGAAAAACACTTCTCTTTTTGGGTTTTTCTAAAAGGTGTCCCTAAGTTTTAGTTTTTTCATTTGGTATTTTTTAATATCTTAAATACCTCTCGTTGTCATCGTCTCCTCCTCCTTTGGTGGGTATTGTCGGACAACATTTTCTCCTCGCCATGGCTGCCTTCACTCGGCCATTGCTACCTCGCTACTTTGATGCTGTCGTTTCAGTCTCGTCATGGTCATTTCTTTCCCCTTTGTAAGGTCCTTCGTTTCTGTCCTATAACCACCTTTGCTCCGCCATGAGATCGTATCGCTTTCACCCCATAGCCTCCTTCCCCTTCATAAGGCCTTACTACGTTTGCTCCTCTACTTTGACCTTACTACCTCCTTCCCCTCCATGAGGCCTTATCACTTTTGCTCGTCATGGCCACCTCAATGTCATCGCTTTTGCCTCTCTGCTACAACCTCGTCACCTCCTTCCCCTCCACAAGGCTTCATTGCTTTCGCCTGCCATGGCCACCTTAGCTCTGCAACTTTCACCCCTCTAATTTGACCTCACCACCTCCTTCCCTTCTACGAGGCCTCATCGCCTTCACCTCGTTGCTTATGTTTTACCACTTTGATTGAGCCACCATTGCAATGAAGGGAGAAAGAGGTATTAATGACGATAAAGGGCATGTAGGGTATTAGAGAAAAAATGAGATATCAAATGGGAAAACTAAAAACTAGGGGCACCTTTCAGGAAATGCCTAAAAAGAGGGGGCTTGTTAGGAAAATCATAAAAAATTATATGTATAATTTCTCTGAAAACACGTTCCTCTTGATGTCCATCTTTTCAATTTTTCTTATTTAGTGTCCCATTTTCCTCTAACATCCTACATATTCATTACCATCACCAATGCCTCTCTTCTGCTCTGTCGTTTCCGTAAGATAGACGTAGGTGTAGTTCAATGACTAAATAAGGGCATGACAAACAAAGGGGAGATGAGGTCACGGACGATGGTAGAATCGAAATAATAAACATCAAAGGTGGAGGGGAATGAGGTATCCATAACGAGGTGAAAACGATGGGACCTCGAAGCGGGGTGAAAGCGGGGCAGCTCTAAAGCTGCCATGGTAAAGCTTCATGATAGGATGGAGGTGGCCATGATAGGACAAAAGTGAAGAGATAAAAGAGAGACATTGACAACAACAAGAGGCATTTATGATATTAGAGAAAATTAGAGGTACCAAATGAGAAAATTAAAAATTGAGATATCATTTGAGAAAGATCCAAAATGAGAGGTTTTATTTTTGAAAATTACCCTTCTTGTATTTGGTAATAATATTATAAAGAGTAAATAAATAAAAAAATATCTTATTATTATTTTTATTTTTATCAGAGCTCGTCACCTGCACCCCGTTGTAAGGCCCTATCACCCTCCCCTCTCCTCCCCTCTTTCTCAATTGCCCTTGTTGGATGCCACCTTGACTCACATGCCTTCATCGTTATCCTCTACTTCACCTCGCATGTGCAAGCTTGCTCCCACCTCGGTCGTATACTCCCATGGTGATCGTTAAGTTCCAATTGCCCCTCATGCCACTATACACTCATTGGTCCTTTTCCTTTGGAGGGTTGCCAATGAGGTATCTCACTGTTAGCTTCGCTAAGGAGAGTACTGCTTTGCCACCTTCATCCAACACTCCCATTAAGAGTCAAAAGGTGTCTTTGTCTCTCATCTGAAGTGCGTAGGCAATGAGAGCAAAGATAATAGTAAGGATATATGAGCGAGAACAATGACGATGGCACGTAGGCGAGGTGACAAGTAGTGAAAAAGGACGGAGGCAATGATTGATAGAGGAAGAGAGGAGAGGAGATTAATAGGAGTAATTTCATCTTTTAACAAAAAAAATTATACAGGAATAAATGGGAAAAAAAGTGCAAATGGGAAAAAAATTATAAATAAAATTTGTTTTTCGGGAACATGCCCTGTTATAAATTGGGAGGGAAAGAGAAGAGGGGAATTAAAATAAACAGACGTCTTCTTATAATGACATAATAACGTCAAATTAATAGCAATATTTGGTGCCATAAATGGAAGACAGCGGCATTTTGGAGATTACGTGTGTTTCTTCGCCTCCTATTTCATGCTCCAATCATATTCTCGCCAAACTGATTGGGAGGAGGTGGAGAAGACGTGACGGCAGCGGCAGGCGATGGAGAAGAAATAGAGACAGTTCGGGAGCAAAACGAAGCCTCCTTTCGGTTGCCGGCTACATTTTCGACAACACGGCTCGCTCGCACATCTTGATCTCCACCTGTAAGTTGTAAGCTCGTTGCCATCTTCGGTTGCCCCAATCTTTTGTTTTGCTGTGGCAGATGACGATGATGATAGATCTATTTAAACTTATGTCTTGTAAGATTCTCGAAATCGAACCATCTTTGAAAGTTCTTGAAATGTGGAGGTGGGAAAAAAAAAAGGTTTTTGTTAGTGGATTCATCTCTTTGGTACTAGGTAAGCAAGGTCGATTATTTGGGAGTTCTACTACAAATTGGCGAACTACGAGCCCTAGGATTTCTTTGATCTGTTGTATGTTCTCGTTTGTAAGGCATAAAGGATTTTGGGGTTTAGCAAGAGAAATGTTGGTTTAGGTGAAGAAGCAGTCAAGAGAATAGGAAAATGATTATGTGAAGCAGTCACCAGAAAAACCAGTGAAAGATTTGCACCAAAAAAATGTTTAGCTATTGGCATGTGAGACAGCAAAATTGGATTTTTGTGTGCTTCAGAAGTAAAAAAGATGAACTGGGATATTCATCTTGAAGGGGACTCATGAGAATGGATCACTAATTAAAATCAGAATGCTGAGGAGGATCAGTATTATCGGGAGTAGAGTTATGCTAGTCGGATTAGTAAAGAAAATTGGATTATATCTACTCGTATAATTTGTGGTTCCTTCTCTTAAGATCCACCTTAGGACCATCTCCTAAGTTGAAGCTAAAGCACCATTTTTGCTATTTCACTGATATCGTACAGGTTGCATGTTGGAAAAAAGACTAATTAGTAAGTGGTCAAGCTTCTGTCCTTGTATCATAACAATGGATTATAGTCCCATGTTGGAAAATGATAACATGGATTCTCTATTCCTGGGCATGACCAAGTGTTTTGGGTGAGATTCTAAGGCCTGTATCGTTCAAATTAATTGTCTGGTATGTATGGAGATTGTTATTAGTGGTTCCAAAGCAATGTTTTGGATGTCTCCATAATGGTTATCATGATGTAGAATATGGGATGTCTAAGATTTGGTTCCTTTGATCCATTGAGAAATATTGGATGTCTTAGATGTGGTTTTGCTTGATACAGTGAGGACCGAGGAATACATGGCCACTAGGGATATCATTATTGTGGGAGAGATTTTGTCCCAAACAACCCCATAGGATGATTTTGGTTATATTTGGTTCTTCCCACACTGATGAAATCATCAAACATTTGCACAGGAAAGGTGATCATAGTCTAGTAGTCCCACCATGGAAATAAGAAGATAAATTTGTGCATATAACTTTAATCAAGTGATAAGAATCTCTTCACATTGTGATAGCATGATTAAGTGGGTTGTCAGAAACTAACATATGAAGTCTATACCAGGTGATAAAGTTTGATGTAGAGCAAAGGTAATTCTTCCAATTTATCTTCATCGGATATAGATTGTTAGTTACATGATATAAGCAGTGGACATTTCTTGGGAATCCTCCTCTCTCTGAAAAAGTGGGAAAAAAAATCATCAGGTAACAAACTTAAACGAAAATTGAGAAATATGGTCTAGTTTTGATCTTTGGTTTATTGGTATTTAAAATATTGATGAACATATCCATCTCGATCAATAAAACAGATCTGACAAGTACTAATGTCTTAACCTAAGTCAAAGTTTATTGATCTATAGCATATGAAGTTCAAGTTTCTTAAACACTGTAATAAATAACATTAGACTGTACCATACAGATGAGGTCAAGTCTCACCAATGCCTGGCCTTGGAGAAGACCTGATGTACACATCCATTAATTTCAAAAGCAGGTACCTATTTCCATTTTTTTAGCAAAGATGCAAGTACTTCAGCTATTAGTCATTGTAATCTTGTTGTATGTGCAGACATCTCCTACTCCTAGAAAGACCAATACCTCTTAGTCTATGATTCTTATCCATGAGTCACTATTTTCTAACTAAAGCATTCATAGCAAAGCTTTTTTTCTTCTTCCTATGTTGGCTGATAAAGGTAATTCTTTTGTAGGCTCAGTAACTTAAAGGAGAATCTATTCTTCTGTTCAGCAATTGCAGGGTTACTAAGATATATTAGGCAGAAACCATGAGCAGCCATAGTTTAACTGCAGCTAAACAAAACAATAATCCTGAAGGAACCAAGCATTTCCATCATTCTTCGCAGTTATCAGTTCAGTTTAACAACCAACACAACTGTAAAAACCTACTGGATGAAAGGTTGCCCTCCACAAGCCCCTTCCGTGCACAGACAGAACTGCTTAAATCATCCAGCTTCAAGCCAGGAAGTCCACGCTCTTATGTATCTCATTCTCAATGTTCAGATCATATGTTTTCTCGTTCTTCCACATTTTGTACCAGCCTTTACTCTTCATCTTCAGCCATCTCAGAGTCCTATCGAAAGTTAAGTAGCTCACCATTCCTTCCTCATCCTCCAAAGTGCGAGAAGCAGAATTCGGCTGTTCAATTGTCTACCTCTCCTCTGCTGTTCGACGGAGACACAAGTGCTAGAAGTTGTGAGGATGAACACACAGATGACTTGATGAAAGATTTTCTTAATCTGTCTGGAGATGCTTCAGATGGTAGCACCCATGGAGAGATTTATGGTAGTAATGGCATAGCACTTAGTGAGCAAATAGAATTGCAACTTCTTTCTGAACAACTCGGTATAGCTATCACCGACAATGGGGAAAGCCCACGTTTGGATGTGAGTATTTTATTACATCTTTGCAATATTTTTCTATTTCCTGAAGTGTTTTAAATTATATATATTAGTATCACTTCACGTAAATGCTTATTTCATCATCTAATTCAAAACTTGTTGAGTGTCTTGGTATTGCACCCAAAAAGCTAACTTGAAAGCAATGTTAATGACATAAAAAGGACTCTTCAGCCAAATATATCTGAATAGTTTGGTCAGGAACTGCTTGCATATAAGTGGCGAGACTCTAAAATTTGGCTATACAAGGATGATTACTGTTGTTGTTGAACAAACATGAAAATATTTTTGAAGATAAATTATGGTCATAGTATGTCCAATTTGCTAACAATTTTGTTATACAACTAACTTGCTGTTTTTTATATAGGACATATATGAGATGCCGCAGGTCTCTTCTCTTCCTTTGTCTTCTAACCACAACCAGGCTGTTCAGCCTTCAGAGCCTCCTGCTAAAGTTCAGCTGCACTCATCCCCCTCCACAGCCAGTGTCTCAGCTTCAGTTGTAAATAAGACAAGATTAAGATGGACCTTGGAGCTCCATGAGCGATTTGTAGAAGCTGTGAACAAGCTTGATGGGGCTGAGAGTAAGCTCTCCATTTTGATTTAGCATTGCTGGATGAATTTGTTGTCTTCTTCATCTATATGTGTTCTCTCATGCAGAGGCAACTCCAAAGGCTGTACTAAATCTTATGAATGTCAAAGGTTTGACTATTTACCACGTAAAGAGTCATTTGCAGGTAATTCTAGCAAAGTGATCTCTCACAAGGTGTTGCATTTCACTGTACTTATTCATTTGTAACTTGCAGAAATATCGATTTACTAAGTACATCCCAGAGATGAAAGAAGGTAATTCCAAGTGCCAGCTATTAAGAGAACACACGCTTATTTCTTATTTACTGTGAATGTGTAATGTTGTCTTAGCAAACTGTCAACGCTCAAACTTAATCAAACTTGGATGGGGGATTGTTGGTTAAGTCATATGAAATAACATCATTTTATTACGATAAACTATCAATCATCTGTTCCCTGATATTACACAACTAATACTCAAGGTGGCAATATTAATCCGACAAAATTGAAGATGACCCAAATGGGTCAAGATTGACTACACATAAAATTTTCTTGTCTCCTGTCTTGAAGATGGGTATAGACTTTCAAACTGTATGATTCATAAAAAGAGCACATTTGAAGAAGCTAGTACTGGAGTTTGTACAACCCATATGAATTGAAGTGAGCAAATTAATGCATTAATGCAGTTGCAGATTGTCAACTTTATTCCCCTGAACAACCGAAACATAAGAAAAAGAAAGGAAAAACAACAAATTTAGTAAACTAGTTATAAACTATATTATCTGGATGTTCATGGCTGTCTACTTGCTTTAAACTAATTTATAGTATTGTTGTAGTAAAAATGTTCTGATTATTAATATCTGATGTCTTAATGGTTCTGTGTTTAAGATGACAAAAAGGCTTCTTGTCCTGAAGATAAGAAGGCACCATCCGTTAGTGATGACAGTGATTTGGCCAAGAGGAGGTATCCCCCAAAAGAAAATATTTGTTGTTTCTCCCCTATTTCAATCATGCACTTGTAATTTTTGATTTCAATCCTTTATTTAACTATTCTATTCTCTTAATGATAGGAACATTGAAGTTACAAAGGCTCTACAGATGCAAATAGATGTTCAAAAACAGCTGCATGAACAACTTGAGGTAAGCATTACATATTTAAGTGTTAGCGGTCAAGTTTCTGTAACAATCAATCGACCAGCTTTTTGTGGTTTTTTTTTTGGGCTTAGAGACTGCCAAATTATGTGGTATAGAGGTTGATAGCATCAGATGATGATATGAAATTATGCAGCTTTTCAAACTCCCCAAGACTTATTCTGTTGCCTTGGTACAGACTCTGGATCATCAAAGAAGAGCTTACCTCTCCCAAACTGGTTGTAAATATGAGAGCAACCTAGTTTTGTGGACAGTTTTTTCACTTTTCGCTACATGTGAGATATGAGATTAGGCTTTTGGTGCTTCCCCCATTTTGGCAGATCAACTTCTGCGACTATTATATTAGACTGACTGATTATGTAGGGCGATTTAGTCTGTAGGCACAAAGGAGCAGCATTAAGTTTTATTAGACTAGTAGTATGGGTTCACGAAATTGAAACATAGTGAGCTAATCTCATCTTTGGGTCATATCAAGCTACCCTGACCAGTCTTCTAAGGTTGGACTTGCCAAAATGCTATTGCATCTACTGCCTGATGATAGTGTTTATGTCTACAGATGTTGATATCTTGGTTTCATCCTGTTAGTTAAGATATTCGATGGATATGAATATTCAAGCTAGATGTTGAATTCTTAAGGTTCATACGAGTTTTCCTGAACTGAACAGCCTAATACCTAGCAAAGATACTATATTGAACTAAACCATAGGAACATAAACTCTTCTATAGATCTTCTTTTATCTCAATGCATTTGAACTTTAAACAAAATAGAAAATTCATGTCACTGTGAAGAGGAAGTGAAGAAGATGGATGTGTGAGAACACTAGAAAAAGGTAAAATAACAAATTTATACATTTAGGACAATTAGATGCAGTTCTAATAGAAAATACAATGAGGGAATAATAGTTATGCTGGCGGTGAACATATCCAAAGAAGCCCTATAGATGTCCTGATTTGATGAGTTAAGTCAATTAAGTTCAGTTGAAAAAAAGGTGGAGAAAGACCTAAGAAACCTTCAATAGAAACAAGAAAAAGATGTCTGCTCTTAGTTTTTGACTAGTAATATTGCTTTAAAGAGGTCAATGACAAGAAAAGATTCACGCAAATGATCTCTAATAATTTGCACACTATAGCTTGCTGTTGTTGTGGAAGGAACTGCCAGACAGATGATCCTGAACTTTGTTTGATGGCTACGTTACTAGAATTAGTAGATCTGAGTGGAAAAGCATAAGTACCTTTTGTCTTTCTGATAAAAATTTTAGGACATTGGGATCTCCTCAAAAATATGAAGAGCTAGCAGACTACATGTAAGAGACATTCTACTTACTTTATGCAGCTCTATATTTCTTCTCCAGGTGCAAAGAGCACTTCAGTTGTGCATAGAGGAAAATGCAAACTACTTGCAAAAGATTCTGGACCAGCAGCAAAAAGCAAGGAATCCCGCTTCCTCCACACAAAGGTCAATCTCGGAGGTGCCTTTAGAACAGCATAGCCCCTCCCCACATCAATCCAAAGTGGGCGTTGACTCCTCCCCACCAAACTCTCTGAAGCATAAAGAAAATGATTCAGAAAGCGATTCTAAATCTGTCAAAGATTGTAAAAGGATTAGGCTTGAAGTTGAGCAGGCAATACCCTCCTAATGTTGAGACAGCTTTTGTTGTCCACATTCTGCACTTGTCTACAAGAAGAATTTGCATGCATGTTCTTTTCATTCATTTCCTAGTTATTGTAGGGGGTGGGATTGGTTTGGACTGAGTTGATGTAAATTCCTGTGAAGAATGAATTAAAACTGAGGAATCTGTATTTGCTGAACTTTTACTACGCTGTACCCTTGCATTCTTAAGTGGTGAAAACTTGTGCATATTTTTGCTCCACCTTATTTGCTATCATCTCCTGGAACATTTTCAGACAGAAAATAAACTTGCACGGAGTAGTCCTTGTTCCCTTTTGACATGACTCTGTTACATCAGAAGACTTGATATGACACCACCTTCAGTCATCGTTCTGAGCCACTCTGATTGTAAATTATGCTAACTTGGGTCTGGTTAGAGGAGTAGCCTTCATCCTCCAAAATGCCAATGTTATGCTGCTTCATGGATTCCATTAATCAATGATGCAGCGCAGGCAAACACAGCTGCTGATTCTGCACTGTGTTTGCACTGATCGATCATAAGACTTGATATGACACCTTCGGTCATCTCTGTCGGTCACAACCAGCTCTGGCCCAGGCTCTTCCTCTTTGCCCTCTCCCTCATCATCCGGCGAGTCTGCTCGGCCCACTCCACGTTCCCTGCATCGTCGTAGATGCCCGCGAGGAGCACGTAGATCGCCGGATCCGATGGGTCGATCTCCAGCGCCTTCCTCGCCATGCACTCTCCAAGCACCATGTTGCCGTGCTGCTTGCAAGAAGCCAGCAACGTCTTGTACACCAGCGCGTCGGGCTGGAACGGCATCATTTGGATGGTGCAAGCCGCCTCCTCCAACCTGCCCGCCCGCCCCAGAATGTCGACCAAGCAGACATAGTGATCTTGCTGCGGTGCCACGCCATGCGATTCCTGCATGGAGTTGAAGTACTCGACGCCGGCGTCGGGTAGTCCGCCGTGGCTGCAGGCGTACAGCACCAGCAAGAAGGTGACGCCATCGGGCTGAGCTCTTGCCAGTCTCATGTCCTCGAAAGCGGACAGCGCTTCCACGAAACGGCTGTTCGACGCCAGGCCGGATATTAATCCGTTCCATGACACCACGTTTGGCTCTTCGATCGCCGCGAAGACCCTGCCAGCTTCCTCTACGCTCCCGCATTTGCCGTACATGTCGACGAGGCCATTCGAGACCGAGATCCAGCTCAGGAGGCCGGACTTCACCGAGAAGCCATGCAGCTGCTTACCGGATTGCATCGCCGCCAAGCCCGCAGTAGCGGATAGGAAGCAGGCGAGGCTGAAACCATCGACACTCAAGTCTTCCTCGTGCATGTACGCGATCATGTCCAGTGCCCTCCGGTGACGGCCAACCTGATTCAACCCCTTCGCCAGGCTCGTGTACGTGAGCACGTCCCTGCGAGCCATCATCGTGCGCGCGACGGCCCACGCGTCGTCCACCCTCCCAAATCTAGCGTAGACGTCCACCAGCGAGTTCCCAGCAGCCAAATCCGACGCGTCAACCTTGGTCTTAATCATGTAAGAGTGGAGCTTTCGGGCATGAGCCAGAGCTTCCACAGAGTTGCAGCTGCTGAGAACAGTCGACAGGGAGAAAGAGTTCGGTTCCACTCCGGTAAGTCGCATTTCCACCAAAGCCAGGAGCACCTTCTGCTCGAGTCCGTGTCGAGCAAGCCCGGCCATGAAAGCTGTCCACGAGACGATGTTGGGAGATACAATGGCTGCGAAGGCGCGCACCGTGTCATCTAGATCCCGGGAGTGTTTGGCGTACAAGTCTACCAGTGCGTTGGCAACTGACACATCATCTTCCAATCCTGCCTTGATCACCCGACAGTGAATCTGCCTTCCCAGTTCTGGCTCAGGAGCAGATGAACAGGCACTGAGGACTCCGGAGTAGGTGAAGGAATTCGGCGTCACCCCTGCATCCTTCATGTCTCGGAACATAGTGATTGCCTCCTGGTAGCGTTCTGCTTGGGAGTGTCCAGAGATCATCGCCGTCCACAGCATTACATCTGAGTCTGCCGTCTGAAGAAACACTTTAAGCGCATCACTCATCCGGTGGGATTTCGAATACATGTCGACCAGCGCTGTCTTCAGCACCAGATTGAGCTCCATTCCCCACAGGACCAGGTGAGCGTGAAGCATCATACCAACGCGAAGGCCGAAGAAGCACCCACAAGCCGTGAGAAGCTTGGCGAAGGTGTACTCGGTAGGAGAAGTTCCGCCCTCGATCATGAGCAAATACAGCCGCAATGCTCCCACCCAGTTCTTCGCTTCGATGAGAGCCGAGATCATGGTGGTCCACGAGACGACGTCCCTGTCGCCCATCGAAGCAAAGATCTCAGATGCTTCTTGGAACCCGCCGCATTTTGAGTAGACGTCAAGCAGAGCGCTTCCGACGACAGCATTGGTCTCAAATCCACGCTTCTGAACGTGGGCATGAATTTGAGCTCCAAGGTCCAGTAACCTGAGCGAGGCGGCGCAGCAGATGGCGCTGGAGTAAATGAACTCATTAGGACCGGTAAGAGGAGAACGAGTCAACATGCACTCGAACAATCCAAGTGCTTCCTCATGGTTCTTGACCCGACTATACGCCGAGATGATGGTGCTCCATGTTACGACGTCTCTGTTAGTCAATTCATCGAACAGCTTCCGCGCAGTGCCGACACCACAAAATTTTGAGTAGAGAGAGAGGAGGTGGTTGTTCAGCGACAGGTGATCATGGAAACATAGCTTGATGATAGGGCTGTGAACGCAGATTCCCTGCCTTGCTGACTTTGGTTTGAAGCAGAAGGAGAGCAGACTCAGGCACAAATCCTCTGTAATATGTGAGGGATAGGAATTTAGATGGTGAAGCTGCGGAAGGTGAAACTCGAGCAAAGTCTGGAACCATCTTCTATGAGAGGAAGCCAAAGCAAGGGCCACCATAGGATTTCTCTTGTGAGGGTGAAGAGAGACGACGAAAGTTTCGATCCAACCACATCTCATGTTGATTTCCTTGACAATAACGTTGCATCAACCGCAGGTTTACCACAAAGAACAAGTTATGCTGCTTTAAACTATAATCTGGGTATAAGAAATGCAATGTAAGATGATTTTAGCAAGAGTTTTCAATCAATGAGAAGCAAAACAGATCGTAATGTCCCAAAAAATCGATTCTATGCAAAATGATATTCACATTTATATTTTTTATTTACAGATTCTAACAAAATCTTCACAGAGCACATCTTAAATATTTTTTTCTCAATTTTTCCTCTATCAAAATTATATTATATTATCACGAATGAAAATATCTTTCTTTCTTATCAACCTTACAAATTCATCTCAAACATTCTCATCTCAATACAATCACAAGAATTGAAGGGATAATTAAATTTGATCCTCATCTCAATACAATCACAAGAATTGAAGGGATAATTAAATTTGATCCTTCTATCTGTGGCAAATGGACGTCTAGAACAGGAAAAAAAAAAAAAAAAAGCACCGACAACATGATGGAAGTACAAGCTCAAAATAGAGTTGTCGTAAACTCATATATCATTTCGGAGCAAATCGACTAATAATTTTGAATCAATCACAGGTACTGATAAACAAGTTCATTAAAACTGCAGAAAGAAGTTATACAACATGAGATTTTGATGGGAAACAGGAATAGATACTAAAATATCATTGCTTTTTTCTCATCACGCAAGTTCACATTCGATCATCTCCTGGATGGCTTGAGTTTGGGTTCCTTGGAAGCGTTGGTGTCTCCACCTTTCTTCTTCAGGTACCCACTTAGAGTTGCTTTTGCCTTCAACCACTCCTTTTCGGACTCGGCATTGCGCATGAACGTGCAAACTTCCCCGATGTTAATTTTTGGGATACTTCTTCCCTGCTGCAGATTGTTCAGATGCTCTCCATCAGTGGTATCTGTAGTTGCTTTCCTTCTGTCTATGTTCCCTGGCACCCCAGGAAGACTAGATGATATAATCTTCTCAAGTCTGGTATTTTGTTTCTCTTTAACATCTGTTGAACCCTCTCCATCAGGTTCCCTCTTCCTCTTCTTTGGTGCAGCAAAAGGCTTGGTGACCGAATCCTTAGCATTCGGTACCGTTGGTGCTATTGAACTGATGCGAGGCAATACATGTGATATACTGAATGTGCTGCTGCCTGACTCCCCAACAAGATCTCTCCATGAGGATTTCTGTATCCAGGTGTTGCTTGTTGCTGATATAACAGTAGCTGAGGCATATTCAGTCTGATTTTTGCCAGCTGAATCTTCCGCTAAAATCTTGTTTCCTTTATCATCCTTTAAATCTTCACTTCTGGTTAATATGGAAGCAAATTCATCTTCAGTCCCCACCACTGTTGGAGAGATTGCCTGGCTTGATGTGACTTCAGAAGTAACAGTAGTTGTGATCTTCTGCCTCTTTAGAGAATGTGCTTTCTTTTGACAAAGCCCTTCTGTAAAAGGTTGGGGTATACCAGTTCTCGACTCCTGAACCTACAGAGAATAGAGAAAGGAAGTATTTTGTTATCAGCAGTATCCTCTTGAATAGATTATGCAAGACGACTGGAACCTGTATGTCAAACAAAACAGAATTTCTGATGGAATATATCATGACAAAGATTTGTTTCTAGTTCTACGAGGTCAACCATCTACATAACTCAGGTACCTGATCCACAGAATGTGCCTTCTTGCCTAATAACTGCATCAACATGTCATCACTTTCTCCCACCCCAATGTTGGTAACAAAGTCTGCATCTGTTTCCTGAGCTTCTTCAGTTTGTTTTGGCTTAATGTCATCATCAGAGGCATTTACAATTATGGCTTGTGTGGCAACGCTTTTCACCACAGATGCAGGGACTTCATTCTCTTCCTTCTCAAGAAGCTTGTTCATTACACTTGTCATAATACTTTGCTCTTTCTCATATGCTGCAGAATTCAGAGCAGAGATATATGTTTCATTGGCTGTTTCAGATGGCCCACAATGTTCCTCACAGTCACAAAAATGAATTGGTAGTGAAGGCACTACAACACGTTGAAAACTGTACTTGTGCTTCCCTGTTCCTTTATATGACAGTGTCTTTACCTATATAAAAATTCACTACTAAGATCAGTTCTACCTTTCAGATAAATAAGGAGAAAGAAGGCGACAAAGTGGCATTAACAACTTGAGGAAGAATATTTAAACACGAATTAACAACTTGAGGAAGAATATTTAAACACGACAAAATGAAGGATTTGTTTTAGCTCCAAATGACTTCAGAAGACATACATGCGAGACAAATTCCAACACTGATCTAAGCAATTCATCATTCAATATCGCCAGGAATCGAAAGTGCCCATCCAACATTTAATATTAGTCTATGTCACCAAGCCTTGAAGATCCATCATTTAATTGTGCATGGCAAAGTCTAAAATACAAAGCCAATGGCATGATATCCATTGTAAGGTTAGGGTTAATTCGAGTGGTGATAGGAATAAAATTGAGTTATATCAATGTACGTTCCTATTTTCCTCCTTTCAGTGGTAGGTCGACTTTTCTCATGAAATTTTGGGATTAAGGGATCCTTAGAGTTTTTAATATATGAAAATTTCAGTTGGACAGATATGACTAACAAAGTCCATTAGTTGTTCCTCTCTAAAAACAACCAAAATATTCAAATCAGAGCTAAAAACTTGGAAGCATATAACTTCTAGCCTCATTTTCTATCATGCCCTCTTGTTCTGCCATTTAATCATTATTTTGCTGGTAACTAATTGTATTTATTAGTCTAAAACATTCCTTACAAATTACCAAGATCTAAGCCCACTCTTGTAAGTTGTATCAAATAACCACAGCTTGTAATATCAATAGAATGTTTATCAGGGTTAACAAATTCAAATAAATAAGGCGACTAATAATTCTGACCATTAAAATGTTGTGTACTCAAAACAATATAATTTTTCATGTTGCAATGCTGTCTCCTACATAATAACAAGTTTCTTCATGTTTCAAAGCAAGATTCCGTCACAGATAGTAGATTACCTAATTTTTGCGACCAGATAGTAGATAACAGAAACTGAAGTAATTTTCAATTTATAATTATGGCTCACCAATATAAAAAGATGTACAAACTTTTTTAGAAATTGCAGATTTACATTGATTGAGAACCACATGAATGTTTAAGTGCATAAACACCATAATTAACAGTATCATCATACAGATTTAAGGTGCAAAACTAAGATTTCACATTTTACCATACACACAATCATAGAGGATCTGTCAAATATATATGATGATAAAAATTAAAAACATCATTTTAGTTAAGAAAAATTGCAAGCTAAATTCACAATTGTGCAAATAAGTGGCCATATTATATGAGAAGTACATCTTTACCTTTTGTACTTATATGTCTATGAGAAAATTAAAATGATACAAAATACATCTACTGAGTAAAACTTAACATATGTTCTTAATTGTACAGCCAGGTGCAGGGAGTTATGGTGATAACTAGCATGCAAGTAGAGAGGCTAAATGCAAGAACAGTACTCCGTTACCATTCATGGATGAAGTTTCCTCTTTCTAACTAAAAGATAACTTTAAAGCAGCAAATTGTTCAAATGGGATGAAGAAACCAATATTACTAGAGTTAAGTTATAATTAATAATAACAAAATAAATGCATAGGTTCAATTTTTCAGATGGAGATTCACTTAACAAAATAACCAAATAAATTGTTGAATTTTATACAGTGTAGCTGGCAGATCATGCCAAGATTTTCTTATTTTCTTGCAACAAAGACATAATAACATACCTTTCTCAACTTTGGGAAAAAAATTCGAAGGTTAGCATTCTCCTGACTTAAGCATACTGACTTGTCTGAATGATCTGAACTTTTCACAATATCAAGATCAGGTGGTCCATTGACTTCAACATCTTCAGCCCACTCCCGCTTCAAGCGAGCCAGATAATGTTCTTTAGCCTTTTCAAGTCGCAGTTTCCCTCCTTTCCAAGTGCAACCATTGTACTGGAGACAACACAGTTTAAAAGCATTAGCCATCTGAACATGTAATTGTCTGTGGTAGTCCACTCATCTACTGCTAATGGATCAATAGAAGATCTCATCGATGTTCTCCAGTCAAAACAGAGTAATTTTCTTGTTAAGTCCTGTGTAAGATATGATTCAAGGCAATTATAATTTCCTTCCCTTCATTCTTTTATCTTAAACACTCAGAGAATCAAATGGGACACTCCTCAAAGCAAGACTTAGGTTTCAATTTAGATCCTGGATTACTTATCATCTTTTTCTAGCCAGAGCAGGATGTCAAACTTGAGTGTCTTGTAAATCGCAGTTCTCTTGCAACATCCCATCCTACCAGAGGGTCAAATTAAAACTAATTTGTTTAAATACAAAAACACAGAACCTGCATCTTAATCTATAGGAGTGTCTAAATGTATGTTATCATCAAATTTAATCTAGAAAATTATAAAGCCGATTTGCATGCCCATCAATTTCCAAAGACCCCATAAGTAAATAACTACATTGAAAATTTTTTATTCTCTTTATCAAAGCCCATCCTAAAATTAACTTACTTTTAACCATTATATGGTATTACATTAGATGTTTTCCACGGTTAATGTTAGTAAAATGGTTATCAAGGGGTCACCATAAAGTTCTCTATGCATGTCTATCCAACAAAACACTTCAAGAATAGACAAACAAGCAGAACATACGCCCCTGATGAGTCAGTAATCAACCATAAATGTCTAACTTATTATAGGCAAAACAAATTAACATCAAGAAGAAAAAAACCTTTAGGCCAACTATTTGGGAGTTCCAATATCAAATTGAACAAATAAGAAAGGAAGAATATGAAGTATCATAAGGTAACTAACAACTGCAAACAGCTTCGCCAAAGCTTTGTCAGAGTTAGGCTCGAAGTCCATGAAAGCAAAGCTCCGTCCATTTGAGCGCACAAACTCCATATTATGCACTCTGCCTAGCGACAAGAATGTCTTCTCCAAGTCAGCAGTTGTCACACTTGTACTCAGGCCACCAACGAAAATCCTGTTGATCATTAAACTAGAAGCAACACCAGAAGCACACTCCTCCATCTCCAACTCTCTCAACCTCCACCAGCTCTCCCTTTCAATCTTTTTTATCCCTGAAAAAAATCAAAAGCAAAAAAGCTATAATTGGGATGTAAGTTGTACTTTATATGAAGAATCTGAAAAAAAAAAATAATCCATCTATGGATTTGAAAACAGTATACTGCATTAGGCGCTAAAAGACGTCAAGGTGCCAAAACACTCATTTAGTGCCAAGTTTCCAAAATATGCTCAAGGCACTAGGTATTCGCTCGAGAGAAGATAGGCACTCACCCAAGTGAAGCTAGGCGCTTGCCCGAGCAAAGCAAGGCACTACTGAATATATATATATATATATATATGTATGTATGTATGTATATATATATATGTATGTATATATATATATGTATTTATATATATATGTATATGTATGTATATATATATGTATATGTATGTATATGTATATGTATATATATATATGTATATGTATATATGTATGTATATATATATGTATATATATATATATCATGATTGATAAGTATAATTATTAAAATAAACATGCAAGTCAGTACGTCAAACAACTATAAGACATGATAGAGCATATCACCGAGATAGCAAAAAAAAAAAGTGAAAGAAATCAACCAACCACCCCAAGTGAAGCTAGGCGCTTGCCCGAGCAAAGCAAGGCACTACTGAATATATATATATATATATATATATGTATATATGTATATATATATATATGTATATATATATGTATATATGATATATATATATATGTATATACATAAATATGTATATACATATATATATGTATATACATATATATATATGTATATACATATATTTATTAAAATAAACATGCAAGTCAGTACGTCAAACAACTATAAGACATGATTGAGCATATCACCGAGATAGCAAAAAAAAAAAAAAAGTGAAAGAAATCAACCAACCACCCCAAGTGAAGCTAGGCGCTTGCCGAGCAAAGCAAGGCACTACTGAATATATATATATATATATATATATATATATATATATATGTATATATATATATATGTATATATATATATATGTATATACATAAATATGTATATATATATATATGTATATACATATATATATATGTATATACATATATTTATTAAAATAAACATGCAAGTCAGTACGTCAAACAACTATAAGACATGATTGAGCATATCACCGAGATAGCAAAAAAAAAAAAAGTGAAAGAAATCAACCAACCACCCCAATCAATCCCCTGCTAACTCCACAATAGTTGTTTCTAAACAAACTATAACTCATTCAGCATAAGCTCCAAGCAAGGAAATGGGGCATCATTTCGTCAAACAGGTAGAAGGCATCAAAAAGCAGTGTCACAGACGCGCTTAACCAAGCGTTCAAGAAATCAACCGCATTAAGTAATTAGCTACCAACTCTCGTACAGGAACTTCTCGACAAAGCAAGAAGCACATGTGACCGTGCGATCTGTGGCCAACACATCACGAAAAATACATGAACTTAAAGGCAAAAGAACAGGCATTAGAAATCAGTGATTCGATCTGAAGGAAACGAACACATGTCACGAGGAAGACGTACTCGTTCGTTTTATGAGGTGGTGGAGAAGAAGACGACCGGGGATTCAAGGCCTTCTCCCCCCAAGTGCTACTAAGGTTTACAGGTTCCCTTTCGCCGCCGAGAGGAGAGCAAACACCCAAAACGATGGGCTCGACCGGCCCTCTTTGGAACCGGAGGATTACGGTTTTCCCATATCTAATGCGGGTCGGATTTTTCTCTTACGAGCTCATCCGACCCGTTTAAACATCAAAAATGTATGTGAATTGGATTCCACATACAGGTTCTTCCATCAATTGATAGAATTTACATAAATATTTTTTGTTGAAGTTATTTATTTACGAGTTTGCTAACTATATATTTATTAAAGAAAATAATAGGATTTTTGTCAATTATTTATTATTTTGATTACAGATATGATTAGGTTTGGAGTCAACTTGAGACCAACATCATAACCTGTCAGAAACTTTGGGGATGAGGATAAATGATGTTGGAGGTATGTCCGATAAAATCAAGCCAATAAATGATTCATGAAATTAAAGAAATATGGTGTTTTAAGCTAGTCTCAAACAACGTAAAAAACATAAATAGAGGTTTCGATAACGAGCAAGAGTAAATGATCATTAATGTCTGGAGCTAATACGTAAATGAGTCGAAATAGATTAAAAAAAAAAGAAAATAGAAAAGAGAGGTAGAAATCAAGGAGAAGCCATTTTGAATTGAAACTGCAGGTCATCCACATCCCTCCCGCCCTGCACAGTCCACGCACATCCCAACAATAGCGCAACAGCCTGCCATGACCGCAAATATCCGACCGGGGGATTCACTGACCTAACAAAACAGGGATACTCCTCCTCTCACCTCTCCACTCGAGCGCGCGCAGGGTCCCGTGTCCATTACTCTCACCCCAGGTGCAGTAAATCTACGGACCCTACCTGGGTTGAGACAGGTCTTTTCACAACGGCTCAGCCACCGCTACCGGAGATTACCCAAAAGTTCTTGTCTTCTCTCTGTCAGGGGGGAACTCGAGCGGGTCCCATGTCATCATTGTGAGTGGGGCAACATTGGGGTATCAGATGCTCGAGGCGTGAAAACTTCGTCCATTTGACGAAGAAGGATGACGAGAGGAATCAAATAAGATATTAGTAGTAACGACTGCTTGTTTGAAATTTGAAATCGCTGCAGCTACTACTACTTCAATAGAATACGCAAGCATATCTCACTCGATGCCTTCGTTCCACTGCCTATAAGCAACAGCTGCTAATTTGCTCCTCCTCGTCCGGTCTCTCTACTCGAGAGACCCAAATCAGCTATTCTCCAGGTAAGCTTTCGGCCCTTTCGCGCTCATCTTTGACGAACCGCAGCTCCCATATCAATTGCTTCCTCCTTTCCCTCTGTTTCCATGCTTCAAGCCTCACAGTGTCGATCGATCGAACAGTTCTCTTTATCGGGTTCATCTTTTGTACCCCTCGCCTCCCCGTTTTTCTCTAAAGCTGAGTACATGAGAAAGCTGCTTTCTTGTTCGTCAGTACTGAATCAAAACTTCGATCTTCTTTTTCTCCTCTGCTTGTACGATCGGAAAGGGCGAATGTCATTTCATGTCGAATCAACATAATATGATAGAGCAGACAGCTTTGATTTCAAAACCAAGAAAGCTTCGCTCTGGTTTCTTGAATTACTGGTCTCGAACAGGATAGCCGAGATTACGACATTTCTAGGGTTTAATATCCAGAATGTTTATAGTCCTTGACGTACTAAGGCGACATTTTGGTTTTTGTTGAGATGCCCAAACCACGAGAAGCTTAATTCTCTCTCTTTTTCTTTGACTAATGTAACCTTCTTTTTGTAATCTTTGTTAAACAGGCGTAAGCCGAATACAGCAGTGATTCCTCATCGCCCCTTAATTGAAGAATGTGCGAACCGCCGATTCTTAGATGCAGAACGAACTTGTAAGTCTCGTGCTGTTGCTGTGAATTCTCTGTATACTTGTATCGATATTTACATTGAGCCAACCTGATGTTTTGGTGCAGAAAAGCCTCATCACCTGAGAACTGCCTTAACGCTAAAAGAAATCATGATGCAAAACTTCAGTTGGGTTATCGTCATGAGCTCAAGGCTGAGTGTTCATATGAATCGCAAGTCAGTTTCCAAGCTCCTAAATATCCTATTTTTGTATTATTTCGGAAAGAAAGTGAGTAAAACTATGGTATTCTACACAATTCGTCGCTGAACTGTCCATGTGGTGCAGCTAACAGGCCAGTGTGATTAAAAACACGATCAGGGTTTTGGTCATGCAAGTTTTCTTGGTTCCTGTTGATAATCGATTCACAGCACCTCTTGTATTGACTCATACACAATATGCAATTTGCAATGTTTAGTTAGTGTAATACCAACAATAGGTGAAGCACACCTCGGTATTCTAATACCATATTAGATGTCGATAATAATTCCAACCAAGCTTGTACATTCAATGTGCTTGAGTAGCCATGCTTGCTCATCCTGCTGATGATTGCTTCTCAGCTGGCTATGATATAACCACGAGCAGATGGTTGTCCTTTTCCTCTTTTCAATGTTAGGGTTTATGATGTATATTTCTTCATATGCTCTTCAGTGGCCATTCTATAAAAGATATTTATATGCTCATTGTACATCTCCCGGTTTCATTATGTTGCATTTGCTGATTGACTTTCAGTTTCTAATATTGTCCTAATATTTTCTAGGAAAATTGTCAAATTGGAGAACTTGGAAGGACAACTTCGTGCAAAAGAAATGTTTCCAAACATTCGTGTAGGTTTCAGCTTGAACAAGATGTAAGTTTTTCTTACTTAATTATTCAATTCTGCCTACGTCATCCTAAAGATGCACATTTGCACCCAATCGTTTTCAAATTACTTTGTTATCTATTCCTTGCAGTATTTTTCTTTCTCAATTATTAAATTGTGCCTATGTCATCCTAAAGATGCACATACGCACCTGATCCTTTTCAAATTACTTTCTTTATCTATTCCTTGCAGTATGCTTCAGAATTTGTTATGTTGCCGTTAGCTGCTTTACAAATATATATATATATATATATATATATATATATATATATATATATATATATATATATATATATAATCATCACTCATCGTCTTTACATCCTGATCTTGTCCAATTGTTTGATTGTCCAGTAACCACATTTTTTCTCTCTTAATTCAGCCTGTCATTTCTGTCCTTTTTTACTCCAACAGGTACAAAAAAAAAAAACATACTCGTCAATGTTTTAAGCAATTTGGTTCTTATGGAAGTTTTGAAGGCCATGGTTGTCTAATTTGTATAATTAAGAGTTAAAAACTGTTTGCCTATGGTTTCCGAGATGCAAACCAATTTCCATATTAAATGTTAGTTTATGGATGTATTTTCTGGTTTTGCATGGGAAATTGTAAATACAAAGGTACTCGATTTGAGGAAAATCTTTACTTTCTCATGTCTTAGAATTTGGGACATAGATTTGGCAGCTTAAGAACTAAAAAAGGTTATTCTCAAATTTTGCACTTATGTTATACATGATGAAATGTTTCAGGTTCAAAGGCTCCAGCAATTGTTGAATGAGGAAATGGAATTGCATGTTGTCCTTGAAAATGCCCTGGAACATGCTGCTGTAACATTGTCTGACTTCTCGTGCCTTCCAAATGATGTATCATCCTCTTAACTTTACTATTTCATCACATTTTTTCCTGTTGGATCAGTTTAAATTGATTTCAAAGTAAAACCTAAAATTATTTTTAATATCTCCTAGAGTTGACACTTTTTCCTGCTTGTCTTGGATGAGTGGTTCATGTGATCAGATTCTCTATTCATTTTAGCTTGCATGATGTTATGTGTCTTTGATGTTTATGCTATTGCTGAAGACATTAATCTGATGGAAATTGTCAAACAAAATAATTCGACCTCTAAGAAGTGATTATCTCTTTTTACCTTACCAAGTGCATATTCTTCGATACCAATTTTTACTATTTCTGCATCCTATTTTATTCGGTGTCTCAATAATCCTACAGTTTGTCTGGCCAAGTCAGGTGCAATATGAAAACAGTTGTACAAAACCATATAGGTTCAAGGTTTCATGATGTAATTTTATAATCCTCCAAAAACTCACTTTGGTTTCATGATGTAATTTTATAATCCTCCAAAAACTCACTTTGTTCCTGTTGCCCACAGCCACACGCAATTGAGTTATACAGGTTCAAGGTTTCATAATGTGGTTTTGTATTGTTCCAAAAGCTCACTTCATTCCTGTTGCCCACAGCCCACACAATTGAGTCCTTAATTACACACACACTAATATGCTTCCCCATTTATTGATGAAGGCACATATAGTTGTTAACATCCCAACTTGAATCGTGAGAAAGCGAGTTGGTATAGTCAATTTCTTTAATGAAGCTTCACATTTTGGCTCTCAACTTACAGTTATGTACTGTGTTCGGGACCATATATATCATTTGATTAATGACTAATTTCTCAGAAACGGTAGAAGTTACACGAAACATGAAAATATGAAATAGTTTTTGACATATCATGCTTCTGAACATATGAATTTATTTTCAACTTTCCAGTGCATACTTTGGACTCTTTAACATTCTCAAAAGATTGAACGATATGACTCTTTCTGGGTTGTTATTATTCATTGGTTTCCTTTACTGGTCAAGTGCACTGGATGTGTTTGTTTGACATGAGAAAAAGTGTGGATGATGTTTGCAGGCACAAGAATTGTTGTCTAATATAGCCTCATTGGAGATGACTGTTTCCAGACTAGAAGAAGAGATGATTTCTTTGCATTTTCAGCTTATTCAAGAAAGAAATGAAAGAAGACTTGCCGAGTATCAACTAAAACAATTGCCTTCACAACCAGTGAAAGTCTGCCCTACTCAAAATGTGAAAAATGTAATATTTTCATTTTACTATGCACATCTACTTTTACATACTCACTGCACATAGAACATCTAATCAGCTTGACTTTCTTTGCATATATTGCTAAAGGGAGACGGAGACATTTCTTCATTTTCCATTCCGCACCGACCTGATCTTAAAAAAGATATCTAACAAAGGACAATTAATGCTTTTTTCCATGTTTTTTAAGACATAACATAAAAAATCTTGTTATCATTGGCATTAAATAGAAGATTCGCACTCTTATAATGCACTTCCATTATATGCATTACCTGATGATTTCATTAAATCAAATTATCAATTAGCAATCTCTATCCTTTGTTTGCATTCAAGTACTTGCCATATCAATATACAACCCGAAGCCTGTTCTTAATCAGTTATAAAATTCTGACTGTACCTTTTCTGTCTGTTTATTTTTTTCATATCATCTTATCAACTTGTAGATTTTTTTTCTTTCATTCTGATCTAGGTATTTTTGGCATTTCACTGATTGCATTCATGACCTGACTCAAATGGATGTGGAATTTGATTTGTTATTTGCTTTCAGTTTTTATCTTTATAATGATATTTCTGACACCTGGAGTTACAAGTTGAAGATAATGTCAGGTTACATGTGTAACTATAATTTGGTTGTTTTTGCATATGAATTCAATTTGAAGTAGAAAATGGTAGTGCAACTTCAGATAATGTAAACAAAACAAGATGAAACAAGAAATGCTAATTATGTATTGAGATCTTGCCTAACAATTTAACTGGTCACTTATTGAAAATCTCATCATATATCAGGGATTGTGTTCTTTTTTAATTGCTTAAGCTTTTGAGATCAGTTGGTTACTAATTAATAATCCTATCAAGAAGATCGTGGACGCATTTTCCAAAAATATACAACTACCTATCCATTACATATATAATCTTATTTTGCACCAGGATACAATAGGCAGCATGCTCGATCAAGAAGAGAAGTTACCTGAGGAGAATCTTCAGCATGCACCAACTGAGAGTTTTAGAAAACAAATCCCAGTCAAAGGCTTGTGGAACTACCCTAATCAGTTGTCCGAGGAGATAGTCCGCTGTATGAAAAATATTTTCATCTCACTAGCAGATGTTTCTATTGTATCATCAAGATTGTCATCAGATATCATTCGCTTTCCTCTATCTCCTGTGGGGCATCTTTCAAATTCATCGCATTGTTCGTTATCTGAATTGTCAATTTCATCATGGGCACACAGTCCTCGAGTGGGTCTACAATGTAATAATGATCTTTTAGCCATGGGAACTACTTTTGATCCTTACAGAGCTCATGGAAAACTATGTTGGGCTGATATTGGAAATTATAGTTTAGCAACTGAAGTCTCCTGGATGTCAGTGGAGAAAAAGCAACTTGAATATGCTGCTGGTGCGCTAAGGCGATTCAGGTACTTATTTGTTCAATTTTTTCTAGTTCTTTATATGTTTGAAGGATCAGGATTTTGAAGTTGTTCCTCTATGCATATATCCCTTTTTTCTGCACCATGAACACTCTTCTTTAAATTATAATTGGCCGTATGTTTGTGGGTCAGGCTTTGGATTATTGAAAATTTATGTTTAGCTCTTTTCTTGTATGGTGTTTTCAATAAAGCATAGGATGATGATTCTAAACTAGAAAGAATTCGTTCATTCTTTTGCATTTTCTCTTCTATTTTTGTATGGTTAAAAAAGTTGATTATACAATATTCTATAAGCTGACACTGTTTACTTTGTTACATGTATATTATATATGCTTAAATTCTTGGGCCTGTTATACAGAATCTTACACAAGTCAGTTTATCTATGAACATGCATGACACTTTATTACTAGATAATTTAGTTGCAATTTTCAGAAACACTTGATTTTGAAATGAAGTACTTCACATTAAGTTTTCTTATTCAAGTAAACGAAAAAGTAAAGGGCCTTTTAGTGACATTAAACAAACTTTCAATTTCACCGGAATAATATTTTATGCAATGTTGGTAATATCCTCTATATATTTAAGTGACAACACATTTTGATAGAGTAATAAAGTTTACTCCCTGCAGTGAAGTTGTTTTGTTTTTCGAAGGATCATTTTGTGCAATTTGTTAGTCAATACTAATATTCACATTTTAGCCAACAGATCACTGATTGAGCAACTAGCAGAAGTAAATCCAGTCCACCTTAAGGGAGATGAGAAGCTGGCATTTTGGATCAATTTATACAATGCATTAATCATGCATGTAAGCTATCTGAATATATGATACAACACTTTTTATTCTATGTTGAAAATCTGAAGAGTAACAGGGGTGAGTTTATTTGGTGTGAGCTACGAGGATTTGAATATATCTATCTCATTCATTGCAGGCTTATCTTGCCTATGGCGTTCCACGGAGTGACATGAAATTATTTTCATTGATGCAAAAGGTCTATTCATCAAACATTATTTTCCCCATGTTATTTTTCTATCCAAAGAATTTTATTGTTATTTCGGTATTCAAACAGTAACAATAGTCTTGTTGAATATTCATTTGCTGCCAACCGATGCTTCATTTTTGTTCAACAAAGCTAGATATGCATGTCATTCATCATTAATGTTCTTTTTGCAATAATTCTTGAGCCTTCTTATCTTCAGGCCTACGCACAGTTTGTCTCATTAACTGTTTGAGTTGTATTATTTGAAATTATTGTGGACTTTATGCATGAATTGCTGATGGAATTTGGAAAAGGTCACTGTAACAGAACAGGTGTACATCTTATTTCTGAAATTTTTACATATGTGCTGGTAGCTTAGACCTCTATAAAAGATACAAGGTGCATTTAATACTTTATTCAAGGAACTAGATAAAGGTCCACTGAATATATGTCTGCATGATGGAGATTCATCTTTGATTAAGGATTCTAATCTTTGGCTTGCTCTTGCAATCAGATTAATTTGATTTTCAATAAATAGCTCAGAGAGTCCTATTCTTGTTTTCTCTGTGCACTGAAAGAATACGAAAAGTTAATTTGTAGTGATGCATTTGCTCTAATACCTGCACCAAACACAAACATGACAGCAACATTTCATAGCAATCAATTTAGAAACCACCAGTCAATCTCCAATTGTCTGAATGCAACAGGTGAGGGATCAACAGATCTGTATGACCATTTAGTGATGGTAACGTGTTAAAGAAAATTAAAGCTCTTTAACATGAAAGATCAAAAACAATTACACGAAATTAGTCCTCTATTGTTCGACTGTCTCTGGCGTTACATATAATTGTAGGGCAATTCAGCTGTGGTATTGCAGTGCTATTTCTTTCGGTAACGTTATCAGCCGAAATAAGTAACACGCTTTTTATACTTTATCATGCTGTTTACCCTTTAGATGTCTAAAATCATTGTCTCTTATTAGGCTGCATATACTGTTGGAGGGCACTCATTTAGTGCTGCTTGCATTGAGTACGGAATACTAAAAATGAAGCCACCAGTCCATAGGCCTCAAACTGTATGTGGATTTCCTACAAAATTGACCAAATATTCTGGCCTCTCTTGTTATTGTTTGAATCTATTGCATTATGTGTTAATATCCTTGCTTTGTATTCTCAGGCTTTGTTTCTTGCCCTTCACAAGTTGAAGCTATCAGAGGAGCAGAAAAAGTTCTCAATTGAGACATTCGAGCCACTCGTGGCATTTGCTCTAAGTTGCGGGTCATATTCTTCCCCTGCGGTAATGTTATTGCTACAATATGCATTAGTTTTTAATTGTGTTTCATGCTTAAATGCCAACCCAAGCTACTCTTGTGAAGTGTGCTTTCAATCTAATGTGCACACCAACACTTTTAAGCCATCGTCGTAACATTTTTAGTTCGCCTTGGCTGTGTTTGTGGGGATGACATGAAAGCAGTCACAAATGTTACACAATAATCATTGGGTAGATGAATTGATGGACATTTGATAGTTTTGCTCCATCATGGTTTGCAGGTAAAGATCTACAGCCCTGCAAACGTGAAGGAGGGGCTACAAGAGGCTCAGCGTGACTACGTACGGGCCTCAGTTGGAGTCAGCAGCAAAGGGAAGCTTCTGGTTCCGAAGATGCTATACTGTTTTGCCAGAGGCATCGTCGACGATGCCAACCTAGCAATTTGGATCTCTCAGTTTCTCCCGCAGCAACAAGCAGCCTTTGTTCAGCAGTGCATGTCGCAGAGACGGCAGAGGTTTCTTGGCTCCTGCAACTTCCGAGTCATGGCCTTTGATTCCCGGTTTCGCTACCTTTTCTTGCCCGACAAATTAACATGACTCTGTCGTGCCAACAGTATCTTTTGAGCTTCTTACATCTATCAGAAGACAGATTTGGTACAGAAGATTAGCAAATAATGATATGCTTTCTGCTGCTTCCAGGGGTCGTTGCGAGGATCACTTTAAATTATTATGGATTACTTCTGCAATTCTAATGTATTTGTTGGGTAAAATGGTTATGCCTTCAGCTTGTAGACCTATTTTGTAGACGCGAGTGGATTATATCAACCCGTACAGAGTTGAGAAACCAGTGTGTCAAATTCTCTAAATAATTGGCATTGTATTTATTGCAATGAAGAAGGCTACATGGTCTCTTTCAAGAAGTGGTTCTTTGGGATCTTAACCGAAGCAAAACCAGCTTTTTAAGGCTTCATTATTCTTACTCCTATGAGTAGTTCAACTAGATCGCTGAACAGGTTCAGGAAATTTGCAAGGATTAAACTTGTAGTTTGCCGAATTCCCTGGTTTATAATTCTCGCAAGAAAATTATACATCAGTACAAGCAAATAGTTCGAGTGATGGGAATATTATGGATGCTGGATTTTTGTGAATCTTGGTCTTTTCGGAAGATATGTTTGTTGGAAGCCAATTGCTCAACCCGATGGGACATAAAAATCTTGAACGATGATATTAATGACAAAAATTTTGGTCAATGTGGAAAGAAACTTGTGCAGGTAAAAATTATACATACCGAAACAACCACAGTCAACAACGAATAATTGGTCTAAACTAATTATTCTTCAAATATGCACAGAAGTACGGAATATGCAATGTTTCAGAAACTTGCCAGCTACTACTAAATCACTCGCCAAGAAAACTTTTCTTTAGATATCAGGTTAATTATGAATGAGCAAGAAATTTGCCATTCAGTTAACGCAATGATGTTAAAATACAAGATTCAAATTGATGCACTCTGGTTTGTGTGGGTTTAGTACCGGTATTTCTTGCAACACAAACAACTGCATCACGGGCCATCTTCTCCATCCTTGATTAGGTTGCAGATGTCTGAGCACTCTACCAAACTGGTTGACAAAAAGTTGCACGTTTATATCCCTAAGAAATGAGCATCTGGAACACAAAATGGACAAAGGCGCAATGAACTTACCAGTACTGACGACTGCGGAATCCATCCTTGAACACCACAAGAGGCCTGGTTATGGAATATAAAATGTTATTTTAAGCTTTGTCAGGCAAAGTTCATGAAATGTCGAGCATGATAACTCCATTAAATTTACAGTGCTACACTCACAAGAGAGATGACATGAAACTTATAGATCAATGCAGAGGTCAAATTTGATCTTTGGAATAGTACCAATCTATTTTTCATTTGGACAGTCAGTCATCATGTAAGTGCAGTTGCAGACCCAAATTTGGAATTAATTTTCATTAATGCGAGCCAATTGATCACCTAACGCTGTGTTCTTCAAAAGTCTTGCTGGTACCATTTTGGATAATTCTATGCTCTCCAGGAAGAAATGTTCTTTTCATACTGTGAACTAAAGCCTTTACCTTCGTCAGCACCTCCTAATCACCAAAGCATATGTCTGGTAATCTACATTATCTCTTCTCCCTTTTATGCTAAACATTTTGCATCTCATTCTATAATTTCGTTTCCACCAATATACTCCCACGCAGTGGTACTAATCCTGAAGCTATTTAATATCTTGTTTGCTCCATCCAGATCCTATCATGATAAATCAATGGATACCTTCTTCTATATGTAACTGATGGGGCCCAGGCCATCAAGATCATTAATATATTATGCTTCGGTCAGAATCCTTTGTAATGTCTATCTTTTCTCAAAATAAACGAGAAAAAAATGGACTTCTTTGCAGACATTGAAGAATGCAATCTTGCATGTAATGATAACATTGCTTTTCGCAAGTGGCACCTCAAGAAAATAATTTCTTAAAAGATGTCACATTACCAAGTGATTTTGCATGCTACGTAGATGGTAAACCCTTGCCTCATTCTCTTATTGATCCCTTTTTCTTTCTTTTCTGTTTAGTCTGCACATCTGGTATCATTCACTTGTGTTGTTCCAGGTTTCCTTTTCTCTTCCACACCTATATTGGCTGTCAATTGCTAAACCTTTGCAGAAAAGGAGCTTGCATTCACAAAAAATGATTGTGTGTGTTTATTCGCTTCCTTTTCAGTGCCAAGACATGATCAACACATTTTCTTTAGCACTAATTCTTTTCCACTTCTGATGAACATTCTGTTCGCCGTCGTCTCCAGTTTTATGAAAACTTCTTTTGGACATCAAGTCGTGTTGCATCGGGTGTTTCTCTTTTACAACCGCTGAAGAGAAATCCATATTTCTTGGAGAAAATTAATCCAACCTCTTTATCAATACATTTTCGAGAAGAGAGGAAAAAATTTGGCTCAATCTGGAACTCTCAGTGCCATTTTTGTTTTCCTTAACTCTTATTCCTTGTAATAATTGTTGAGTAAAAAAAATTCTTAAGTAGTGCACAAGCTCATAAGAAAAGGCTACAAGCATATGCACACAGGAGTCTTGGAAATGTATAAGAAAAATACTAGCAGTGCATGGGCTTACCGTTAGTTGAAAGGAAAAAAACTCAGGGTTGGAAATTAAATTTAATGGTTCCTAAATTAAACTTCTGAAAGCTTAGATGTGGAGTTAAGTTTATCTGATTTCTTTCACACTACATCTTCTCCAACCAGCAGTCTTCCACCAATAATGCTCATCTCGCTGCCTTCAATCCTCCATATGATCTTCATTAAACGCGCATTGAGATTCTGATCCATGCATTCTCCATGAAGGAACACATTCAAGATGCCTGTTTACATCGTCCATATGGCAACACCGATATCATATATGTATTCATCCATCTCCAATACTCCTATACTGGCAGTATGCCTTTCAAGCAGTTGCAAACTTGCAAGTGCGCCATGGATTCGCCAAAATATCTATGCTCATGCCGTGGATTCCAAATACATTTTTCTCGTTAAATCACCATGTCAGTATACAGCACAGATCTCTGTCAGATGAATACGCCGATCACATTTATTGCAAGCATTTATGGGCCTTTTTTTCATTCAGAGCACAACAAAAGAACAACTAAAACACTAATTTATTGACTCAACAATCATAGTGAAGGACTGAAGTATAATCTACAAAACAAGTTTATGTCTACTAAACCTTCCAGTTTGCAAAGTGCTTGAATCAATTGAAACTGTTGAGCCAACATCCTGCTCTCCTAATTTAGACAGCATGCATGTAGAGATTCCTCAAGCAAAAACAAATGCACATTGATCTTTTGCAGGTAGAAATCCGAGGAATACAAGGAAAACAAGAAACCCTACCTTCTAATATTGAAGGGTCCTTCGCCCGGTGAGCCGGCGCCGCCCAGAATGCACGTGGTGACACACTTGCCGACACATTTCTCCGCTTTCCTCGACTTCGGCCGTTGGATTCTGGCCTGCTTCTTGTCATCCCCTGAACCCAAAGCCGGTTCATGTTTTCACCTCGGAGCCAAAATTGCCGTAAATTCCACAAACACGTTGCAGTCAAGGAGCGAAAGACCCACCGGAAAGCGTCTGCGGCACGTCGTACAGCGTGTCCGGCGACGAAGGGACGGCGGAGGACGAGAGGACGACGAGTGCTGCAAGCAAAGCCGGCGCGGAGCTCATCACGGAGCCTTTTCTCGCCGTCGCTTCTGCTCTTGCCCTTGTCCTCGTGCTGCTGCTAAGCCGGAGAAGGCGAAGAGGACAGGCAAACGGGGGTTCGTACGGGACGACCTTCGACAGTAGGCTTGCCATCTCTTCTTCAAGTCGGTTCCTTCTACCTCTCCTGATCGCCTTTCATCTCTTTCGCTGCTCCATCGTGCGTGCTATGCAGCTAGTGGAGTCGAAGCGGACCAGGTTCTTACGATCTCTTCGTTCCTCTCTCTCTCTCTCTCTCTCTCTCTCTCTCTCTCTCTATTGTTACGTGTGGCGGAGGGGCGTCACCTCCGCGCGCTGATGCTGGCCGCCCCCAATACTCTCTCTCTCTCTCTCTCTCTCTCTCTCTCTCTCTCTCTCTCTCTCTCTCTCTATTGTTACGTGTGGCGGAGGGGCGTCACCTCCGCGCGTTGATGCTGGCCGCCCCCATAAATCCATATCAATGGTGAGCAAAATTTTATGGAAATAAAAAAAAAATAAATAATTTGGTAGATGAGATGTCTATCGGGCTTAACTCGAGTTCGGTAGATCTAAAAGAAGCGATGCCTCAGGTTTGGATCAATTCGACATCCATTCGTCATCTCATGTCAATCCGACTCGACGCAATCTGATTTATTTCTATAGTGATTAATATATATATATGATTTCTGCTTTTTTTCGGTGGGATAAATAAAACAAAATGCCGCTACCAATAGTACATAATCGAAGCTTCAGTCTTCCAATGTCATGTATGCTTGTTGCCGACCCATTAAACATGATCATTAAGCCTGGCTTCGCCCTTCGCCCATGTCTGCGCCTTCGTAGGAGCTTCCACGCCGACCTCCACGAGTACGTCTCCCAGCTCCGGCTCTGTGCCGCCCGTCGACACCTCCCCAAGGCCCGGGAGCTCCATGCCCGCCTCCTCGCCACCGGCCTCCACGCCTCCCCCTTCGCCATCTCGGCCCTCATCTCGCTCTACTCCAAGTGCGCCTGCCCCGCCGACGCCCTCTCCGTCTTCCTCTCTGCCCCGGCTCACCCGTCTAACCTCTTCGTCTGGAATGCGGCCATCGCAGCTCTCGCCTCCAATGGCCTCCCTGCCGACGCCCTCCGCCTCTTCCGCCGCCTCTCCTCGGAGCCGGGACTCTCCCCGGACGAGTTCACCTTCCCTTGCGCCATCAGGGCCTGCTCCGATCTCGGTGCGTCGGATGAGGTCCGGAAGATTCATGCGGCGTTGTTCAAGGCCGGTTTCGGCGCTGAAGTGTTCGCTGCCAGCGCGTTGATCCGTGCTTACTCGAACATGGGACTTGCGGATGAGGCCGTTAAGGTGTTCGATGAATTGCACCATCGGGATGTCGTCCTCTGGAACGCCATGGTAAATGGTTTTGCGCAGTTGGGTCAGTTTGCTCGCTCTATGGATTATTTCCGCCAGATGATGAGCGAAGGAATGGTTCCGAGTAAGTTCACTGTTACCGGCGTCCTCTCTGTGTTTACCGCGAGGGCTGACCTCGGAAATGGTCGAAAGATTCACGCTTTTGTCATAAAAATGGGGTTAGACGATGAGATTGCTGTCTCCAACTCGCTCATTGACCTCTACGGCAAGTGCCACGCATTGGAGGAGGCGGAGGAGATCTACGAGTCGATGCATGAGCGGGATGCCTACTCATGGAATTCGATGATGTCGGCTTACCAGTACTCCGCTCATCATGCAGGGACTCTCCAACTGTTCCGTCGGATGAGACGCAACGGAGTGATGCCGGACGCCGTCACAATTGCTGCCGTCCTTCCAGCTTGCTCTCAGGTGGCAGTGCTAAGGTTCGGGAGAGAAATCCATGGCTTCGCCATTACAAGCGGCATGAGGGGTGTCAAAGACGATGTCTTTGTCGACAACGCTTTTATGGACATGTACGCCAAATGTGGCGCTTTGGAGGAAGCGAGACTCGTGTTCAATGGGATGCCAAGCCGAGATGTGGCCTCATGGAACATCATGATCGATGCGCATGGCGCACATGGACGGGGAGCGGAGGCCGTCGAACTCTTCGAGCAGATGGTGGCGGTAGGTCTGGCTCCCGATGAGGTGACATTTGTCGGGGTGCTCTCAGCCTGCAGCCATGCCGGGCTGGTGGAGGCTGGAAAGGACTTGCTCCAGCGAATGGAGGCGGAATTCGGGTTGGCACCATCGATGGAGCACTACGCATGCGTAGCAGACATGCTAGGCCGAGCTGGCTTGCTGGAGGAGGCCAAGGGGGTGGCGGAGAAGGCAGGGGCGGGAGGCGCTGGTGTGTGGAGGGCATATCTAGCAGCGTGCCGGATGCATGGGAAGTCGGCGCAGGCATCCGAAGCAGCAGAGAGAGTGGCGGAAATGGAACCCCAAGGAAGCGGGAGTTACGTCCTTCTGGCTAGTACTTATGGCGGTGCCGGTAAGTACAGTGAGTTAGCAGAGGTCAGGAACCAAATGAGGAGAAAGGGGGTGAGGAAGGCACCTGGATGCAGCTGGGTGGAGGTCGGAGGAGCGAGGATGCACGCCTTCGTTGCAGGCGACCAGGAGCACCCAGAGGCGGCGGAGATCTACACGGCGCTGCACGGGCTAATGGGGTGGATGAGGGAGGAGTGGGGGTACGTTCCTGAGGTGATCGCTGCTCACGGCGAGTGACAGCTCTGGGCTCGTCAGGTACGCCATCTCCTTCTGGTGTGACGACGGCGTTACGTCCATCACGTGCAATACGCCATTATTTGTTCATTTAAAATAATTATTAATTTTAGTTCACGAAGGACATCAGATACGACCTTGTCTATGATCTCTTAAATAACGGTTGGATATCCACAATCGCTGCTTCGCCTTTGATGGCACGGAGTTGAAGTGCTCGGGAGAAGACATCTAACAGTCTAGTTTGAGCAATGGCGACGCGGCGGCTATTCGCCCTCCGCCCGGCTCGTATCCTCTCCCTCCCACCTCCCGCCCCCCGCTGCCGGCAAGGACCGGCGCAGCACCGTAGAGGGCTCGCCGCCGCCGCCGCCACCCTCATCAAAGGAAGCAAGAAGAAGCAGAAGGAGGCGTCTAAGCCCACGACGCCGCCGTCGCCCGACCGCCTCAAGAAGCGGACGCGCTCGGAGGCGAAGTTCGACCGCGGCCTTTACCGGCGGTACGCCGACCCTGCCCGCGGCCACGTGCCCGTCATGCTCGGCGAGGTGCTCGACGCCTTCGGCACCCTCCACCTCCGCTCCTTCGTCGATTGCACCCTCGGAGCCGCCGGCCACTCTGCCGCTGTCCGTCCGTCCCTCTCCCACAAGCTGTCCGTTCCCGTTCGACCTCATTCTTAGCTCGCCGACACTCCTGATGTGCTTCGTGTTGTAGCAGATTATAGAAGCTCATCGGGAGTTGGAGCTGTACGTGGGGATGGACGTGGACCCTGCAGTCCACGACGAGGCTCGGGCTCGGATAGAGAGGCTCTTGGCCGAGGATTCGCGTGGCAGCAGCTTGGAAGCTTACACTCATGTCAGGAACTTCAAGTACATCAAGTCAGTGCTCGGCGGCGTGGACGAGAACCTGTTGGCTGTGGGAGTGGATGGGATCTTGATGGACCTTGGAATGTCATCTATGCAGGTCAGGAAATGCATGCCTCTCTCGTGTTTGACGAATTGCCGCACTAAGCCTTGGCCTGGAAATAAAGCTCTCTAGGTCATTGAACAGGTCGACGATTCAGGAAGAGGATTCAGTGTGCTCAGCGATGGGCCTCTGGATATGCGCATGAACCCTCAGGTGAGAGCTTTCTTTAATATGTGAACTCTGTCGTATTTCCTAACTATTTGGATTACTGAACTAGGATTCGTAGAGTGATGGATGCTTTCTGCTATAGTCTAGTAGCTTGAACATTCATTTTGCCCTTAGAGATGTCAGATTCATGTGATTGGGATTCTTGCATGATATTGATTATTCGTGCATGGTACATAATCTACATAATTAAATGAAACTATAGTGGTCTTCTACTTGAACCACTTAATTGTCCCAAAACAAAAAAAGATGTTTTTCTAGTACTTCTATTGTGATAAGGAACAAAAAAAGAAAAAGAAAACTCTGCCAATTCAACGAATGCATGGGTTATGACAGGCAAGTTTGACAGCAGAGGATATCTTGAATTCGTGGCCTGAGTCCGAAGTTGGAAAGATATTGCGTGATTATGGGGAGGAAAGCAACTGGCATTTTCTTCAGAAACAAATTGTGAAAGCTCGTGCGAGCGTGGGGTTGCATTCTACGAGTGATCTTGTCAATCTTGTGAGAAGGGCATCTGGCAGATCAGGAGGTAGGCACCTGAACTTCTATATTAGATAAATTGATGCACTCACTCATCTGCTTTGCTGGAACCTAAATACGGATGCACACACACAAACACCTGGGTTGAGCATGGTTTCAGTAACCTGACCAATTTATTGAGCCATATTTATGCTGATCAACCACAAAGCCAACAGCATTGGTTCTTGAAGAAATTACTTTAGCATGTAGGATACCCATGATTGAAATTAGCCAAGATTTTGGAACTAAACATGATGAGTACATCGAATTTGAACTCTCAGAAACAGAAAAAGAGCGATCAACAATTGTTGTCTGATGAGTGCCTGGTGGATCAAAAAAAATTGCAGGTAGGGAAGGATGGATCAAGACTGCTACACGGGTTTTTCAAGCGCTAAGGATAGCAGTTAATGATGAACTTCAGACACTAGAAGATGCACTCTATGCGTGCTTCGATTGTCTCTCCTCTGGTGGTCGGCTCGTTGTTATCTCATTCCACAGTTTGGAGGATAGAATTGTGAAGCAGACCTTTCTTGACATGATCGAAAAGCCCGAAGGGGATGATGACAAGGGTGAGATTTCTTCCGGTCCGAGTTTGCTTGCGACTGAGAGCGAAGCAGAAACTTGGAGTAAGAACAGAGTTCAAGGGAGGCAAGGGATTGTTCTCACCAAGCGACCCATAACACCCACAAAGGAAGAAGAGAAACTGAACCACAGGTGTAGAAGCGCCAAGCTTAGGGTTCTTCAAAAGATCTGATAATTTGAATGAGAAATGTTTCGGGAGCAAAATGCCCACAACTTTGTATTTATTGTCTTGAATTTGAAATTGATGAGGTGTTCTTCTTGATAGCTACTCCGGTCGGTACCATGTGAATCAAACACCGTCCTCATTCATGGAAGCTCATTGGCGATTCTTGAAACATCAAAATTCCAATTCAAAAGTCTCCTTGTGATTATTAGGCATCTTATTGAACTTTTTGATGCTACTCTAGCCTAGGTACTGAATGAACCACTGTTCAACAGTCAAAAAAATTTATGTTTTGTGAGGGACGCAACTGTTTATCGATATTGTTAATGTCGATTTTGATCCTCAATCCAATTTGTTGGATTAAGATGTCGATTTTGGTCATCAATCTAATTTGTTGTTTGAACATATACCAAGTCCCTTGCACGTGAAACCTGAGGCTAGCTAACTTAGCCTGCAAGCCAAGCACAGGCGCTTCTCTTGACAAGCCTCCTTCCTTCCGTCATTACCGGTCATATTCGCCAAATGCGAATCACTATTGAGAATTCTTCGAGGGAGAACAATTCTTTCTCGCAGAAAGAAAGACAATTTGTTATGGGAACAGAATTCTCAAGAAGTTGGGACTTTTGGGGATTAGAATCTATAGAACCAGGAAATTCCATGAATCTGCTGCCGCCCATCTGCAACTTAGGTTCCACTTCTGTTCTGTATGATGCAAACCAAATATAATGCTTCATGCATCATAATCGATTCATATGTTGGCACCCATGAATTGGATCACCATGTCATTGACTCAAAAGATCAATCGATGAGCTAGAAGAATACTCGATTCCATTAACATTTATCACGTAAAAAAATGTCAAACATGTATATACTTATATATCTTGTATATATATATATATATATATATATATATATATATATATATATATATATATATATATATATATATATATATATATATATATAATATAACACCGCAAGAACGAAGAAAGAGGAAACAAGCTTCGTATCATGGAGAAGAGGATGAAGCTATGAAGAAGGGGCAGGGAGGAGGTCGTCTCCGAAAAGGTAGAGGAGACGCTCCACCGCCCAGCTGGGCTCCGGCGGCGGCGGTGGAAGAGACGGCGGCCACCGAGCCAGGAGCGGTTCGCGACAGAGGGGGCAGCTGAGGTGCTCGTCGTGGTCGAGCCACCGGTCGAGGCATCCCTGGTGGAACACATGCCTGCAGTTCCTCAGCTCCCACACCTTGTCCCACCTGCCCACCTCGCTCAGGCACACCGCGCACGCCGTGGCGACGGCGCCGGCCTCCTCCTCCTCCTCCTCTCCCGCCACCTCGCCGTAGGTCGACACGTGGAGAGTCTCCCTCACCGCTTGCGCCGCGGCGCGGTGAGGAGCTCTGTCCTCTGCTCCTTTGCCTCCTTCCGCTTCCTCTTCAGCGGAAGAAGAAGTAGGCCACCAGTCGTAGCAGGGAAAGAGGAGCCACTTGACCATGAGAAACAAGAAGACTACAACCTCTCTAAGGAATCGGAACAGCACAAGGGTCGAGGAGCAGTTCTCCCTTGAGATGCTCATATCTCTATCACCAACTTGATCCTGATACACAGATGATGAGGAGGAGGAGGAGGAGGAGGTGAAAGGGGAAGAGAAAAGAGGGCAGGAAGGGTGCTTATAAAGGGAGATGGATGATGGTGGCAACAGGAGGACATGCATCAGCTAATCTTCCTTTTTCCTTTCCTCCCTGACCTGCTTTCATAAAGGAAAGATGGAAGAACTATTCACGATATTAATCTACTCCACGCTGCTACCCACCACCATGTGCAAGCAAACTGGTGGTGTCAAAGGACACGAGAAAAGCACCTTCAACCATACCGGTCTCCAATATTTATGCTGCTGGAAGTTGAGAAGAATCATGGTTTGAGGCACCTTGACATGATCCGACACCACTTCCTGCTTAAGATAACAAGTTAGACCGCAGCAGTCGAAAGAACTGCGAAGAGGTTTGACAGTCAAAGATGGGCAGCTTGGAGGGGAAGGCGAGAAGAGAGTCCTGCGTGGATCAGAGTTGTTGATGGGTGTCAGTCGTATGAATCTGAGACTGCAGGGAGCGGAAAGAAGGCCAAAATTGACAGATGTGAGGGAGGATTTGACGTGGGACAGGGATGGTGGGGGTGGAGCTGAGTCAGAATTGCATGAGATCCAAGTCAGATCCACTATTATGTCGGAAACTGACATCATTTCATTTACGTTGATTGCACCACAATGAGGTGACAGATCCACAAAAGTCGAAGCTGTGACGTAGAAGATGTGACATTCTAAGTTCACCACCGGCCACTCGCTCTCTCTCTCTCTCTCTCTTCTTTCCGTGTCTTGCTTTCTCTCTCTTTTGTGGCAATATTCCAAAGACTTGTCTGGCAGGTTTGGCATCTCACCTTACCTCCCTGCCTTGAAGGCTGAGGAATGGGTGCCATTTCACTGTTAAACTAACAGTGAAATGGATCTGTCACCGACCCATCACAGGAAACACGAACAACTATCAAGGTTTACATGGGTGCCAAACTTTCTCAAGCTTCGTCCCCTCCATGTCCACTGCGCATGGAAGCCACAGAAAAAGGTCAGCAAGCAGAAAGAGGAGGCACAGCCAACAGAAAAACTGAGATGCCCTCAACTCTTCATTCATTATCAACAAGAAGGATATTTGACCTTTTACAAAGGCATTTAAGTCTTGTTATTATAATGATCTAAAACATACTATATCTGCTCTGCCCCGCATCCCTAATTTATTTTATTTTGAATGATAATACATTATCAATATTATTTTTTTTTAACCAATGATCTGATCAATGAATCCATCGGCTCAACCGGTGACTCAGTGACTGATATTTGATCAAGTCGATATCTGATTCAATTTCGATAAATGAGATGGTAGGAAGGCAATATAGTGATGGATATGGAAGAAAAGGTTGAGTAGTATTTCCTTGGATGAGGAATTTGCTACCGATAAGAACACATGCAGCCACCCAAACTGGTCCTTCCTTCCTCCTGATGACTTCATTGTTCCTTCAAGATAGGATCTGACCGCATGGACCACCGATTCTGACCCCATGACCGATCCATCCACACACACACAGGGGAAAATAGATCAAAGAATATAGGAATAGATCTGCCCATCTTCTAACTTGCTTTGTGCTTAAAGGTAAAGGAGATTGCCTTTGCCCAACAACCACCACAACTGCTGTTTCATTTTTGTTCTAAGAACAATCCAACTTTATTTCATTGCCAAAATGCATGGTCTAACTTAAGAGTTCATGATCATGGCTGGTAGGCAATTCATCAGATCCAGACCAGCATTGATTCCAACTCCCTCAAATCCCATCTATCAAGAGTCCTTTTTACCTGAACCCCCTCACTATGTTTGATATGGGTCCAAACTTGTAAACCATCCAATCGGATGGAGAAACCAACTCATTCAACTTTACAATCATAAATCACATGACCCGAAATACTTAAAGCTCAAGTTAATCATCTTGTATAGCATTTGATTGAAACTAGATGAGCATATGTTATAATTAGAGAGTTAAATGAAAATAATAATAAAAAATTGAAACAAACAAAAAGGAAATTGTTCGAGTGCTATATATAATTAAAGCAACTTACGGTAATCTAATCTGGAAGGATTTTTGGACAACAAGGTCAGTTATCAATCACATGTCGGAGATCCACAAGCAAGCAGGAAAACGCAAATCATGAAGCCTCAGAATCCGAACCACCATCACTGATACTTCGAGGCACTGATGTTTACCTTTTACTTGAGCAGTGCAACTAAATTTGTGCATCTAAGAAGCCAATAGACTTGATGTTATAAGCAACTGGGTCATCCTTTGTGCTGTTTGCTTTTATACTACTGACCCACTACCATATACCAGCTTGAGACGGCAACAGGTTTATGAGTTTGGAACTGATTGATGACAGAAAAAGGTGCAAATCTAGATGAAGAAAGTCATAGCTCTATGTTAACCGATGTGATTAAGCTACATGTCACTGCAATATACTTGTAACCCCAGAAGATCTCGCTTCTGATTATGGTTACAATCTTGTCCACGATTCTCCCTCGTGTCAACAAAAGAAGCTGTACATGATAAAATCAAAGCATCTAAAATGAGTATATGAAGTTCTAATATGACAATTCTTGATTTTGTAGGCGCAAAAGCAAGGCACACGCGATAAATTTATAAGAGTAGTGCCTTCACACTTCTTTTGAATCCCCATCAAGGAGCATTCTATGAGACAGATAATTCATTTATGAGAATAACCAAAGGTGCCTGCTCAAAGCTTGCACAGACCTATGAAGGAGCTCTTTATACAAACCACCATAGCATGGCTGAAAAGCAAAAACATAAAAGACCAGACAAATAGTTTCAGCTTTCTAGAATTGCTATCAGTATAAACCTGGATTTAAATGTCATTCTGCAATAGCATGAGCAACTCAGTTTATTGGACTATGCAGATTCTGGTTTCCTTGAGCATTTAAATTTTTTATCGGCCGCTAATTTAAAATGCCCATGAAAGTCATTGATCAAGAACAATGATGACCTCTGAATAAAAAAGAATTATACACGACTTCACTTTTTTTCCCCCAAAAAATATTGGAATTGGTAAGTCAAATGTAGTAAGAAGTACCATAATTCCTTCATGTTCATAGGAGGTTCCAAATCCACTGCTCAAATATTTTCCTATTCGTATTGGTTATTTATCCCAGATAGTCAATAGTTTTGATCATTCATGTAAATGATTTTCTTTCTTCTTTAACTTTGGCAATCAACATCGCTAACAACTTATACAACTATCATATTGATCAAGCTTTAAATATCGATCAGACACTAGTTTTGATCATCTACAGGACCAGTATGGTATTAGTGTACTAGACGATGTTACATCAATCCATCCATTTGATATCAATAAATAACAATAATAAAAGGTACCAATCAGTACTAGACTATTGGACTGGAATTTACCAGTCTAACAGTCAACACACATTGAACCTATGGCATGATGACTTTATTATCAGTCACCTTCCAGAAAGAAAAAGAAAAGACCACCATTTCCTCACCTTTGGTGATCTCGGAGTTTTAATTAGTTAGTTTTAAAAACAAAGAAGAACCTATCTTTTATACTTAGAGTAGCTAGTTTCTCTGTTCTCTTGCGCATGATGGCCATCAGACTCATTAGTCTTACTGCCAGAAACCAAATTTAGTTATGAAATGGCTTAAGAACCAAAATAGAGGAATAAATTTTCAACAGTTCTAAAGTCTTCAAATTAAACTGTTAAATTTTAGTTGAAGTTTACGAGTAGAAATAATTTCCTCAAGTCACAATGACATAATGACAGCACCACAAATCATAGGCATTTGTCCATTTAACAGTATCTGCTAGATCTCGCAAGTTTTCTTAAGATGTCAGCTCATCTCTACCAGTTGACAACTTATCAGACATACACACATGATGGAATTTGTCCATCTAGCAATAGACTGTAAGAAAGGAAATAGAATACAGAAAGATGACTTCCCATAGATTCTAGACAAGGCGTACCTATGGCACAAGAAAACCACTAGAGTTTAAGCCATTGAGTAACTGCAGAATCACTAGCAGTATCAAATAGAGAGTGATCTAAGAAATGGCTTTAGGACATTTCTACTATTGCTACTTTTAAGCTTCTTTTCACCTTATCAAATGCTCCACCTTCATTATCCACCTACTCTTCTCATTGAACGACCATCGTATCTTTCTCTCTACTGGATTGAAACCTATACGCAAAATACATACATCATAACAAAGTAACTGTTATGGGTATTAAATGTGACGTGACATCGGATCCTGTGTATCACGCCTGGATGACGTCATAGCCCCTCCTGCGTTCTACTGTGGCCGGCGTCAACACTCAGACATCGTCTTCCATCTCCTCTCCCCAGGTCCGTGCGTAGGCCAACCACGGCATCAGCCTGCGGAACCAGGTCCGTGCCCCACCCTCAGACGCAACCAGAAACATCTCAATCACCCGATCTATATAAACCCCTGAAGAGTCCTGTTCGGAGGGGACCGCTGGCGGGAACGATTCGCTAACCTCCTTATTCTCCTCAGTGGAAGCTAACTTGAGCGTCGGAGGGGTTGGGCGGAGCAACCTCCGACCCGCCTTTGTGCAGGGACAGGTCCAGACGACGATCGCGGGTGGCGGGGTCTCCCCCTCTCATTTCTTCCCAACTGGGACATCGTCGGAGAACCACGATCTCGATCGGCCCGGACCCAACCGCGACGACCTCGGAATCTCGGAGTTAAAGCCGCTCATTCCTAGGTCACGGTAAAAAGTTGTTTGCACTAACAGATTGACGCTAGAAGGAGGGCTATGTCGAGGGATCACCTGGTTAACCCCGACGAGCACCTGGGCGAGGAGATCCATCTAGAGCGGGCCTCGGCGGAGGCCTCCCTTCCCTCCAGAATAAGAATGGAGGACCCCACGTTGACCTCGGAACGCTACTGGCGTTTGTTCAATGATCCCGGACTCCTCCCACCCGAGGGTGTCCCCGCCGTCCCTTTCCCCGTCACCGCGGAAGCCTTTCGGGACCTCGCCCAACAGGTCCGAGCGTTAGCCGGGACGGTGCAAGCCGTCGTTCCCCTCCCACCCCGGACGACGGGAGTGCCCGAGAATCAAAGACCTGGACCTTCCCTTCAGGCCCGCAATACGTCGCCCACGCTACCAGCTTCTCCTACGTCTCACCCGATCTTGGATGGGATCCGGGTTCTCGGAAATCCGGGTATCCCACCCGAGCCCGAGGCGGTATCCTCGGACTCGACAGACTTATTCCGAACCCAACTCCGTTCCATGTGCCAGCGCCTCGATGAGGTCCAGAGGGACGTCCGGAAGTCAAAGGAGGAGCAGAGGGAGGAGCCTCACTGGGAGTCCCCGTTCACCAGCGACATACGGGATTTCCCGGTGCCCCCGAACTTTCGCCTCCCCTCCATCGATCTTTATGATGGAGCTAGCGATCCGGCAGATCATGTCGCCGCCTTTCGAGCTCAGATGGCCCTATACGGAACCTCTGACGCCTTGATGTGCCGAGCGTTCCCCACCACGTTGAAGGCCCGCTGAGTGCACTGGTACGAGACTTTGAAGAGTGGGACAATCACGTCTTTCGAACAGCTCGCCAAAGATTTCGAGCTGCACTTTCTGGCGTTCGCACGTCCGAAGCCATCTATCGCGCTCCTCCTGGGATTGAAGCAAGGGGAGGATGAACCTCTATCCCATTTCGTGCGCCGGTTCACCACGGAGATTCGGGGGTTATCTGACGCACACCCTACACTATTGATGCAGGCATTCATGATGGGGTTACAACCCTCGAGATTTTGCTGGTCTCTCGTAGAGCGACCCCCCGCCTCGGTCGCAGAGATGCTTCAACGCGCAAACCATTATGTCTCGGCCGAGGCCTGGATGTCGGAAAGAAGAGAAGAACGACAAAGAGCGCGCTCAGAATCTTCCCGAGCGGGAACGACATCCAGACAGCAGCCCTCGCAGCCAAGGCGCAGGGTAGATCGCCCCGACATCTCCACGTCGGGGCTCCCGCCTTCCTCCTTAAACGCGTCCCGGACGCAAATATTTCTCCAGATAAAGGAGAAGGGGATGCTCAGGCCTCCCTGTCCGATGACGAGCCCACGAGAGTTGGCGGACCGTACCCGCTACTGTCGCTTCCATCGGCAGAATGGGCACGACACCGAAGAGTGCTATGAGTTGAAGTGGCAAATTGAGGAACTGATACGAAGGGGCTATTTAGGTCGCTACTTCCAACGAGACCGGGAGCCCTCCCCGCCCCCAAAGGCCCTGTCGAGCGGCACATCGATGTAATCATCGGTGGACCCGACCTCCGAGGAAAGCTTGAGACATCAAGACGGAAGGCCTATGCGAGCCATTTTGACCGAGGAGCTGAACCCGCTCCCGAGCCGAAATAACGTTCCCATCGAGGACTCGGGGCGACCGAGCATGACGATGTTTGGTAATCTCGGCCAGATCGCCAACGCACAAGTAAGAAGGATTATGGTCGACACAGGCGGTTCGGTGACATACTTTACCTCGACGCTTTCAAGTGGGGCTCTGGGAGGCGCTTTGAAGCCCATACAAATGGCGCCACGGGTTCTGAGCGACTCAATCTCGCCTCGAGGTGCGGTCACCCTACCCTTAACACTCGGGGATTCACCAAAGACGAAGACGATGATGGCGACCTTTCTGGTAGTCGACCTCCCCACGGCATACAATGCCATCCTAGGGCGACCCACCCTCAACAAAATAAGAGCCGTCATCTCCTCTTACTATCGTACCCTGAAATTCCCGACCCGTGATGGGGTCGGGGAGGTCCGGGGAAATCCTCGCGAATCCAGGCAGTGCTACCTGACGACGGTCTCCCTGGGCAAGAAGAGAAGACCGGAGCAGCCCCTCGACAACCCCCGTGAATCCAAGCGTCCGGCTCAGCGCCCCGAGCCGACGAAACCCACGGTCGATATCCCGCTGCAGGAAAGTCGCCCCGACCGGACAGTCGGGATCGGTTCGGAACTCGACACGCAGGAGCAAACTCAACTCATCGGCCTCCTCCAAGAAAATGCTGACATCTTTGCTTGGACCCCTGTCGACATCCCGGGAGTCGATCCTAAGGTATCTCAACACTACTTGTGCATTTCCCCGACAGCCCGCCCGGTAAAACAAAGACCAAGGGCTCAGGCCCCTGAACGGCAACAAGTCGTGCGAGAAGAAGTGGAGCGACTCTTGGCGGCCGACTTCATTGAGGAGGTCAAGTACCCGCGGTGGCTATCTAATGTAGTCCTCGTAAAAAAGCCTAATGGAAGCTGGAGGATGTGTGTTGACTACACCGATCTTAATCGTGCTTGCCCAAAAGATTGCTATCCCCTACCAAGGATCGACCAATTGGTCGACTCAACCGCGGGGCACGCCCGTTTTTCATTCATGGATGCCTTCTCCGGCTTCAACCAGATCCGGATGGCACCCGAAGATCAGGAGCACATGGCCTTCCTCACCAGTCAGGGAGCCTATTTTTATAAGGTCATGCAGTTTGGATTAAAGAATGCCGGAGCCACATACCAAAGGACCATAAGCAAGATATTCGCCCATCAGATAGGGCGAAACATGAAAGTCTATGTCGACGACATGATCGTAAAAAGCTGGACGGGATCGGCACACCTTGCCGACCTAGCTGAGACTTTTGCCACGCTGAGGAGGTATAGGATGCGCCTTAATCCGGCCAAGTGTGTTTTTGGCGTGACTACAGGCAGATTCCTCGGGTTCATCATACATAAGAGGGGAATCGACGCTAACCCAGAGAAGATCCAAGCGATCATCAACATGCAGGCCCCCCGAACAGTCAAGGAGCTTCAGTGCCTCAACGGAAGGCTTGCAGCCTTGTCTCGGTTTTTATCCCGATCGGGAGATAGATGCCTCCCCTTCTTCCAAATCTTGAAGGACCCGAAGAACTTTCGATTGGGGCGGAGTGCGAAAGAGCCTTCGTGCATCTGAAGCAGCACTTGTCCGTCCTTCCTCGCCTCACCTCGGTCTCCACCCAAGAGAAGCTCTACATCTACCTCGCGGCGTCTCGACACGCCGTGAGTTCCGTGTTGGTCAAAGAAGTCCCCGGAAAGCAGCTCCCGGTTTATTACGTCAGTCATGTACTACGGGGACCAGAGGAGCGCTACCCTCCCATCGAGAAGTTGGCGTTTGCGCTCGTCCTTGCAGCCCGGAAGCTGCGACCTTATTTCCAAGCCCATACGATCGAGGTAATGACCGACCAACCACTGCGTCAAGTTCTTTCTAAATTGACGTAGCAGGACGCCTCCTCAAATGGTCGGTGGAGCTGTCCGAATTTGATCTCCAATACAAACCAAGGACGACCATCAAGGCACAGGCGTTGGCCGACTTCATCTCGGAGTTAACTCAATCAGGAGCACAGAGTTCGGAGTAGGAAGACTGGATCCTGCGGGTTGATGGGTCATCCGGCTCGAAAGGTGCCGGAGCTGGACTTATATTGGAGGCCCTTGATGGGCGCTCGTTTGAACGCTCTCTCCGCTTTGGCTTTGAGGCCACTAACAACGAGGCGGAATACGAGGCACTCTTAGCAGGCCTCCGGCTGGCGGCCAAGATGCAGCTGGGAGCTATCCACGTCCTCACCGATTCACAACTTGTCGCCGAACAACTCAGCGGAGAATACCGAGCCCGGGATCCAACCATGTCGAAATACCTGATGGAGGTAAGAGCTAGTTTTCCCCGTTTTACGCTATCTAGAATACCCAGGTGCCAGAATGAGCGAGCGGACGTGCTCGCAAAGTTAGCTTCGGGGTCGGACTTCGGGGAACACCCCGAGGTCGAGGAGTTTCTGCATCGAGCTGTAGATGCTATGGTGATAGGCGAATCTGGAGCCCCAGTCTCCCCGATCACATGGACACAGGAGATGCTGAGGTATAAGCGCGAAGGCGTCCTTCCTACTGATGACACCGCGGCGCGACGCCTTCGCCGAACCCAGGCATGGTATTGCGAGATTGGCAACCAGCTCTACAGAAGGTCATTCTCTCGCCCCCTGTTACGATGTTTGGATCCCGACGAGGCAGGGTTGATCCTCGCCGAGGTTCATGATGGGATCTGCGGGGAGCATATGGGCGGCCGAGCATTGGCATTCAAAGTATTACGTCAAGGCTATTATTGGCCCACGTTACACCGAGACGCCAAGGCTTACGTGCGGCAATGCGATGCGTGCCAGCGCCACGCCCGAGCCCCCCAGCGCCCCGCAGTCCCGCTTACTTCTTTGGATTGCGCCTGGCCTTTCGCACAATGGGGAATGGACCTCCTCGGACCATTTTCCCCGACGTCCGGGCAGCGGAGATATATTATCGTGGGAGTCGACTATTTCACCAAATGGGTGGAAGCCGAGCCGCTGGCGACTATCACGGCCCGACAGGTCGAGCAGTTTGTGTGGAGAAACATCGTGACCCGATTCGGCCTCCCCAGAATCATCGTCACCGATAATGGTACTCAGTTTGCTAGTACTCGGTTCAGGGAATTCTGCGCGGCTTACCGGATACAGTTGAGGTTTAGCTCCGTGGCCCACCCTCAGACCAACGGTCTCGCTGAAGTAACCAACCGATCGATCCTTGATGGGCTCAAGAAAAGAACCTTGAAAGCCCGATCGAGCTGGGTCGACGAGCTACCAAGTGTCCTATGGTCTCTGCGAACCACCCCGAAAACTGCCTCGGGCAAATCCCGTCTGATCTAGCTTCGCGCACGGAGGCGATTCGCGGTACCGAGGTGGTCATCCCGACTCCCCGGGTGGAAGCCTTTGAAGCAACGACGTCGGCCGAAGGAGTTCGGGCCGAGCTAGACCTGCTCGAAGAACGCAGAGTCGAGGCTCACCTAAAAACCTTGTCCTACAACCGAAGTATCGCCAGAAATTACAACAAAAGAGTTCGCCCTCGACCCCTCGGGTTGGGAGACTTAGTGTTGCGTAAGGCTGAGGTAAGTGACCCAGTCCACTCGAGAGGCAAACTCGCGCCTAAGTAGGAAGGGCATTACCGCATCGTCAAGGTCGTCCGACCGGGCACATTCCAACTTACGGCTATGTCGGGACAACCTGTGCCGAGGACTTGGAACGCCCAGAACCTCAAGAAATACTTTGTGTAAAGTTTTTCACGACGAAATCAAAGACTAGCAGAAAGGTGAATATTTGATTACTGAAATTTCAAATACAAAATTCATCCACGAAGAAGGGAAAGTACACATAGTCAAAAGAAATCAGATACAAAATAGAAATATCCCTTAAGAGCCCGCCCCCTCTAGGCTATCATCGAAGGGGATCTCTTCGGGCATATTCACCTCCAGATCCTCAGGACGGGAGGTGAAGGGGTTCTCCTCGATCACAGAACCCGGAGGACACGCTCGAAAGCGAGCCAGGGCCACCTTGTATCCATATTCATAGGATACTCGGCCCGTCCGGTCCAAACCGAGAAGAAACCCCTCGGTTTTTTTTATAGCGTTCGATCGCCTCCCGCTCCCTCTCCGGTCGGAGGCGTTGTTCCTCGGCGAGGGCTTCCGAGGAAGTCTGGGCCTCGACCTCCTTCGAAGCCAGCTTCGCGGCTAGGTCGGAGGCCTCCGTCTTGCGGAGGCGGGTCTCCAGCTTCTCCAACCGCAGTAGCTTCTGCAAGTTGGCAGAAGACGACTTCTCGGCCTCGAGCTCGGTGTTGAGGCGAGCCACCTCCGCGTCCAGGTCGATCGCCCGTTTCTCCGCCATCGTGACCGCCTCAGGACCAGAGCCGAGTCGGACTTCCTCCAACTGGCGACGCAATTCGGAATTGCGCTCGCAGAGACCGCCGATGATCCGACCGGCATCGCGCATCCGGTCGATTAAAGCAGTGGTGTAGTGGAGGTTCTGCACAAGACAATAAGGTCAAGACCGAACAAAAGGAAAAATTTAAAGGGGATCAGGAACGACTCTTACCCACAACACCGACTTGGCTGACTTGGCGATTAGAGCCTCCGAGGGAAGCGTGTACAAATCCCGAGCTATGTCAGGATGAAGCGCCCCCCGGAGGAATGAGGCCGATGGGTTTCCCCCAGCCCATACCTTGTCTCCACGCGACAACCCTCCCCAGCGGGAGACTAGGGGGTCGCTCGCCTCCCCCGGTGGGACCTCTCCCATCACCCGAGCAAGAAAAGGCTCCTCCTTGCCCGGCGGAATCCGACATAGGTCTCTTACGGCCGGCGGGCGGAGGTTCTTCCCGGTCGTTGCCTGGCTGGGCCCGGCCCCCTCCTGAAGGATGGGCACTTCCGGGCGGTCGGTCTGCTCGCCGATCGCATCCTCAGGACGGGAAGCCGGCGCCTCGGGACCCTGGGCGTCCATGACCTTGGACTTTTTCTTTGGCCGTTCCTCCTCGACCACCAGTGGGGAATCTCTTTCCCCTCGCTTCGAGACAGGTGACGGACGTGGGGATGAACCTGCCGGAGTCGGCCCACCTCAAGCGCTCATGAAGTTCACCATTTCTGCGAAGAACAAGGAGCCTGCCGAAGTTAGATAGATGCTGTGAATACGTGTACACGATGAACAAGGCAGACCTACCCCGAGAACGCGGGCTGAGTCCCGCTTCGGCTAGCCATCGTTCCGACATATTGTGGATGGCTTGGGAGGAGGGAAGAATCCCCCTCAGTCTCTCCAAGTATTGACGCTCTGTGGCATTCAACTTCGGAACCGTATTATCAATGGCCCTTGCAGACCACCGAACTTCGAAACCCCAATCCCTTTCACAACGGACATAGAAGAAGCGTCTCTTCCACCCTTTATTGTTGGTAGGGGCTCCGCTGACTCGGAATCCTGCCCGGGCGGCTAAAAAAATCCCCCCGACCCCTTGAGGAGGAGAAAACATGAGAGGAAGAGGTTTCGGGTCAGGACAATGTCGGCGTAATGGCATTCCCCCAAAAATGCCACGAGATAGCGCCAAGAATTGGGCGTCACTTGCGACGGCGAGATCCGCCACAAAGAAAGGCAAGAAACTATGACCGGGTGTAGAGGGAGACGTAGGCCTGCCTCGGGGGCATCGCGAGTCAAGGCGAAGCCCCTAGGGACGAGATCATAGGCCATTGCCCCACCTCGGGGCCTCTAGGACGTAATCCTCCGGAATGCTATAGCGCTTCCGGAGGATCCCTAAGGAGGAACCACTAATGGTGGAATCTTCATCGTGCGGCCACATTAGGGCCTCCAGCGCGCGCGCCGCCTCCTCATCAGAAGAACGGTTTGAAGGCGGAGAAGGTGGAAGGTCAGCAGCACGAGTGGTGACGGAAGGGGAGGAAGAGGAAGAAGTAGAGGAGGAAGAAGTAGGAGAAGAAGTCATTCTGCACTGACCTACGGCGAAAAGGGACGACTGAAGGGTGGCAAGGAACGCCGAAGCCAAGGAAGAAGGTTCGGAAGAAGGAGACGGCAGGACTCGAGATAGAAAACTCCACTATAAAAAGTTGTAAAGTGTCGCAACCCACGCTATTTAAAGAGAAAGGCTTCGCCCTTTCGTCTCCCGAAGTAGGCAACAGCATGTCACCGCACGTACCACCCACCCATATCACATCGGGCAGTCCAAACGGCGATGCGATATTAATGGGGACGTGACGTGTCGATCGTCCAAGCGAGTAACTTAGGCGGCACGCCAACGCCCCCTCGATTCCCGTAACTGTGCTCGTACGAACTGTCACGCACTTAGCAAGAATTGCCTAAGTGGTGAGGCACCCTCGCGGCAAGCCACCGACTTAGCTGAAATTTGCCTAAGTCAAGAATCGCCCTTCGCCCCACCGATCGGACTTAGCTTGGATTGCCTAAGTCTTGAGGCGCCCTTGCGACATCTGCGTCCATGAAGGGTCAGTGGCTGCAACCTCGTGCGAGTCCGTAGGACTGTAAAAAAGAAGTTGATTAGTTGTTGGAGCGAAGCGGCGGACAAGTCCCGACGTCTCGCGAAGAGGAAGCTTTACAAGCAATTGAGCGAGCACTTGGTGTGCAAGAAAGTAGAGAAAGAGAGGAGGAAAACAAGGACTTTAGAGGGGTGAATGAGCGGTGCAAGTCCGCAAACAACTACTCCCCAAGTCGGGCGCGAGGCAAGTTTCGCCCAAGTGGACGTGCAAACTTGTGAAAATGTTCAACGCCCGACACTATATTGAAGCCCCATCCGGCCATGTGCCACCGGGTGGTTCAGTGAGTCTTGAGATGGTGACAAAATTTCATGGCGGCTGCGAGAAATCAGCCCGCGGCACACGCTAAAACGGAGCTGTTTTTGGATTTTCGGCGAGATGCAATGGCGATCGTTTCGCTGCTGCGCTGCTTTTTTTTTTTTGTTTTACAAGGAAAAACACACCAAAACATGGCAAAACAGTGCCAAAGATATGTACAAGCATGGGCAAGCGACGAAGCGGAGCGTTGAAAGCGAAGATTTGTCTGCGAGTGTTCGAAACGCAGTTCGTGACATTTCTCCCCACTTAAGCCGCCGGCGCCCTCGTTGGCGCTCTTTGGTAGGCTTTGATAGTTGCTTCTTCATGTCGGAGGGTGTCTTACGGCTCCCAACCGGCTTCGGTTTTGGGAAGTTTACGCCACTTCACCAAGTATTCAACTGTTCACTCCATTGGGTAGCGTTGTCCTGCGACCGCTAAAATGGTTTCAACTCGCTTCTCGTAGGAAGCTCGGTGGGAGGTCGACGAGTTGAAACGCCTCGAGAAGCATCCTGCGGATCGGAGTGGTAGGCTTTCAAGTTCTTTGGCATGGAAAACATTATGCATCTTGAGCCACGCCGGCGATTTGCAACTTTAGGAAACATTGCCCACCCCATCGACAATTGGGAAGGGGCCATCATACTTGCGCGCACCAATCCTTTATGCACTTTGTTTCTAAAGAATTGGAGGGATCTTTGGTTGGAGCTTCACCAAGACCAAATCGCCGACTTTGTATTCCTGGGGTCGCCTTCCCAAGTCTCGCCCACTTCTTCATCTTTCCGCCGCTTCTCCAAGTAGGCCCGCGCATGATATCTGCATTTCGATGCCATTCTCTCGCCAAGTGATACGCGGATGGACTACTCCTGTATATCCAATAGCCAAAGTGTGAGGAGTCGATGGTCATTTGTCCGATGATGATCTCAAAGGGGCTCTTGTTGGATCTGAGCTCGCTGCAGTTGTAGGAGAATTGGGCTATGTCCAACAACTTCACCCAATCTCGTTGATTGGCACTCACGTAGTCGAAGATATTGCTCTAGGAGCGAGTTTATCCTTCGGTTTGGCCATCCGTGCTGGGGGTGGAGGCTTGTGGAGAAGTATAGCCGATCCCAACAATTTGAACAACTCGGTCAGAATCGTCCCGAAACCGAGCATCTCGATCGCTATAATATTGTGCGGGACTCCCGATACTTCACCACATTCTTCATCATTAGCTTCGCGCTTCTCTCTTGAGCGATTGTAGGGTGCGGCAATGATGGTGAAGGTGCGTACGCTTGAAAATCGGTCGACTACCACAAGTATCGATCCGAGTCCCCTCTTCTTGCAAGCAAGCTAGATATGAAGTCGGAGAGAAATGCTCTCCCACGGCCTTTACGAGTACAGCAGCGGCTCTAAAAGTCCCACCGGCTTCAGTTGCTCCACTTTGTCTTGTTGACAAGTTAGGCACGTCCGAACATATTCCTCCACATCCATCCCCATTTTTGGCCAATAGAAGGCCCTCTCCATGAGAGCCAATGTTCGATGAATACCGGATGTCCCGCCTAAAGGGAATCATGACACTCCTTCAAAAGCTCACGCCTCAGATTATCGCCGAGGGACATAAACTCTATTCCCTTTGGTGTAGAGCGAGTCCCTCCTGGACCCAAAATCGTCGTGCCTTGCCTTCTTGGATCAATTGCATCAAGGTTTTGCTTGGCTGGGGATCGCTGCGATCCATCCTTGATTCGGGAAAGAAAGTTGGATTCTGGCAGAATCGACTTGTTTGGCCTCTCGCCCTCTAGTTGCATAGCATTCACGGCCTCCACTTTTCGACTCAAGGCATCGGCTACGACATTTGCTCTTAGGGCTTGTACTCCATTGCCATGTCAAATTCCGCCAGGAAGTCTGCGCCATCGTGCTGCTTTGGGAGAGTTTCTTTTGAGTCGAAAGTAACTCAAAGCGATGTTGTCCGTCCTCGGCATAAATCGCGATCCGAGAAGGTAGTGTCGCCACACTCGTAGCGTGGATCACCATTGTCATCTCCTTCGTGTGCCGAGGATATCGCCGCTCGGTCTCATTGAGCTTACGGCTTTCATAGGCCACCGGATGGCCCTCCCGCATAAGTACTCCCCGATAGCGAAGTCTCGAAGCATCTCAGTATGGACTTGAAGGGCTTCCCATAGTCCGGCAATTTGAGCATTTGGTTCTTCCGACGGCAGCTGACCTTTAGGTCTTGGAATGCCGCTTCACATTTGTCGGACCATCTCAAGGTGCTCTTTCTTCAAAGAACTCTGTTAGTGGAGTTGCGCTTCAATACCCAGATATGAAGCGTCGATAGTAGTTCACAAACCCAAGGAAGGATCTCGGTTCGGGTACCTTCTTTGGAGTTTGCCGATCTATTTGCTTGCACCTTTGCTTTATCCATCCGAATGGAACCGTCGCCGATCCGATGCCCCAAGAATAAGATCTCTTACGAGCAAAGTAGCACTTCTCTCTTTTTACTACGAACAATGAATTCTCCACGAGAACTTTGAAGATTGTTCGGAGGTGTTCAATATGCTCCTCGAGTGTTCGGCTATAGACGACGATATCGTCTAAGTAGACAACCACAAACTTGTCGAGATACTCCTTGAATAGCCGGTTCATAAGAGTGAGAATGTGGTGGAGCGTTGGTTAAACCGAAAGGCATCACCAGGAACTCAAGCGCTCCATACTGGTCACGAGGTAGTCTTCGCTTCATCACCTTCAAAGAATCCACTTTGCCAATACCCGACCAGAAGGTCGAGTTTGAAAATACTTTGCTTTGCCCGGTTGGTCGAACAAGTCCGCAATGAGAGGATGGGATACTTGTTCTTCACGATCACCTTGTTAAGGGCTCGATAATCGACGCATAGTCGGAGACTCCCATCTTGTTTCTTACGAAGAGAAGCTGGAGCTCGAATGGTGCTTTAGGCTGCGGATGAGACCACCGCTTAGCGATTCATCTAAGCGCTTTCGAGCTCGCCAACTCGGAGGGGGCATGCGGTATGGTGGTGGTCTCGAGAGCTTCAGGCTCCTCGGCTCCACCAATAAGATGATCCACGCCTCTACGTGGTGGCGAATTTTCGGCAACTCGGGTGGCATAACATCTTGAACTCCTTCAGGACATTTGCCACCGGCAGAGTTCTTTACGGGCCTCCCATCGAGTGCTTCTAGCTTCATCGCAGCCACAAAGGTTAACTCTCCTTTGCGACGCCTTCTTCTTGATTCTTAACGCCGATAGCTGCTTTGGGATCTGGGTTCCTCTTCGAGTGACGAAACCATACAGGGTTGTCACCTCCCATTAGACATATGGAGTCTAGGAAGCGGCATCGGCACCAACTGCGGCATGCATGAACTCCATTCAAGAATCACTGAAAGTCATCCAAGGGCACCGCCATCATGTTTGTCAGGCGCCCGCTCCACGATCCGATCTTGATGGAGACTCCCTTAGCTAGCCGAGAGATTCGCTTAGCCTCGAGTTAACCGCCTTCATCCGACTTGGGTTCTTCTCTAAGATTAACCCAAGCCGCTTTGCTTCGGTCGGCGATGAAGTTGTGAGTAGCACCGTGTCCACCATTGCTCGGGTGGTTTGGCCTATGAGTCGATGTTTACGTACATCACTCGCGCTCTGCTTTTGTTGCCGGCCAGGTTCTCCCCCCACTTGACCCCCATGATGCATTCAACAAACGCATCGCCCCCATTCGGGGTCCTTGTGACTTCTCATCGTCATTTGCCGGCTGAGCTACTAGGCGAGGGCAAGCGCCTTACCCTTATGCGGCTTAGGGGTTTGATGGAAGCCGACAAGGCATTGAGTGCTGTTTTTTGGGCGATCCCATACACCTGTGTGGTCCTCGCACAAGAAACATGTCCTAGGTTTTGAGGTCCTGCCGTTTGAGTTTGGCCCTTATGGAAACTCTTCTTCCTTTGGTCACCCCTAGATTCCTTCCCGGAGGGTGCCTTGGTTGTTGATTTCTGTGGATCGCTTCTTCTTCCTCGGGTCCTCGAAGAAGCAAAGTCGGTAAGCCTTTTCTGCGGCTGCAATTGCTCGACCAAATCGGTGACATTAAAGTCGATGAAGTTCTTGTTGAGCCCATGGCCAGGCCATCAAGAAAGTGAACGACTTATCTTTTTTGAGACATATCTTGAATGTCCAACATTAGTGCGAAAATTGCTTCACATAGTCCCGAATGGAAGTCGTTTGGTGGAGTTGTCTCAACTTCCTCCTTGCGATGAACTCGGTGTTCTCGGGTAGGAATTGAGTTCTCAACTCACGTTTCAAGTCGTCCCATGTGTCCACTCGGCACCGACCTTCTTGAATCTCTTCCCAACGGGTTCTCCACCAAAGTTTTGCATCACCGTTCGGATACATAGTCGCTATCGAAACTTTGGTGCCCTCGAGTCCGGCCTTGTAGCTCGAAATCATTCCATATCAAGCAGGAAGTTCTCGAGCTCCTTTGCATCTCTAGCACCCCATAACAATGTGGGTGGGCGCCCTGAAGCTTTGTGTTGGCGCAACGCGGGTGTTGCTTCCCCCCGCATTCAACGCCCTTGTGAGCATCGCCACTTTGGAAGTGAGTTCCGTCACCATTTCTTGCAAATGTTGCACGGAGTCCTTTGTGTCATCCGTCAATCGGTCGACTAAGGCTTGACCTTGTCGATCAGGGATTGACTTCTTCTTGCGAGCTCTCTACGCCAAGGAGCCTACTTTGGCCTTGGTAGAGTTCATCCAAGCTCGCTTCAAGAACATCAGCGGGTTTCCATTGTGACCCTCTCTATGGGTCTTCCTTCCGGGTTGGCGCTCAGTTGCGCCTCCTCGCTCGTGGAGAGTAGCCCACTTTCGCTCCTCCTCACTGCTCACCGCCTCGTTCTCACGACGGCTCCTGCGTGAGCGGCGAGTTTTTGCACATGCAGCCCTCTGCGGTTTGCTTGGGGCAACATTCCGGCTTGCCCCATCTTGCTTGATTCACCACGTTGTTTCGCCGTGGTGAGATTGCGAAGTTTCTTCGCCGCTTGCTCAAATTGCTTGCTCGCTCGATACCACAATGTCACGCACTTAGCAAGAATTGCCTAAGTGGTGAGGCACCCTCATGACAAGCCACCGACTTATTTGAAATTTGCCTAAGTCAAGAATCGCCTTCGCGCCCACTTCGATCGGACTTAGCTTGGATTGCCTAAGTCTGAGGCGCCTGCGACATCTGGCGTCCATGCAAAGGGTCACCGAAGCGCAACCTCGTGCAGTCCGTAGGACTGTAAAAAGAGAAGTTGATTAGTTGTTGGAACGAGCGGCGGACAAGTCCCGACGTCTCGCGAAGAGGAAGCTTTACAAGCAATTGAGCGAGCACTTGGTGTGCAAGAAAGTAGAGAAAGAGAGGAGGAAAACAAGGACTTTAGAGGGGTGAATGAGCGGTGCAAGTCCGCAAACAACTACTCCCCAAGTGCGGGCGCGAGGCAAGTTTCGCCGAAGTGGCGTGCAAACTTGTGAAAATGTTCAACGCCCGACACTATCTGAAGCCCCATCCACCATGTGCCACCGGGTGGTTCGAGTCTTGAGATGGTGACAAAATTTCATGGCGCGGCTGCGAGAAATCAGCCCGCGGCACCGAAAACGGAGCTGTTTTTGGATTTACGGGCGAGATGCTGAGCGATCGTTCTCGCTGCGCTGCATTTCTTTTTTCTGCTGTTTTACAAGGAAAAACACACCAAAACATGGCAAAACAGTGCCAAAGATATGTACAAGCATGGGCAAGCGACGAACGGAACGTTGAGCGAAGTTGCTGCGAGTGTTCGACGACCGTTCGTGACAGAACGGCGGTTCGGTTCTCTTGGTCTTGAGCGGCGGCTCGACCCCTCATCCCGAACGGCGATTCGGTTCTCTTGGTCTTGAGCGATGGCTCGACCCTTCTTCCCGAACAGCGATTCGGTTCTCTTGGTCTTGAGCGGCGGCTCGACCCCTCATCCCGAACGGCGGTTCGGTTCTCTTGGTCTTGGCGGCGGCTCGCCCCTCTTCCCGAACGGCGGTTCGGTTCTCTTGGTCTTGAAGCGGCGGCTCGACCCCTCATCCGAGCAGCGGTTCGGTTCTCTTGGTCTTGAGCGGCGGCTCGACCCCTCATCCCGAACGGCGGTTCGGTTCTCTTGGTCTTGAGCGGCGGCTCGACCCCTCATCCGAAGCGGTTCGGTTCTCTTGGTCTTGAAGCGGCGGCTCGACCACTCATCCGAGCAGCGGTTCGGTTCTCTTGGTCTTGAGCGGCGGCTCGACCCTACTTCCGAAGCGGCGGTTCGGTTCTCTTGGCCTTGGCGGCGGCTCGACCCTCATCCGAGCGGCGGTTGGTTCTCTTGGTCTTGGCGGCTCGACCCCTCATCCCGAACGGCGGTTCGGTTCTCTTGGTCTTGAAGCGGCGGCTCGACCCTTCTTCCCGAGCAGCGATTCGGTTCTCTTGGTCTTGAGCGGCGGCTCGACCCCTCATCCCGAATGGCGGTTCGGTTCTCTTGGTCTTGAGCGGCGGCTCGACCCCTCTTCCCGAACGGCGGTTCGGTTCTCTTGGTCTTGAGCGGCGGCTCGACCCCTTATCCCGAACGGCGGTTCGGTTCTCTCTGTCTTGAGCGGCGGCTCGACCTCTCATCCCGAACGGCGGTTCGGTTCTCTCGGTCTCGAGCGGCGGCTCAACCATCGGTTTGCTGGGTCTCGAGCAGCAGCTCGACCATTTGTATCATGGCAAGTCACCTCCCCAAACACAGTCTCCGCCAGACCGCCCAAATGCGACCGGGTTTCGAAAAATATAACCCCAGCCCTCAGAGCTAGTCCCGCATGAGGGGCTTTTTTCGAGGGGGGTAGTGTTATGGGTATTAAATATGACGTGACATCGGATCCTGTGTATCATGCCTGGATGACGTCATAGCCCCTCCTGCGTTCTACTGTGGCCGGCGTCAACACTCAGACATCGTCTTCCATCGCTTCTCCCCAGGTCCGTGCGTAGGCCAGCCACGGCATCAGCCTGCGGAACCAGGTCCGTGCCCCACCCTCAGACGCAACCAGAAACATCTCAATCACCCGATCTATATAAACCCCTGAAGAGTCCTGTTCAGGGGGGACCGCTGGCGGGAACGATCCGCTAACCTCCTTATTCTCCTCAGTGAAAGCTAACTTGAGCGTCGGAGGGGTCGGGCGGAGCAACCTCCGACCCGCCTTTGTGCAGGGACAGGTCCAGACAACGATCGCGGGTGGCGGGGTCTCCCCCTCTCATTTCTTCCCGACCGGGACATCGTCGAAGAACCACGATCTCGATCGGCTCGGACCCAACCGCGACGACCTCGGAATCTCGGAGTTAAAGCCGCCCATTCCTAGGTCACGGTAAAAAGTTGTTTGCACTAACAGTAACCATGATGCAATCTTACAACAAAATTGCGCTTCAAGATATAATAGCAAGATGAAAGGCAACATCATCCAAGACATATCAAGAGGATGAATACCTGTGTCGGGCAGCAATCTTCCCTTCTCCCATTTCCAGATCATTTCTAACAAGCAAAACCTGAACAATTAGAACATGAAGATGGTCGAAAACACGAATATGCTAATAAAGGCAGCAACTTTAGATTAAAGATTATGGCATTCCAGGAATCGAGAAGGACTACAATAAAAGACTACATTTTTGCAGATCTGGGATGATTCAGAAGTCATCGAAAGAACAAGAAGAATAAGAAAGACTAGAAATGAGATACCATGTCGAAACTTTCAAGAATTTCAGCAAGCGTTTTGATCCCGTGAAGGGAGGGCTTCTTCTGCATGGTCCGCTCCATATACTTGGGCTAGACGGGAGCGTCGTCGGCCGAAAGGAGGCAACGGTAGTCCTATCAGCGAAGGCTCGACCCAAGAAGTTGGGAAGGAAGGCCACTCCCGGTCTCCTTGTGGGCGAGGAGAAACCCTAAGGCGAAGTATCCGAAGCCAACCAAGACGATGATGGAAATGCTGAGGAGAGGGAGAGAGAGAATTCCTTAGAGAAATCATACATCCATGGATGGCCGAGAAGGATGGTGAATACGAAATCGCCGTCGGCGGTGGAGCAGAGGCGGACTGTGAGTCCCTGGCGCCGGAGCAGAGGGGCTCTCAAGGCTCGGAGTCGGAACGACGGAGCTGGCGGATCGAGTTTGCATATAAGATTTGGATCTGCATCGTTGTCGGATTCAGTTAAATCCAACCCGAAATCGTATTGAACGCTGCCACATACAGTCGGAGTGAATCACCCCTGAGAAATTTTTTTGTGTTTTGGGGTGATTGCGTGGCCCCCTAACTTTAGCTATCTTTTCCATCTTCATCGTGAAATTGTGGAACTTGCAATCTTTTTTTCAAATAAAAAATTAAAATCGTAAATTTTGTTCATTAATTCGCATATATGTTAGTCCATACATGAATTTATGTACAAGTAGACCTTCATTATTATGCTCATCCAATAAAATATGATGACGGTTATTGTGCTTTCGAGAAGTAAGGATGATTCAACGGGGATAATAGTAATATGATTTTTTTACATAGCACTATGTAAGAAATTATTAAACTTAAAATTATATATATATATATATGTGTATGTGTGTTTGAGTTAATGAAACATTTAGGAACTTCTAATTGTAACAACTCAAGAATTTTACTCTACATTCTGAATTAAGTCACCACTTAATAAGTAAATAGAACTCAAATTCATGACAACTCATACTGCATATTAATTGTTTGAATAAAGTTATTATGTAAAAAAAATTGTGTTCAATCCAGGGCCCAGTAGTTAATACATGGTTTTTTGTTTTGGCAGCCTATCATTAATCATCTTACACCTAAATTTTAAATTACTAAAAAATATATCAACTTGACCAAGTTGGCATTGAAGCCAATCCTTCCCAGGACTTAGTGCGGTAGGTTTGCTTTAACTAATGCTTTGCAGAATCTGCAGTGCTTTTGTGCCATTGGAATTTGGAGGTATAAAATAAAATGAATTGTTGTAGACTATTCACTCCACCAAAAATATGTAATGGACAAATTTAGTGTCTAAAAGAATTCTTCTCTGTGTCATTCTTTAGTGCCTGCGTAGAATGTTTTAACATTTTACTCTACACCTTGGTATTGGTATCATAAACTATATACGAACCATAATTTATTTCACTGAATAGAGCACACACAGATAGACGCCACAAGAATCAATTGTTGGGGAAAATTATGTCGACGGAGTGGGATGGGGGAGGAGTGCAGCTCCATCCGTCTCATTCTCATCCCCCATCTTATCTCTCGTTTAAATGGGATAAATGAGGATAACAAAATTCTTTTTGAGAGTCAAGAACATATAAATTCTTGGTATTCTTTTTAATTAATTATTTTTTTATTTTTTAAAAAATAAAATTATTATCAAAATTAATTAATAATATTAAAATTTTAAAAATAATAATAACAATTAAATGTTGAATGTGTACCCTAGAACGTGAGGAGGGAGGTTTTAATATTATTTTATCTAGTTCAATTAAATCAAATAATTTATAATTGATTCATAATCGATGTAACCAAGTTTTAACTTAATCTACTGTGAGTCAAACATTTATGTCTAGCATCTAGGCCCACACATGATATCCGTTCTCATCCCATATCTATGTGACTAATTAAATATATTTTTATTCTCATTTATTTCTCTTATCTCCATGATATCCTAAAAATAATTGATACCTCTATATCCACTATCAATAAGAATCTTAAGAAATATGTTGAATTAGGATTCATGTAAACAATAGAACATGTTTTTATGGTGACAGGTTTGGATGTTTGCATGCCGAGTTTTTGACGTTTGGAAGCCAACCAATGGAATAAAATAAACATAAAAGAAGTTTTCTTTCAATATAAGTATACGTGGAAGAGGGTTATTTTGTGAAGAATTTACTTCTTAATTATAATTAGGAGTATTATAGAATTTGATGATTATATGTGCAAGAATTTTGAACAACAAATTCTAGCATTTATCTCGACAAGATATGCATGATCATAACGAAGAAAACGAAGTGAACATGTGGACAAGACATTTAATGTCTTGAAAGATACGTGTGTGGGGCTTCCGTTTGGGTCATTCTCATTATTTATTTATTATTTTTATTATTATTATTATCAAATAGAAAAAAAAGGAACACTCAATCAACTTCATATTAGAGAACAACAAATAACCTGTTGGTTTCTTCACTTAAATTTAAAATTCCCACTTAACTGTATATTGATAGAATAATAACAAGAAGAGAAATGCTTTATGCAACTATTTTACAAAATTTTAAAACTGCAAAAAAAAAAAAACACTCGATCAACTTAAAATAAGAGTTTTTTTTTCTTGAGAAATTTACAAAAGAAAAAAAGAAAAAATAAAAGATGATGAGACAAACAATCATTTCTTTTTTTTTTCTTTTTAGACAAATTAGATCAGTACTTCTGGTGATGATTCCCCGTCAAAGTTCGGATAAATTTTACCAGCGAGCACCACCAGTTTGAGCTAATGGCAGGCCTAATTTTGGGAGAGTGAAGTAACACGGCTTCAATTCGTGAGCTAAGAACAGAGGAGGAGCCCGTTGGAATCATCAGACAAAGTTAGGTGCCTGCTCACCGCACCGAGGTACAATGGCAGGCCACATGCTGCCCCGATTAGCCACTAACCAACAGGAGGAAGACTCCATTCCCAAAGGCTTCACTCGAGATAGGTGTTTGATGAGACGAACATGGGTGGGACCCATCGGCCAAACATGCACAACGCCATGGAGTTCACGTTCCCCTCCTCGCTCCTTTCCAGGTCTGCCCAACCCACAAGAATCCCAAGGTAAAGGATTGAAACCCAGGAATCGCTCCTTGCAGGACCAGCTGCTGGAAAGGATGGTGGACCAGCCATGGTGTTCCTAAAGAAATCCACAAACAAAGTGTTTTTTTTCTTCTTTTTTTTGTTGTTGTTAGAAAAATCCTAAGAAACTTTATAAATAAATGATTTTTTTAAAAAAATAATAGATAGAAATAAGATTTTTTTCAAACAATAATAAACGATGAGGATGAGATTTGAGCACATAACCTTGTAATATTCTGTAAGAACTTTTACCAACTAAGCTAGTTAGCATCTCCAAGATTGTTAAGATTATATATATATATATGATACTTCAGGTATTATTGATTATTATATATAGTTAAAACAATAGTAAAATATATGAATATATCAAGAAAAGAAAATCTAATGAGAAAATTCAAGAAATATGCTAAGAGTACATCCAAATATACAAAAATAAAAAAAAATAGTCTAGATAATTTTGTCCACTGGGAACTTCAACTGTGTTTTAGAACCTAAAAAGTGTACCCGAGAGTACATCCAAATACACAAGTCCAACAAAGATAACAAGAAATGCATTTTAATATAATTATAACATATTATATATATATAATATTAAACTTTACCTTTGCGAGAAAGAAAAAAAAAAGAAATAAACTTCGATGCCGTGATATATTGTTTTAAATGATCATGATTGGAGTCACCCAAATAGATTAAGCATAAATGTCAAACGAGAAAATAAAGTAGACCAAAAAGCCTTGATAGGACCGGCTACCCTACATGAGGCCTTCTAACTCATAATTGTCCTTTTTTTTTTTTATGACTCCCCTCGGAAGCATGTCGGTCACGCCATTGGCCATGACAAACTCGTGCAACATTTGAAGTCGCCTTGATTGCCGATAGAGAGAGGACAGATGGACATGTCGAGCAGCTTCATTAAAGCCCGGTGTTGAAACTAAGCGTGCACCGCTTTCTAACAAACCAGAGTGGAAGACGTAAAGAGAGAGATCTTATTATCATGTGAGAGCGATAAACACCGAGTCTCTTCTTTTTTTTTCTCTCTTTGTACGAATCAAATAAAATATAATTTTAACATCAAAGATAAGATTATAAATAATTTAACGATCCATACACACTAATATGATAAAAAAATAAAATAATGAACAAATGGTAAAATAAGATTTATATATTTCTTTTTGTTGAAGAGGAAGAGAAAACTCGAAACCAAAACCAAAATTCAGACATCAACAAATAAAGAATATATCAAAAAATGATATAACATTTTAACATAAAAAATGTACACTTTATTTCAGCAGCTTTACCGTCTACATCAAAATGTGACCTTACATGAGTCCATGGAGAGACTACGTTTTGTTGACGGAGCCATGCTTATAACGTCATCTGTCGAGGGATTACTTTCTTCTGCCTCTCCAACGCTTCGATTCAGAGGAATCAGAAACAGCGGTCAAGCAGAGGACGCCGAGTGCAAAAGCTGCGTGCAGAGGCATATATAAAAGAGAAGGAATCCAGTGTCAGCCACGAGTTAAAAAAAGGAATAGTTTAAATCGAATCCTCCACGTGACAAAACTCAAAAGTCGTCATCCAAGAAATGGGACCACTGTTTTACCTTTTCTTTTCTTTTCCCTTCCTTCCAATATTAGCATCTCTCTCTCTCTCTCTCTCGTACGTTGCGTTTGCGTTTCCTTGACGTTCAGAGCCAGGAACGAAGGAATGTGGGTGTGCGAGTACAGGAACTGGTTTGATTTAAGGCGCACCAGTCCCGTGACGCTGCCCTCGTCTATGACCTGAGAAGAGAGCGAGCCGTGAGGAGGCAGGAACAAGGCGTGATGGAGAGGAAGGACGTGAAGACGCACCCTGCAAACAGGTACCGGTTGCTCTTGTTCTAACTTGCAATGATCTCACGGCTTCCACGTCTCGGATTCTGTCTGAAATCTTCTTGCTGTTGGTGATGGATGTTCTAGCTGTCGAGAATATGCTCGGTTGTAGTTGATACCGCTCTTCTCTGCATCTGATTCCATGTATAAATATTTCTCATTTGCTTTGGGTGGTTGTGTTGCTTTGTGGGAGATTGTTGAGGAGGCTGACGACGACAACGGCGAACCCACCGGCTGCTGCGTCGCCGTTCACCATCTTCTACGCCGGAAAGGTCAGAGTCTACAACGCGATCCCGCCGGAAAAGGTATCTGACTCCGGATCTAGATCCGTTTAGTTGGAACATCTCCCCACACTGCACGCTTTGGACTCGCCACTCGAGCTGAAGCTTTTGGGTGGACACTGAAGCAGGCCCAGGCGATCATGCTCATCGCCGCCGCCGTTGCTGGGGCTACGAGGGTATCTGGCGACAGAACTCCTGCTGCAGCCGAGAAAGCCCCAGCAATTGTCGGCCCCAGCGCCACCGCGGCCGCCGAGGCGCTCGGGCCGGTGCTCACGAGGTCTCTGTCACTGCAAAGCTCCACGGCCGGCGGGCAGCCCCAGCCGCAGCTGATGCCCACCGCCAGCGGCGCTCTGTGCAAGCTGCAAGATGGTCGGAACTCCCCCCTCTTCCTTGGTTCTAGTGGTTCCTTTTCTCCACCTTTAGTTCACAGATGAGAGATTATTAGTGACTTCTCTTCATGCTTGCTTGCAGAACTGCCCATGGCAAGAAGGCACTCGCTTCAGCGTTTCCTGGAGAAACGCCGGGACAGGTGAGCTTCCTGCTCCACGTTCAACTTGTTCTTCTCTCCATGTTCTCTCTCCTTTGACGGTAAATACTCCTGTTGATTCGTGTCTGATCACGTATAACTTCAATCCAAATCCATATCAGTTGGCTTGATTTAGGCAGTATACTGCACAGTTATCAGCAATCTATAAACATAGAATAATACCTGATGACATTCCTTTCATGTCTTGAAGTCACATCTTGATTAATTCTTTAATAATCCGTTAAAATGAACCCTAGAGAATAATTCATAAATAATCTTGTCATGACACCATTAAGATTATGTGCATCTAAAAATTATTATTATTATTTCAGATATTTAATCTTGATATTCCAAATACCAAGTCCCTTTTTTTTTTTTTTTTTTTGGGTGGACATAACATCACCCTGGAGATAAATACTACATTCTTGGTGCTGAAAAATCTTGAAGCCCCTTGATGTGCGGATACCATGGACTTGGACACTCTATCCACAAAATATTCCACAGGGTAAAAGGAAACCCTCAAATTAGATTATGTTCGTTTCGGTTAGAATTGGGGATTTGGGGAACATGAGGGTGAGGTCGCAGGTCGACATTTCCAATGTTATCGATGTGACGCGCACACGGGTGATTCAACCGTGCGAATGCCCCTTACTGGTTTACCAGCCTCACCTCCTCGTATGGTGACTAGAGGCAGAGAGGGTCCCACATGGGGCCCTTTGACATGAGATCGATCCATACTACAAAATTTGGCGTTTCCATTATATATGCCTGTCAAACCTCTAAATCATCTTCCCAATGACTACTCTGTGCAGGCTGGCAAACAGAGCCCCCTATGCTGCAGAAAAGTCCTCGGACATGGAAGTGGCCTCGGAGGAGAGGCCTCAACTCACCTAATCAGCTTGCAGTTCGTCACTGCCATACGAAACTTGATTAGGAAAAGCTACTATGCTGCCACTTGTAGTTGAATCATGAACTTTGTATCAGGCCGCCTTAACTGATGTCTCTCACTGCATCATTTTACTGTCTATGATGAACCTCTTGCATTCATGAACATGCAATTATTACTAATGATAAAGTGCTGTGTGGCATGCAGTATCGATGTTTGATACACAGGTTTAGACATTAATTTCTGCTTCCTAGCACCGAGATCTAGTGATACTGTCCTTGTGATCTTATAGCAAACTGTAAGTGATGTAAAAAGAGCGGCGAACACTTGCAGATTTTGTCGTAACAACAGGGGCCAGTCGCACAGTCCGGTGGTAGTAGTTATCAGACACGGAGGATTTAGCCACCGATCACTGCAAGGAGGGTAGCAGATACACCTACGAGGCAAAGCAATTAGCAAAACAACAGCATGAGAACAATTAGTGTCCGAAGACATCAAGCTGAAACGTTGTTAGCAATGGTTTTGCTGTACCAAGTCTCGAAGATGATGCAAATGCTGGTATTGCCGGAAGCTGTGCATACACATAATACAGTAGAAAGGCTGCTAATGACTTCTGACTTCCACTTCTAACATATGGCTGATTCCATCAACTTTGATGATGGCAATCAAGACAGCAAATTAGTTTGAACTCCCAATTCGACGGCAAACTATATCTGTATTAACGAAAAACAGGTTCACAAAGCATATAAAACACAACACCATAGAGTAATCAGAATATTATATGCGCGGAAGGTTCATCATTCCAAGAACATGGACAAAGGCATTGTAAAGCATCTAATGCTAGACCATCAAAGAGCAGAATTGTCAATCCACTCCTTTCAGTTCGAATGTACTTCTTCGCATATCTGACATTCTAAATCTACAAAAGCAATTGATCAAGGGAATGAAACTACAGAGAAGAAGTCATACTTATCCAAGATTCATAACCTTTGAATAAATCAGCCAGATCTACAACCATGAAAAAAATTTTAAGCAGTCCAAGATGTTTTACCCATTACAGTAGCTAGTGCCACCAATTCTAAAGTTCCCAGGTCAAATGGATCAGATGTCTAAGTGAGGCCAAGAACAGGATCCATACAATGGAACTGCTTATAGACCAATTGAGTCCAACCCAATCGGATGTCAACATGTAGATATACACACCCAGCAGGTTTTAAGATATTTAATAATAGACTCATGTTTAGTTTGAAAAATTGTAAAAAGCATTTAAAAAAAAATTAATCGGAACTTGACTAGGCCAATCGTCAAACTCCCAAAATGAATTAAACGGGCTAAGAACAAAATAGAACCTGCAATCTCTATTTCTCAAGTCAAATTTACAAATTTAAAAGAAAAAAATATGACCACCTGATTGAAACAGGAATTAGTTGGTGAAAAAACTCCCTATTTTGTGGCCCAATCTCCAATATTTTCTTCCCTCAAGGTAGAACTTGAACAAATACATTTCAATATAAGATGGAACATAACCATCTATTAGTTAAAGAGACCTTATGTTCTGAATTGCCTGGTTATAATTCTTCCAATCATAATATATTCACTTCATATTCACTAATTAAGATTCTTTGAAGGATAATCACATCAAATAGACTGATATGGCATAAGTTATGAGATAAGAAGGTACAAAATTGTTTTAACTTCAACCAATTATTAAACTGTCCTAAACTAGAGTTAAAGTACCATCTTAATACTCTTCCAATAAGCAGATATGCAGCAACTAAAGACTGTGTGTCACAAGGCAGGCGTAAATTGAGTTGTCAGAATCTGATAATAGCACGATGTAGGTGCCATTAACAAGCGCAACATGGTACATGATACACGTAACACTGTAGATACTGTGTCATTGTCAATAGACAAAAGCAGCATATCAGACATTCCTTTAGTTCTAAAAGTTGACAAAGGCTCTACTTTCAATTTCTATCTTAGAATGATTACAAACCAATGACGTACTGTTTTTCTTTTAGAAAAATATGCTAACTGCAAGTTAGCATATAAAAGCAAATCAAATATAAATATATCGCATATTGATTTGTACATGTTATAATGAAGTAAAAAATGTACATCATCTTTTCCTAAGACCTTTGACTGTCTTCTTCTGGAAATGAGATGCAGCTAATATAACTTGAAGCTTCATACAGATTTTTCATGTTGCAAAACATTAACTTATAGCAAAATTAAATAGGGCTTTCAGTATAAGGGTTTTTGTTTATCTTTGTTTTGCAAGAAGGGCAACACACCTACAAACAAGCTAATTTTTTTAGTTTAATTCCAAATGAGAGACCATAAAAACTAAATTTACTGGAAAAGGGAAGAGCTTATCAAACCGATAATAGAATGTACATGGAACAAGATACGTCAAGCTCCAATTACAAGCATCTCTCAGCATTACTTGTTGAATTGTGAAAGAATTACACATTAAATATCTTAAAAGGTCCCATTATATACAGCATTTGCGCATCCAATTTATGTGCTTTAAGCAACAAAGATTCACAGCGACAAGTACACGATCCAAAGGAAGCTTATGGGAAAGAAGGCACAGAGGTAGAGTCAGGGGTTACCACCAACGAGGGCCGCGTAAACCGGCGTCAACTTCTTCTCCTTGTCGACCCCTCCCTCATCGCCTCCTCGGAGCGGTCGTCGTCGCCTTCGCCACCACCCACGCCGTGATCGGGCCCCTCGACTCCTCCTGCTTCGACGTCTTGTACATCTACCTCGACATCCTGGGCCTCGGAATCGGCGGCGGCGGCAGCTCTGTGATTTCCGTCGATCAAGGGGAGGAAGTTGAAAGGAAATGAGGCGGCCGGGGGATCGAGGGGCGGAAGAAGCGCGCAGTGGGGAGAAAGATAAGGGAGGCGGTAGCCGAGTGGCGGAGGAGGAAGAGGGACGTAGGCAGCGATGCGACGGTCATAGTGGCGGCGGAGGCAACTGCCAGTTTTCTCGTCGTACGAACGGCGAACCAGTGGAGCTAGGGTTTAACGCCTCGATGAGCGCAACAGATCGACGTGGCGCTCATCGGGGATACGAGAGAAGTGGGACCAGGTCAGTGCCTTCTTGATGTTCTCCAACGCCGCCTGCATCACCCGTCTTTCAAGTCGTGACACGAAACAACTCTGCGCTCTTCAAACGTTCTCGAACATGAGGATCAGATGTTCCAACCAAGTCAAGAAATTGACAGATTCCCACGTCGCCCTACGGCAAACATGCGAATTCTGTTGGTTCCCACTCGGCCACTGTAATGGGAAAAAAGCCGTCGCCCTGCCTATATCTTCACAGCCGATCCTCACCCACCTCCGAGTTGCACCCGCCGGTACATCTGGAAAATTCTAAACGTAATGATGCAAGGAAGGAAGAATCTTATGTGTCAGAGAGAGAGAGAGAGAGAGAGAGAGAGAGAGAGAGAGAGAGAGAGAGAGAGAGTGCTTGGATTTTAACACGTCATCACATCAATCGGCTTAATCTGATGACGGAGGCAGAGTTAGACGTCAACGATATCAAGTTTTGATGCGACAAGCTAAAATTGCTTTGAGATTCGCGTAACTGTAATGGATAGGGATCATCCTGCGGAAGATGGAACAGTAAACCAGCTTCCGGCCTCTCTAAGTATAGAAATGGTTGTGGAGAAGAGGAAGGAGCGGTGGGCATTGCAGCTCGGAGCAGTGAAGGATAACGCCACACCTTCCCAATATCCATGGTAAGCCGCCCGAATCCATGCCACCTCCCCAGACATAAGCGAATGCAGCTCCTTCGCATTTGCCCCCGCTTCATTTCCATCCAGGGAGCCTTGTTTCCCCTCCCTCCCCCCCTGCCCTCCTCGTCCTCCGCTCGCAGCGGCCGCTGTCGTCGACCGGCCGGTGCTTGATGCTCTTCTCGAGAATTCGCTGGAGGAGGAGGAGCGCAGGCGTTGAGAGTGAAAGAAGTGATGACGAGCGAAGAGATGCTGCAGCATTGTCTGCTGTCGAAGTCCTCGGAAAGCGAGGGGGAGGAGGACGAACAGGCGGTGGTGATCGACGATCCTCCCTTGACGTGGAATGCCGGTAGTGCCGCCATGGGAGGCAGCAGGAAGAGGTTGCTCTCGAAGCAGCTGTCGATGAAGGAGACAACGAGGGAGGCCAAGTGGGAGAAGCGGAGAAGGCAGATACTGCACAGGAGGCACATGATGATGCAGGCGGGAAACGAAGAGGAGAAGGCCGTCGAGAAGGAGCCCGGCGATGACGGCGAGAGGAGGCTGAGCGGAAGAGTGAGGAGCCTGACCGATGAGGACCTTGATGAGCTGAGGGGATCCATAGAACTTGGGTTCGGGTTCAGCGAGGAGGAAGGCGGCCATGACCTCCGCCACACCCTCCCCGCACTCGACCTCTACTTCGCCGTAAACCGTCAGCTCTCTGACCCCAAGCTGCGATTCTCGCCAAGCCCCGCCTCGACCCCGACCTCCACCTCGTCTCCGTCAACCTTGTGCGGCCCTCTGAGCCCCCGCAGCCCCGATGAGCAGACGCGTTCCAGCTCTTCCGAGGCCTGGAAGATATTCAACCCAGGTGCTGATCTACAACACCAGGTCAACCTATCGATCTAACACATATAGATCGGAACTGTTGATGACTAATAGGGTGGTTTGGGTGCTGAACAGGAGACAATCCGCAGCATGTGAAGGCGAGACTGCGGCACTGGGCGCAGGCTGTGGCGTGCGCTCTCAGGCAAAGCAACTGACAGCGATCTCGTGCATGCGAACCCTTCCAAGAGAAGAAGCCGTAGATATATTCGAGTGATCTCTCACATCCATTTATATAGCTTGACCGTTCTACTTCGTCATCCCCTATTTGATACTTCTGCAAACTGTTACTGTTTGATGTCGGTTCAGCATCCTGTATGACTCACTCTTTTTTCTTCTTGTTTCTTTTCTCTGTTTTTCTAGTGTCATCAGCACCATAACATGGACAGTAAATAGGAAGAAAATAAGCTTGCACCCATGGAAGGAATCATTGGATATAGCCTGTCACCAAGAGAGATGATCCAGCAAGAGCAGCAAGTAAACTTGGTGAATTCAATGGGAAGCAATAGTTTTTCTGGTGCCTCCTTTTGACAATGTTATTGATGTTTTTTTTTTTTTGAAACCATTTTTGTAGTTTGTCTTCTCACCCTGTCCTTTTTCACCATCTACTTTTTTTTACTTTAGCAATTAATCTGATATCCATCCTTTAGAGTATACACTTACATATTATTTGCTCTGCTACTGCTTAATTGATGACATCTCACGACTTATGAATCAAGACTCAGTTACATCAATCCATCCATCGCTTCAGGATTCTCCAAATCAAATATGATATGACAAAACTTGCAAATCTTGAACCGAACACTATATCAGTATTTTATTATAAGATCGATATTTAAGTTCAAATGGACAAGATGATCACGAAGAGGAAGAAAAGAGAAATAAACGACGAACCAAAGAAGAGAATTATTAGGCGAAACTTGGACTTGACCTTCACAAGTGGAAGAGTTTTCAGGGATCAACTCAAGTCCATCAACTTGGTTGACAGGAGTCTGCTGGGTATCACCAAACCGGGCTGGCGACGGCGTCGTCCTCACACCCACAAAGAGACGCAAGAAGGACGTCGTCATCAGCATAAGATGCGAAGAGGAGCTTACTGATTCGATGGTCCGGATCGCGTGAATGCGTTTCCCGGGTCAAATTTTTTGGGCGCCGAAGGCACTGACTCCTAATCCGACCACGACCAAGCTGTGGCAGCGATTACATGCTGCACGGCCGCCTTCGCAGTAGACCGCAGCCCATCAACGTTGAATTCTCTCGCTCTCGGTTGCTCATCTTCCTCCGGTTTGCACTCATACCCCACCTTGAGTTGAGTGTTATACCTCCACGCTCAGTCGCAGCTTCCCACACGTCTAAGACTCTCTTCTGTTCAAGCAAGTATATATACGTTGTTGCTTCTTTCTCGACGAACTGCAAGAGGAGGGTAGAATGTCCACATCCGATCAATCGATGGGAGGCGGAGGGGGCGGCGGTGGCGATAATGCTGGCGTGAAGATAAGCAGCGAGATTGTGGTGGCGGTCATCATCTTCTTCTTTATGGTGGTCGTCCTGGCCTTCTTCTTCTATCTATACGCCAAGCGGCGCTTGCGCTCCGCCCTCCGCGCCCGCTCTCGGTCTCGCTTTCACTTCGCCGCCGCCGACCCCGGCCCCCTTCCCGTCCCTGGTCGTGGCCTTGAAGCCGCCATGCTTCGGTCGCTGCCCGTCACCGTTTACCGGGCGGCGGACTTCAGGGAGGGGATCGAGTGCGCCGTCTGCCTCTCCCAGTTGACTGACGGTGAGGTGGCTCGGCTGCTCCCTAAGTGCGGCCACGGGTTCCACCTCGACTGCATCGACATGTGGTTTTGCTCTCACTCCACTTGCCCCCTTTGCCGAAGGCCCGTCGGCATCAACCCAAATGCCGAGCCCGTGTCAGGGTTACCGACCGTTCATGCTCAGATGAATGCAGGGAATTCTGTAACAACTGCTACAGTAGCAAACAGAGATGGCTCGCTGGAGAGTTCTTCAAGCTCTTCCGGAGCACTTGTGATCGAGATACCGCGGAGGGTAGCGGAGGGGTTCCCGCCGGTGAGTAGGCTGACCGCGGAAGAGGCAACATCGCCTGTTCCAACAAGGTTTAGGTCGCTGATGAGGCTGTGGAGCCAGGGGAGGCGGGCTGCCGGTCCGTCACATAGCCCCAGTGAAGGAGGCGACACAGAAGCGATGGGGGAGGGATCAAGAGGGAAGCATTAATGCATCAAGTTCCGAGCTGTATAAACTTGATTTCTTTATTCTATTGAGGTGGCGAATAGTTATTCACAAATTAGTCGCTTAGATTCATTCTCATGTGTCGATCCAAATGCATATACCGTTTGTAATTGGTATGTACATCGAAAACACGGCCTAATCAATTGTGAAGTCTCTCTTATTTTGCTCACTATAAATACTCACACGCAAAGTAAACAATAAAAGATGTCCTAAATAAAAACTAATTTAATAATTTATAATAACATCGATCTTACGTTAAAATTTTACCTTCATCATTTATTTTTTTGTAAAAAAATAAAAATAAATACATTGATTATTAAGTATAGCAAATATGATGGGAGACATCAAATACATTGGGTTGAACCACCTAGGCTTGACACAACTTAAGTGAAATCATACATGATAAATAAAACATCATTACATAATTTCCTGATAATAATATTTGAATAAAATCATCTTAGTCCATATTGATCTTGTTAAGATAATGATTCATCATTTTAGCTTGAGTTTATCATTTTATAAATGAAAGATATACTATACAAGGTTTGAGAAATATTAACTTTTCATATTTAAAATAAGAAAAAAAAAGTCAGAAATCTTACCATCATGAGTTGGGTTAATATATATCATATCAGATGAATTAAACCCAAAAGTTTAATCTTTTAGATTATGAGTTAGACCTAAAAAATATAATTTTTTTTAATTCTCATCCTTTAAAATATGAGGTTATTTTCTCATGATGTCTCTCTTCACCACATGAATATTCTCAATAACTTCCTCTATTCGTGTGTGGATTTATTTTTTCCTCTTACTTTTAAGGGTGTTTTGTTAGATATTATCAAAATTTTTTGACGTTCTTATCTATGTTTATTTATCACGATGCGATTCATCTTAATTCAATCAAATCACGATTTGAGTGGTTCAATCTTAAAAAAAAAAAAAAATTCAAAACTAACTTTGTTAACTCAAGTTTCTGCTCTCCACATAAAACTTTTTTCTCTAACACCCCTATCTCTTTTCTCTTGGCTTGTTTCTGAGATGCCATGAAGAGCGCATCATCAATCCAATATATTATCCTAATGATGAGCAGATGGCCCAGTTTAGTTTATAATGGGCTTTAATAGTTGATTGCCCATTTTTCTTTTAACCTAAACCTAGATCTAATAAGAGGGGTATGGTTACTAAAAAAATAAGCAAAAAATTATAGCAAAAAAAGCAGAAAACTGTAATAGTAATGTGATTCAAAAAAAAGAGAGAGAAAATAGTAGAAAAATAAGAGAAAAATAAAAGGGAAGAAAACAAGAACAACATTGAGACTGTTCTTAATCATCCAAATAGTATTCTCATATCAGGTTAAATCAGATTTATAGTAAATTTTTACTGTGATTACTTGAAGAGGTTTTGGATATTATGCATAGTGACGTAATCCTTATATCTTAGTTATTCTCTTATGATTATTATTTAGGTTTTGGGCAAGAGACTTTGAGATTTGTGTATTTATTATTCTTGTAATGGATTTTCTCTAATTTGTCCCATAGTTTTTACCTTTCATGTTGGAGGGGTTTCTATATAAATTTTAGTATCTTATTTGATTGTGATTTTCGTTTAATTCCATTGCGTGTTAGACATGTTAGTATTTGTTTGCATACAAAATTTTTTCTTTTTTATCCCATCATCTAAATCATAATATCTAACCCTAATGAAATAAGAACTCATAATTCAACTTGTTATCAGTAAAAGTAATATAAATGGCTCATTAGCACCTTATATCATCATTATGGTCATCTCCAAGAGCCTCATCATCACGTTTTTAAACTATTGATTGACACAGTCAAATTAAATAAATGAAATAGTTTCAGCTAGTGTAACAAATGAATATAATAGTCTGAGATCAACGATGGTGGTTATGTTTAGTTCTCACTAAACAGACTAAGTAATGCCCCCCCTAGGCACCCACTATAAAAGGGGTTGCACTAGCATGCTCAAGACATATTGAATAACTTGAGTCCAACCCATCCGACTTGACAGATCAAACTACTAATTTAAGCATTGAAAGAGTATTATCAAAAATGCACTTTTCTTAATTTTATAGGACTCAGATATTTGACTTAATGAGTTTCATATTAGGACTAGTTCGAAGAAAACCCAAGTTCGATTCAAGTTAGCTTTCAACTTAGATAACCAAAATATAATCTAATTATAATCAAATTTAAAGTAAAAATCTAAAAAGGCATCCAAAATAGTTAAAAGGAATACTCACATAGGTAATTATAATTTTTAAATATTAAAAAAATTATATAACCTATTTGATATTAAACATACACAAAGTTCTCTTCAACATATCATATTTCTATGAAAAAATTCCAACGATCCTCATATTAATTATATGATTAATGAGCAGTTCATAATAACAAAATATGTTAAGAACAAATTTGTCCCATTTTTTACTAGACAAAAACAAAATAAAGCATCATCGTATTTGAAAAATGAGAAATTTTGTGTTTACTCATGAAATTGTAAGAAGTCAATCTACCATTCTTAGAAGCATAATTCAGAAAATTGTAAACTTGGTATTTATTTATAAAATTAAAAGGAATAATTTTCCCTTATATATAAACATTATTAAGAAGAAAAGAAAGAAATTGAGCAATCAAGTCAAAGGTTCATTTTAGTTCCCTTATTCTGAATTGATGTGGAACAAAACATACTTATCAACTTAAAAATAATAAATAAATTCTTAAAATAATTTTTTTTGCCAATATGAAATATAAAGATGATCAATATATAATCTTATCTTTGTAAATATTTTTTTGTTATGTGCAAATTTCTTCGAAAGATAACACAAGATGGTTTTTAACATTAAAAGAAATGTTAAATCAATTAGAAGCAATGTGTCCAATAATGAAGGTAACAACACATCCCATACAACCATAGTAATGCTAAATTAAATAATCAATTTAATCAGTAAAATATTAATCTAAGAAGCCATCAAATAAATATCAGTATAAAAACTATAATCATGCTACTATTATGTGAAAAATCTTAATGTTAGAATTGAAATCAAATAATGATAGATCAAGATCAGAATTACATACCTTTTGATATCATTCAGAAAAATATTTATCAAGTTTGCAAGTGCGTCGTTATAATTCAAAAACTACAGCAATGACGATTTACAAAGAGAACTAGATTTACCTTCTCATATTTTTCTATTCTTTCACTATAAGTGATTAAATATGGACTAAGTGGAGATAAGAGAATATTTGTAATATCTCTTCTGTATGTTATTACGTATTAAGTCCTTAGGAGATCATATCTATTTGTAGTTGAGAGCAAAAAGTCTATAATAAATAAATAGAAGAGTTCATCCATCGATCATCTCTTAAAGAATCATATTATAATTGGACTTTCTTTCTATTGGTCAATAACTGTAATCAGAATCCAATTAGATCTATAATATATTTTATCAAATTAAATAGGATAACATAATCTAACATTCTTCTACTTGATCTATTAATTGATAAGATATAAAATAAACTTAAAATCAAATAAATAAAATAAAATTTTATTTAAAAATAATTTTACTAAATTAAATTTTAAAAATTTAGAAAAGCATTTTACACTTACACATGAATTTTATAAAACAAACTAATAAGTTCAATAAATATAATAATACTACATTAAGATATAATAATATTACATTAATATTGTCAGTCATAATGATTATATGTTATTAATGTTGTTAGAAAAGATTATCATTGATGTCTATATCAACATGATATGGCCCTCAACCAAGTGCAAGTGCAAGAAGCCATCCCAAGTAAAGCAAGGTCTTTCCAGCTTTGTTCTTGTGTAAAGACTGAGGTTGGATGGGGTTCTCCTGAGCCAATTCCTCCGATGTTTAAGTTAGTGGTCTTGTTTTTTCTTTTTCCTTTATTGGGGCACTATAAATATGTTTTTATATTAACTTTCAAAGAGGAAAGAATACCTTGTGTAGATCTTATAGAGTGAGTGATTTGTAATCGACTTAAACTCTGATCAAGGGGTACCTTGATCTTTCTGAAATATGTTTGTAATTGACCCGAACTCTATCTTGACCTTCTTGGAATATTCCTATGGATATTCTGTAGGGGAGCTGAGTTATAATCAATTCGAACTATCCCTTAATCTTCTTAGAATATTCTTAAGGATATTTCATAGGGGAGCTGATTTGTAACAAATTTGAACTGTCCCTTAATCCTCTTAGAATATTCCTATGGATATTCCATAGAGGATCTAATTTGTAATCGATTCAAACTACTTTTTGGATTTTCTAAGAGGTGTCTTAGCAACTCGGCAGCTTGGTAGCTCAAAAATTAACCCAAGTTGCTTTTTGGACCCTGACCTCTATGGATAAGAGAACATTGGTCCTAATATAGTACTAACATGGCAAATGATGACTAGCTGATATTATATTCTCTATCAAATGTTATACTCCTCTATCACAATACTATTGATTTTTTCCAATGTAGTCCATAATGACCCATATAATTTATCTTGTTAAGACAATCATATTATACATATATATATATATAAATAGGATAATAGAAATAAATAACTTTAATTAAGTAAGAAAAAAAATTAATTATAGTATCCACTTAAATATGCATCATCATATCTTTTATGAGTTGCTTACAAGTCTCATTTTAAAAAATATTATTTAAATATTTTAGACTATAAAACTTTAGTAAATGGATTCGTAATCATCAAAGTGATGCTCAGGTTTTTAACTGACACTAATTGTTTTGGACTCTTTCTTTAACCATAATATATTTTATCTTGATATGCTTAGTACTACTAGAGTACTTACTATTCTTAAAGAAAAAAGTTACTATGGTGTAATCACATAATAATTTTAGTGGCTTGACAATTAAGTCGGCCACACTAAGTTCTAAAATAAAATTTTATAGTAATAAAACTTGATTTGTGGCCTCAAAGCATATTACAAATTTAGTTTCTATTATTGATGATACAATAAGTGATTGCTTCATACTTTTCTAAGATATTATCCCTCAAGTTAATATAAATATGAATCCCATGGTGGGCTTCCTACTATCAAAATAATTTTCAAAATCAACATCTAAATATCTTATTATTTCAAATTGATTTGATCTTTTGTATGTGAGCATGTAGTCTTTCATCCCCTATAGATATTTCATCACTTTATTTACAATTTTTCAATGTTTCATTCCTAAGTTGATCTGATATCTACTCAACATTCCAATTGCAAAAGTGATATTTGATTTCATATAGGTTTGAGTATATAATAAAGTTTTAACGATGTATACATAAGGAATATTTTTTATTTGATTCATTTCTAAGTCATTCTTAGGATATTGATTTTAACTGAATCTTTTACTTATAATAATATGTGTATCATTAGATAAACAAGACTACATACTAAATCTCTTCAAACAATATGATTCTTATGAAAATCACTATTTTTCATAGTTTTTGAAAATGATAAGGGGTCTCTTTTAATTCATGTAATAATCTGATTCTTATAGATATATCGCATAATCATCAAAATTGACAACTCTTTTTTTCATTTCAGATCTTATCAAAATTATTGATCGTGGTTAGAAATAATTGAAGTACTCCTCGAGCAGGCCGAATGTGTCGTATCCATGCTTTCAAATACTAATTTATTCTCTTTGGTATCCGCAAACTTGCTAATGCACAATAGCTTCACCATTACTTGTTTACTCTAAGAAAATCATATTTATTGGTAGCCTTACCTTTAACAGTGTAGTACTCTTTTCTTACCCAAGCTTGTTGCTTTGCTTGTTCTGTCGTAAAAGGGGTGTATGTGTACTCTCTATCTCTCAAGGGGAGTTCAGATAGCCCCCTCTACGGTAACTTCACTCTACCACTTGCTTGTTCAGGTGCTTAGGTGAGAAAGGCCTTTCCTGTTCATTCCGCTGGCTAACGCACTTGTTCGAAAGCAAGTAATTTATACTAATCACACAGTGCAATGCACGCTTTCTTATTTTAGTCACTATCCCCTCTCTATCACCAATTCAATATGCATGAAAACTAATAGTATCACTAAGTCAATACGTATGATAGCTAATAGCATAAGGTGACTACTGACTATTGCGTCCTGCAACTCCAATAATAGTGTTTCTTCCCTTACTTATTGAAGAGAGTAGTTAAGAACTGAATGTCATCTAAACAACATCTAGATTAACATGAAAACTAATAACCTATAATTGTCGACACAAACTCACTTACATAACCACTCTAATTAGACAAAGGCTGCCTATTCGTGACCATCTGCTCACGGCTATCTAAACAGAACTTGCTCTTGCACCTTTGCTTGTTTCTTTTAGAACTCCACTACTTGATTTTTTTTTTTTTACTATTTTCTCTTATTGCCTTGCTTTTTGACTTATTTGTGTTGTTTGTTGGAGTGTTTTTTAATTATCCTCCGTTGGCTGACACTAGGATAAGGTACCGAGCCTTGCTTCAACAAACTCACGTAAGCTGAAGTTAGGAACTCACATAACTCCTAACGCTGAAGACAACGACTCACCAAACTAACACATGATTATTAATGTCACGTAACTCCTCAAATGAAGATACGGTGTTGATGTCACATTAGCAGTGACATCAATATCATGTAAGAGTTTATCAATATTATTTTATTATTTTCTCTCATTAATTCATTTAGTGATTTGAGAAACAACAATCTCTTGATTAGAAAATAATAAAAGAGCATCAATCTATATCTCTTCTTTATTAAAATTAATCTTCAAGATTTTTCACTCTTATTGATTTTATCATTTTCTAGAAATCATGCATTACTAAATTTTACTATCCTCATACTATGATTAAGATAATAAAATTTATATCTCTTGAAAATTTTCAGATAAATAATAAAATACCTAGAAATAGTTATTGGATTTAATTTTTTTCATGTATATGAGACTCTTATCTCTGTATGAAAACCTCAAATATATAAACATCTCAAAGTGGGTTTCATATTAGTTCATAATTTAAATTGAATTGATAGAACCGATTTACTAGGGACCATATTCAAGAAATATATAGTTGTCCTAAGAGATTCACTCCACATCGACTCAAGTATAGATGAATAATTAATCATGCTTTTAATCATGTCCATAAAATTATAATTTCACCTTTCAATAGCATCATCATGTTATAGCACACTTGGTAAGACATATCGAGCATAAATATCCTACTTTTCTATAAATCTAATAAAAAATTATGATTCTAACTTGACTCATCATATTTGTCATAAATTTATCACCTTTGTGAGATTTGACTATTTTAATTTTTTTATTTAATTATCTTTCAATTTCATTTATGTACACTTTAATAATATCAATAATTTGAGGCTTATTATGTATTAGATACACATAGTTATATCATGACAAAGTCACCTATAAATGTGATGAAATATCTTTTTCTATTGAAGCAAATAATACGAAGTGGTCCATAGATATCGATATAAATAATCTCAAAGAGTTTTTTACTTACTGTAGCATCTTTCTTTATGTGTTTAGTTGGATTTTCTTTGATATAATATATATAAACACTAAAATCAATGAAGTCTAAATCTTTCAAAATATTATCCTTTACTAATCTTTTAATTCTTTTCTTGAAGATATAACTCAAACATTTATGTCACAATATAAAAGATTTTTCATCATTGAAATTATGTTGATTATAGCATTACTAATATCTTTTTTGTTAGGATCGTAAAGGCACTAGGGAGGAGGTGAATTAGTGCTTTCGAAATGAAGAACTGATTCAAAAATTCGTTCGATAAATCGATATCAAAAATATATTTAACTTAGAATATGAGTATAAGCTATTAAATCAGTTAGCAATAGCAATTAAGAGCATAAAGGAAATACAAACCAGATTTATAGTGGTTCAGTCATCGTGGCCTCTATTCATTCCTGATTCCTCCTCCCTCAAGGCCATTGGCTTTTATTAACAATCTTTTTTTCAAAGATAAACTACATTTGTTACAACTCTTCTACTTTTCACAGGCTTATGAGAGAATCTTCACAACTCTCTTTTATAAGGAAATCTCTCTTTTATAAGGAAATCTTCATACACCATTTAAAATAATCTATAAGCTTAAGGAGGAAAGAACTCAACTTTTTAATAGAGTTTTCACACTTCAAAATCATAAGTTTTTGTTCTTTCTATTCTTGCACCCAACAAGTATGAGTGAAGTATTTATAGGCCCCAAATGACTTTAAAAATAAAACAAAAAATTTAAATCCTTGAGTTTTCGGGGTACTGACGATACTACCACCTACATTGGATAGTACTACCATCAGTATTGAGCTTGAGAGACTAGGCTCTAGCGATACTATCACTTGACACTATCTCGGAGACTATGTTCTGGCAGTACCATCGCCTGACTTCGCAATACCATTGCTGACTCTAGCGGTATGACCGTAGGGTTTTTAAAAAACGTATAGTCTATACTTTCTAGCTCACTAGCAGTACCACTACCTGACCCAATCTCAGGTAACTGAATTGGCCTTCCAATAGGCCTAATTCAGCCTTGATTCAAGCCTGGTTTAGGCCCACTAGGCTCCTAATTAAGTTGGCCTGGTTACGCTCCAAAACTAACTTAATTAGACTCTAAACTACTTTAATTAAGACTTAATAATTATAATCATGAAGCACATTATTTGGCATACTATTTGTTCATTTGATACTTCATTCGAATCTCCGATGCATTGTCCTTTCCTTCGACATATTGCTCGACCCATCGGTATTTTGAACTCTATAACATCCAATCTTCTTAGCACACTATGCAATCCTTCCGGCCGAATGCTAAAACTCATGGCATGAAGTCCATTTTTCGGCATATCGATCAATCCTCCGACTCGACGTTCAATCTTTGACATAGTGCTCTCCAGCCCAACGTCCGATTCTTTTGCTTCATGATTCAAGTTCATGATCGAAGTTTCTCCTATGTCACTTTCTCAACTGCTCATTAGTTCATAAACTCATCAATTGATTCATTATCAACATCTAGGATTTAAAAATCTCCCTTTTTTTATAATGATAACTAATTGATGATAGAGTTTTAACTAAACTCCAATTATCTATATGTCATACTGAACTAATCTCAAATTTAAAAAATGATAACCTTCTAATGCTAGTCTTTGAATTCAAGTCAAAACAATTTTGATCATGAATCATAGTAATCATACATCATATCAAAAAAATCATTGCTCACTTCATACATATATTTAAAATATCATTGCATGCATAATTCTAAATAATATCAAAGTAATCATTGTATGCATAATTCAAATCATCAAGGAGTATAGTTAACTTCTCTCCCGTTGTCATCAATAAGAAGGAGAAATGTGTAAGTTTTTACTCCTCTTTGAAATATGTAAGCTACCAAGTTTTTGCTTCTCTTTGAAAAGTGCAAGTTAGCAATTTTTGTTTCTCTTTGAAATGTGCAAGCTAGCAAGTTTTTGCTTCTCTTTGAAGTGTGTAAGCCAGCAATTTTTGCTTCTCTTTGAAATGTGTAAGCTAGCAAGTTTTTTTCTCCCTCTTTGTCATAAAAAAAAGGGAATGATACAATGGTGTAATTTTTTCTTTTACATCAATGTTCCAATCATAATACGAAAGATATTAATATCAAAGATAAGTTCAAACCATGAGAGATCAATTTGATAATGGGGTATGATAAGTCATGAATACAAGAGAAGAAATAAATCTTAAGTCATGAATACCGAAAGATCATGATTCATATTGATAAATCTCTTCTTTAGTAAATAACAAAAAGAATCATAGAAGATTAACAAATCTCAAGTTATGAATGCAAGAGAAATAAAGAGAAAGATCAAGATTCATTTGAATAAATCTCCTCTTAGTAAATAGCAAAAAGAAAGAACCATAGGAGATCAAATAATAAGAGATCTTGATTCATACAAAAGAAATCTCAAGTCATAAATACTAAAAAATCAAGATAATGATAAAAAAAATCATATGAGAAGAATTCAAGTGTTTGGAAGATTCAATATACCTAATTATCTTCTAATAAAATCGAATTTATACTTATTCAATGGTTTAGTAAAAATATCTATGACAATAAAATCTAAAGATATATCAGGATTATTAATATGATCCCTAATAAAATAATATCTAATATTAATATGCTTAGTCCTAGAGTGTTGAATAAGATTCTTTGTTAAACAAATTACACTAGTATTATCACATTTTATAGGAATTTTTTTAAAGTAAAGTTTATAGTCTTCTAAAATATTTTTTATCCAAATCATCTACACACAATATGCGCTTGCTGTTACATATTTAGCCTTACCAGTAGATAATGTCATAGAGTTTTATTTTTTGGATGACCAAGAGATAAATGTATGACTTAGGAATTGACAAGTTCTATTTTTTTAATCTATTCTATATCTTGTAAAATTAGCATAAACATAAGCAATCAAATCAAAGTTATTAGCTTTAGGATATCATAATCCTAGAGATGATATTCCTTTTACGTACCTAAAAATTCTTTTTACTGATTTAAAGTGAGTTTGTTTGAGATTGGATTGAAATCTCGCACAAAGCCCAACACTAAATATTATATTAGGTTTAGTTGTAAGATATAGCAAGCTACCTATCATATCTCTATAAGTCTTTTGATCAAAGCATTCTCCTTTGTTGTCTATATCTAATTTGGTAGAAATACTCATTGGTGTGTTAATAGCCCTAGCACTATTTATGTGAAATCATTTTAATAGCTTCAAAGTATACTTCATTTAACTAATAAAAATTTCATCATTTAATTGCTTAATTTATAATTTTAAGAAAAATATTAATTTACCCATGAAACTTATCTCAAATTCTTGGTTTATACTTTTAGTAAATGATTCACATAAAGATTCATTTGTAGATTCAAAAATAATATCATGAACATAAATTTGAATAATAAAAAAATTATTTTTAAATATTTAATAAATAATATGGTATCGATCTTGCATTTCGAGAAATTATTTTGAATAAAGAAAGAACTAAGCCTCTTATACCAAGCCCAGGAGCTTGCTTGAAACTATAAAAAGCCTTAGATAATTTATAAACATGATTTGAAAAAAGAACATTTTCAAATCTGGTTGGTGGCTTAGCATAAACTTCTTTATAAATAAAACCATTAAGAAAAATACTTTAAACATCCATTTAAACTAACTTAAAATTTTTAAAATATGCGTAGGCAAGAAATATCCTTATGGCTCCAAGTCTTGCCATAGGAGTGAATATTTTTTTCATAGTTTATACCTTCTTCTTGGTTGAAACCTTTGACCATTAATCTAGCCTTATTTCGAACCATGATATCTTATTCATCTTGCTTATTCCTAAAGACCCATTTAGTTAGTGCTAATTATAAGATGATCACTAGGTCTAGGAACAAGTGTCCAAACTTTATTTTTCTCAAATTGATTTAATTCTTCATATATTATAAAAACCCATGAGTTATTTTTGAGAGCATCCTCAATGCATTTAGGTTTAATTTAAGATAAAAAGGCAGCATTTGTATAAAATTTTCATAAAAAGAATGAGTTTGAATACCTTTTGATATATCTTCGATGATTAGCTCCTTAGGATGTGCATCTATATACTTTCATTCCTTGGTAATGATTCTTTGAAAGTAAATGTATCTAAGTTATTTGGGAGAGGAGAATTTTTGTTCAAATTCAATGTATTAAATTTAAAATCATTATCAAAATTATTTTTCTAAAATTTAAAAGATTCATTAAAAATAATATGAATAGATTCCTCAATAACTAATTTTTTTATTGAAAACATGATAAGCTCTAGAAATAGAGGAATATCCAAGAAACATAGCTTCATCAAATTTTACATCAAATTAAGGCATTCTTTTAATTTAAAATAAAATATTTATAATAAAAAACTTTAAAATATAAAATATTGGGTCTTTTATTATTCCACAATTCATATGAAGTTTTAAATAATAGTATTTTTATAAGAACCCTGTTCATGATATAGCACGTCGTGTTAATGGCTTCGGCCTAAAAATACTTGAGTAGGCTATATTTATTTAGCATGGTTCTTGCCATCTCTTGTAAACTCCTATTTTTCTCTCAATAACTCTATTTTGTTGTGGATTTCTTAGAGTGAAGAAATTATGATCATACTCATTTGAATCATAAAATTTTTGAAAATCATGGTTTTTAAATTCACCATCATAATAACTACAAATAGAAGAAATCATAATTTTTTTTCATTTTGAACTTGTTTGCAAACCTTTATAAAATATTTAAAAGAATTACTTTTATATGCCAAGAAGTATGTCTAAGTATATCTACTATAATCATCAATAATCACAAAAGCATATTTACTACCTCCTAGATTTATGATGTCGATTGATCAAAATAAATCCATATGAATTAATTGTAATAGTATAAAGGTATTCACTTGGTTTTTAGGCTTAAAGCGACTCTTTATTTATTTACCTAGTTGACATGCATTGTAAACTTTATCTTTGACAAATTTAAGGCTAGGCATTCCTCTTATGAGTTCTTTAGTTGTAATTTGTGAGATCAATTTCATACTAGCATGACCTAATCTTCTATGCCAAAGTCAAGTCTCATCGTTCAAAATTAAAAAATAAGTTTTATTATGAAAATAATCAAAATCAATAGTTTATACATTATTACTCTTTAAGGTAATTGTATATTTATTTTTATGCGGTATCTTTATAATGCAAGTCAAGAGGTTTGATTTGTTACCTATATTTCCTTGGCTAATAATTTCTCCTTTGTTATTATCTCCAAAGGTGACATATCCTTCGACTTAGCTAGTGAGCTTAGAGAAATGTGTTGGATCTTCGGTCATATATCTTGAGCATCCACTATCAAGATATCATCTCTTACTCCTAACTTTCGATTATAGACATATCTACAAGGAATGGGGGTTTACTTTAGGCACCTATTTAATTTTGGGTCCCTCATGGGTAGATCTATCTATCTTGACTTTTGGCATTAAGTCATTTATGGTTCCTTTGGAAACTCAAACTAATTTATGCGAGCTATATTTTTTAAATAAACATGTATAAGCATAATGATCACATCTTCAACAAAAATTATATTTAACTTTAAGGGGAACATGTAATATGTGTTCTTTAACAAATATAGTTAGGTTTTGTTGAGTGTTACTACTCACAAAGTTGATTCCTTCCTTTCTATGTACACGACCCTAATTAGCAAGAATCATATTTAATGATTTGTTATCAATTTTAAAATTTTCTAATATTTATTGTAATAATATATTTTTCCTTTTAAATGAATCTAACTTTTCACATTTTGTGCAAGGTATTAACAAGCATTTGTCATACTTATTTTTCAGTTTATCAAATTCATCAGAGAGACATGCATGATTCTTTTTTTAGTAATTTATATTTCTTACTAACTATTTTAAGTTCATCATATAAATCATGAAATACATCAAGTAATTCATTATAAGATAAAAATATTTTAGGCGAGTCACATATCTCATCGTTGAAAGCCATTAATGCTAGTCATATGTGCCGTGCAAGCCAATCACATGAGTGATGACACTTGTGACTTAATATGCACTTTTTCTCTTTGCTTATTATTAGGTATTTTATCACTTTATCTTACATGTTGCATATACTGTGATGTCCTTGGATCTGTGCAATGGGATTCGAATCGTGATGAGATCACGATAATGAGGCCGATTCACTTTTAAATATAGACCCTAAATTATCCTAGTCATAGGTTACTCGAGAAGGACATCGAGATAACCGGATAGACTGGTGTGCTGTATACTTGTTCATATGATGGAGGTAGTTGGTCTTATAACTACTCGTGTGGGGACACTAAGGGTACAGTGCAGGTGCTCATTGGACAATGAGTTCACTGATTGATCCGCCTATAGAATGCTGGATGGTTATTGATATCTCACGTCAGACAGCGATTCCGTAGTCCTAGTAGTATATCTGGTCCTTAAACTTGAGACACCAAGGATGTCCTGTATGAGTACTCCACTCTTTGATACCGGACTTATAGGTTTGGAAAGTTCCAGATCTAATACAGTCGGTCATCGGGAGTGGTAGCCAACCTTACGAGGGCTATTGAGTGTCAATAGAGGATCATCTGCTCTCGGTATCATGAGAGGAATATCCCATGTGTTCTTGCTCAAACAAATTCTTGGCTAAGGTTATTCGGATTGAGAGAGAAAGGGTTCTTCGGGAGAATCCGACAAGAGCATGACTCGAGGAGAGACCGTATGGACCTGATAGCACCATGCTCGGTATAGGGTCTCTGGGATATTAGATGGATGAGAGATTATAGATACATGATAACTGAGGACAGATAGGTCCAAAGGATTGGATTCCCCTGTATCGTCTGGGGGCCACGATGTAGTGGCCTGGTATGTCCGCAGTCGATGAGTTGGGTGAATTATTACAGAGATAATAATTCACTAAGTCAGAAGGAGTTCTAACAAGTATGACTTACGGCCAGCTTGATATTGGGCCTAGAGGGTCACATACATATGGTAGATGTTGCGACGAGCAGAGGTTCGGATACGAGATATCCGCTGAACCCCCTATCTTATTGGATATCCATTAAACCCCTGAATTATTGGATCATGAGATGAGATCCAATAATTGCTAATAAGAGATTATTGGGTAGAGACCCACTAATCCAAAAGGTTTGGGTAATTAGATGGAGATCCAATACCTAATAGGGCAAAAGATCTATTAGAGTTTTCAGGGGGCCTCTATAAATAGGAGGGAACCAAAGCTCTATAGGCTGAGGGTTTCTTTTGGTAGCCATCTCTTGTTCTCCTCTCCCTAGAGAGAGAGGTGCATCATCGTAATCCCTGCTGTGTGGATACCACTAGAGAGGACGACGCTTGGCCTCCTTTATCCTCTCCCATAGATCTGCAGAAATTCAGGGATATACAATCTTCCTAGGTATCTTCTTTTATACGTGCAATTTTGTGGATTTGTTTTAGACGCACCGATCTTCGCATGACGATGAAAATTTTCTACAAGAAATCTGGGGTTTTGTTTTCTGTTCTTCCGTTGCGCATGTGATGTTGCTCCCCTGAAGGATTTCCCAACAATTAATCCATAGTTCACCACTTTATCTTTACTGGTTTGCTCTTCGTCTTCTGATATACTTGATTCATCTCAAGTTGCCTTGAGTGCTTTCTTCTTCTTTTGTGTTAGCAGCTTCTTCAATTATTGACACTCATTTTTGAAGTGTCCTAGTTTTTTGCATTCATAGTAAATTATTGTGTCCTTTTTAAGTTTATTTTTATTTTTAAATTCTTATTTTACAGAATTTATTTTGTTTCTTTTTCAAGAACTTTTTAAATTTTCTTGTCAGGAGTGCCAAGTCATCATTATCATCATCATCAGTTGATTTTTCGCTTAAATAGTCTTCTTTAGTTCTAAGTGTAATATCCTTCATGTTCTTTGAAAGATTGTTCTCTTATTCGTCATATATCTTGCAAGTCATTTTATAGGTCATTAATGATCCTATGAGTTCTTCAAGAAGAAAATTGTTCAAGTCCTTTGCTTCTTGAATTACAATCACCTTTAGATCCTAATTTTTTGAAAGAGACCTTAAAATTTTATTAACAAGTTAAAGATTAGTATAACTTTTACCAAGAGCTTTCAAATCATTGACAACATTCGTAAAATGAGTGTACATATCACCAATGGTTTCATTTGACTTCATTCTAAACAATTCATAATTATAAACTAAGAGATTAATCTTATATTCTTTAATTCTATTTATGCCTTTACGAGTAACTTCAAGTGTATGCTAAATATTATGTGTCGTTTCATAAGTAGAAATACGATTAAACTCATTTTTGTCTAAAGCACAAAATAAAGCATTTATAACTTTAGCATTTAATAAAAATATTTTCTTCTCTAAATCATTCCATTCATTCATTGGTTTAGAGGGTTTTTGAAAACCAAACTCAAAAATGTTTTATAGATAAAAACTATAGAAAGTAAGAAAATTTGTATTCATGTTTTTCAATACGTGTAGTTCATCCCATTGAACATAGGAGGACGAGTGATAGAGTGACCCTCTTGATTATCAGAAAAAACCATTTAATTTCTCTTGGGTGTTAAATCAATTGAGAGAACCAAACTCTGATATAAACTGTTAGAATCATAAATGAGTTGGGGGGTGGGGTGGAGGGGTTTATGGGTTGAATCAATGCTTTTGAAGTAAAGAATTGATTTGAAAATTCGTTTGATGAAATCAGTATCGAAAATATATTTAACTTAGAATATAAGTAAGTGTATTAAGCTATTAAATCAATAAGTAATAGCAATGAATTACATAAAAGAAATGCAAACTAGATTTATAGTGGTTCGGTCATCGCAGCCTACGTCCACTCCCAATTCCTTCTCCCTCGAGGCTACTGGCTTTTACTAATGATCTTCTTTTCAATGAGCAAAGATCAACTACCCTTGTTATAACTCTTTCTCCTTTTCATAAGCCTAGGAGAGAACCTACACAACTCTCTTTTATAAATAAATCCTCACACACCTCTCTTAGAACAACCTCTAAGCTCAAGAAGGAAGGAACTCAACTTTTAAATAGAGTTTTCATACTTTAAAATCATAAGTTTTCATTCTTTTTATTCTTGCACCTAATAAGCATGAGTGAGGTATTTATAGGCCTCAAATGACTTCAAAAATAGAACCAAAAATTCAAATCCTCAGGTTTTAAAATTCTGACAGTACTACCGCCAGTAGTGAGCCTAGGAGACCGGGCTCCGGTGGTACCACCACTTGCCTGGGTAGTACCACCACCTAACATAGTCTAGGAGACTATATTCTAATGGTATCACTATTAGTCTGGGCAGTACCATTGCCTGACACAACCTAAGAGATTGTGTTTTAGCGGTACCACCATTGGGTTTTTTGAAAATGTACATTTTGTATTTTCTAACTCACTAGTAGTACCATCACTTGACCTGTGTTAGGATCAAGAATGACACTAAGAGGGGGAGGGGAGGGGATGAATTAGTGCAGCGATAAAGATTACAATAAATTCGGTGATTTCAGAAAACCCCATACGATAAAATATTCGTTTCAATGAAAATCGATTTTGATTGCATTTTAACTTAAAGACATTTGTAAGAAAGTGATGAAAAAGTGGAGCAAGTAAAGTAAAATGGTTTGCATAAATATAAACAATAATAAGTAAACGCAAACTAGATTTTTATAGTGGTTCGGTCATCCGACCTACATCCACTCTTGATTCCTTTTCACTTGAGACCACTGGCTTCCACTATAGTCTTCCTTCCAACGTGCGATGACTAACTCTCTTACAATGTTTTCTCCTTTTGATAGGCTTAGGAGATCAACTTCTTACAAGCACTCACTCTCTTTAAATCGAATACAAATGAAGACTAGAGGAGGGATTTCTAAGTGATTTCTATAGAGTTTTATTACATCTAAGCTTACTGTGCTTGTATATTCCACTCAGGGATGAGAGGGATATTTATAGGCTCCAAATAGATTAAAACTTGGAGCCAAAATCTATCTCATCCCAGGTTTTTCGGGTACTAGCGGTGCCACCACTAGTGGGTTCTAACATTGGGCGGTACCACCGCCTAGGCACACTAGTTTGTTAGTGTACTAGGTGGTGCCACTGTAAAGTCTGTGGTACCACCGCCCAAGCACACTGATACTAGGCGATACCATCGCCCAAACCATTTAGGAGACTGAACCCTGGGTGGTGCTATCGCCCCAGTCTGGCGATGCCACCGCCAGACAGGGTTTAGCAATACTGTTTGGGCCTTGAGTTCAGCCCAATCCTATCTGGGTAGCGGGGGGTGAGGAGGAGGGGTTTGTGGGTTGAATCAATGCTTTTGAAATAAAGAATCGATTCAAAAATTCGTTCGATGAAATCGGTATCGAAAATGTATTTAACTTAGAATATAAGTGTAGTAAGCTATTAAATCAATAAGCAATAGCAATGAAGTGCATAAAGGAAATGCAAACTAGATTTATAGTAATTCGATTGTCGCAGCCTACGTCCACTCCCAATTTCTTCTCCCTCGAAGCTACTGGCTTTTATTAACGATCTTCTTTTCAATGAACAAAGATCAACTATCCTTGTTATAACTTTTTCTCCTTTTCATAAGCTTAGGAGAGAACCTACACAACTCTCTTTTATAAAGAAATCCTCACACACCTCCCTTAGAACAACCTTTAAGCTCAAGGAGGAAGGAACTCAACTTTTAAATAGAGTTTTCATACTTTAAAATCATAAGTTTTCATTTTTTTTGTTCTTGCACCCAACAAGCATGAGTGGGGTATTTATAGGCCTCAAATGACTTCAAAAATAGAACTAAAAATTTAAATCCTCATGTTTCAAAATTCTGATGGTACTACCGCTAGTAGTGAGCCGAGGAGATCGGGCTCCAGTGGTACCACCACTTGCCTGGGTAGTACCACCGCCTAACATAGTCTAGGAGATTATGTTCTAGCAGTATCACTGCTAGTCTGGGTAGTACCATTGCCTGACACAACCTAAGAGATTGTGTTCTAATGGTACCACCGTTGGGTTTTTCGAAAATGTACATTTTATATTTTCTAGCTCACTAGTAGTACCATCACCTGACCTGTGTTAGGATCAAGAACGACATTAAGAGGGGGGAAGGGGGGTGAATTAGTGTAGTGGTAAAGATTATGATAAATTCGACGATTTCAAAAAATCCCGTACGATAAAATGTTCGTTTCGATGAAAATCGATTTTGATTGCATTTTAACTTAAAGACATTCGTAAGAAAGTGATGAAGAAGTGGAGCAAGTAAAGTAAAATGATTTGCATAAATATAAATAGCAATAAGTAAACATAAACTAGATTTTTATAATAGTTCGGTCATCTGACCTACGTCTACTCCTGATTCCTTTTCACTTGAGACCTTCGGCTTCCACTATAGTCTTTCTTCCAACGTGCGAAGACTAACTCTCTTATAATGCTTTCTTCTTTTGACAGGCTTAGGAGATCAACTTCTTACAAGTACTCACTCTCTTTAAATCGAATGCAAATGAAGACTAGAGGAGGGATTTCTAAAGTAAGTTCAACATAGTTTTCTTTCGTCTAAGCTTATTGTGCTTGTATATTCTACTCAGGGATGAGAGAGGTATTTATAGGTTCCAAATAGATTCAAACTTAGGGCCAAAATCCATCTCATCCTAGGTTTTTCGGGTGCTAGTGGTGCCATCACTAGTGGGTTCTGACATTGGGCGGTACCACCGCCTGGGCACACTAGTTTGTCAGTGTACTGGGTAGTGCCACTGTATAGTCTATGGTATCACCGCCCAAGCACACTAACACTAGGCGGTACCACCACCCAGACTATCTAGGAGACTAAACCTTGGGCGGTTCTATCGTCCCAGTCTGGCGATGCCACTGTTAGACAGGGTTCAACAATACTGTTTGGGCCTTGAGTTCGACCCGAACCTGTTTGGGTACGAGCCCAATTGGCCCCTAACTGGGTTGGCCCAATTCCAACCCAATTAGTCCTAATTCTACTTTGATCTAGACTATTATTACAAAGAAAATTAACTTTTTATTGCTCGGTATGTCATTGGTCCATCGGCACTTCGTCCGATTTTTCGATGCATCGTCCTCTCTTGTGACCTATTGCCCAATCAGCAGTTGACCTCCACAACCTCGATCTCCTTGGCGAAACTCTGCTCTTCTTGGCATGATGCCTGAATTCCTTGTCCGAAGTCATATACCAATACGTTGACTAGACCTCCGGCTCAACGTCCAATCTTTTGACGTGTTTTCCTCTAACGCAACATTGATTTTTCTTACTTCAAATGTCTAATCCTGATCGAGAGTAGACCTACGTCACTAAAAATGCAATTAGATCACAAAACATAATCAATTAGTTTCATCATCAAAATTTGAGATTCAACAATTTTTCCATTTTTATGATGACAACTAATTGATGATGAAGTTAACTTTAACTCATGGAGTTTAAACAAACTCCCTCTGTCAATATGCCATATTGATATAAAATTCAAAAATTTTGAATAAATCATGCAAAATGAAAATTTTCAATTTAACATACAATGCATGATCATCAATATACTTCTCCCCCTTTGTCATCAACAAAAAGGAGAAGTTGCATCATAGCTAGTTTTAAGGACATCCAAAATTTACTAGCTATCAATCTAGATGTTTAATTTTCAAGCTATTAATTTTATAATATTCAATCAAATCATCATCTTAAGGATGTGCAAGATTGTAAATTATCACATGCTTCTTTAGATGTGCAAGTTTGCACTTTGCTTCTCTTGAGATTGCAAGGCTTTGCTTATCTTTAGATAAAAGCTTGTAATTTTTGGTAGTGTTCATGATAGCAAGTTCTATATTCTCTTTTGAGAAGTGCAAGCTTTGCCTTTGCAAGTTAGAAAATTTTTGCTTTCTTGAAATGTTCTAGCTAGCAATATTTCTTTCTCTTGTGATGCACAAGCTAGCAATTTTTGCTTCCCCTTTGTCATTGTAAAAAAAAAGGTGAGAATATAATACAATGATATAGTTTCTTCTTTTTAAAATAACTTTTCTCATCAATTAAAGTTGCATCAATCAATATTTCAATCATCACATGATGCATACAAGCCAAAGAAATCATGTCATTTCTATGTTAAGAGAGATATGATATTAACAAAAATCTTATATATCATGATTATGATTTATTTGATAATATATAGCAAAAAGAATAACTTGATTCATGCATGAGAATTCTCATCAAGATCACATTTCAAGAAAAAATTAAGTACATAGTTCTGAGAGTTCAAATAAAAGTCATGAATCATTTTGAAAAATCTCATTCAAATTCAATTCATCAAAATCAATTTCATAGTTCAAGAGATTCATTAATAATGGTATAAATTCATCACTTGTTTTTTATTGAAAAATCAAGAACTTATTTTCAAGAAATATGCATTCCTCTTTTAGTGAATGATACAAAGAAGGAATCATAGAGAAAAAGGATTTTGATTCCCATAAAAGATATCTCAAGTCAAGAAATCAAAAGAAAAGTTCAAGATTCTTTTGAAAAAAGATCTCATTCAAATCAATTCGTCAACTCCAAATTTATCATCAAAATTACTTTTGAGATTCATAGAATAGCATAACTAGATTCTTATTGAAAAATTGCTAAAAAATTAGAGAGAAATATATATTCGTTTTAGTCTTAATTTAAGTGATTCTTCTTTTTAAGTGATTTATTTCATATAAGCATGCCTTTATCTTAAATAAAAATAAGTATCAATATTCAAGACTGAAAGACAAACTTCATCATAAAAACCATCAAGATCAAACACATCAAACATAAAATATCATGATAGTATATTTTTTCATTTTTATGTGTTTTATTTCATGCAAATTGATTTTAGAAAAACATGTTCAAATTTTTCATATGAAAGCCATCATCGTATAAATCCGAAATTATCATCAAAATCTTTCATTTAGGAATTTTATTAAGAGCAACGTAGATTGATTACATGTAAGCATGCTCAAGTCCTTTTTGTATAAAAGATGTGTGTCAAGTTTAAAACCGAAACACAATTTTCGTTATCAAGACCAAAAATATGACGCATCCTCTAAAAAAATTTCATCATAAAAATGATTAAGACCAAAAATATATTAATCCAAAACATTGGATTTCAAATCATTACTTCAAATCCTTATGCATGATGCCATAATATAAAATCATTAAGCATGATGTAAAATTTTTTAATATTTTTATTACATCATTATGAAGCATGATTTCATAACGTATGTTCAAATTTTCATACAAAGGTAAAGTATTATGTTTAAAACCAAAATCAATACAAAATCATCAAGATTCACATGATTGCTTCATATAGATTTGTTGTGCAAGCATTATCATAAAACATTTTGTTTCTTTATCATAAAACACATGATCAACTTTTAATTTTTCAAAAATGCTAGAAAGAAAAGTATGATATTTTTAAAAAAATTATTTCCTACAAACTAAATTAAACAACATATGAAATGATCAAGTAATTTTATAATAATGTAAAAACATTTCGAGTGAGTTACTTACCTTGTAGTGAAAGGTCGTCAAAGCGCAGTTTGCATCTTCATCTTCAAATGTCCTCGATTTGTTCTTGAGTTTATTTTTCTTCTTTGATCTCTTCTTCTTTTCAAGTTCATTTTCGTTCTTTAATTTTTGTTTTATGAACTTTTTAAACTTTAAAGTTAGAAGTTCAAGTTCATCATCAATATTGTCCTCATCACTTGAGTCATCATTCAAGTGATATTCTTTTATTCTAAATGTAATTACCTTCCTGTATTTTGGAAGGTGGTTCTCATGTTCATCAAGTTCCAAAAAACTCATTTCATATGTCATTAATGAGCCAATAAGTTCTTCAATAGAAAAATTATTTAAATCTTTAGTCTCTTATGTTGTTGTTACTTTAGGATCCCACCTTTTTAGAAGGGATCTTAGAATCTTGTTAATGAGTTTAAAATTTAAAAAATATTTATCAAGACTTTTTAAACTATTGAAAATATCCATGAAACGGATATACATGTCACTAATAGTCTCGCTTGGTGTCATTCGAAAAAGCTCAAAATCATACATTAAAAGATTTACTTTTGAGTCTTTAACTCTACAATTACATTCGTGCATGATTTTAAGTGTGTACCAAATATTAAAAGCCGTTTCACAAGTAGAAATCTGATTAAACTCATTTTTATCTAAAGAGCAAAATAAGGCATTCATAGTCTTTGCATTTAACGAAAAAGACTTTTTCTCAAGATCCGTCCATTCGTTTATAGGTTTCGATGGTAGTTAAAAATCATATCATGTAATATTTCATAAATTCAAATTAAAATGTAAGAAAACTCTTATTTGAGTTTTCCAATAGGTGTAGTCCATCCCGTTAAACATGGGAGGACGAACGATAAAGTAGCTCTCTTGAAATATGAAAAGAGCCATTTTTCTTAGGTGTCAATCCAAATGAGAAATACCGGGCTCTGATACTAACTATTAGGATCAAGAATGATACTAGGGGGGGGGGTGAATTAGTGCAGCGATAAAGATTACGATAAATTCAGCGATTTCGGAAAACTTCGTACGATAAAATATTCGTTTCGATAAAAACCAATTTTGATTGTGTTTTAGCTTAAAGATGTTCATAAGAAAGTGATGAAGAAGTGGAGCAAATAAAGTAAAATGGTTTGTAAAAATATAAACAACAATAAGTAAATGCAAACTAGATTTTTATAGTGGTTTGATAATCCGATCTACGTCTACTCTTGATTCCTCTTCACTCGAGGCCACCGGGTTCCACTAGTAGTGTTCTTTCCAACAGGTGAAGACTAACTCTCTTATAGCACTTTTTCCTTTTAACAGGCTTAGGAGATCAACCTCTTATAAGTACTCACTCCTCTCTTTAAATCGAATACAAATGAAGACTAGAGAAGGGATTTCTAAAGTGATTTCTATAGAGTTTTCTTACGTCTAAACTTTTTGTGTTTGTATATTCTACCCAAGGATGAGACGGGTATTTATAGGCTCTAAATAGACTCAAACTTGGGGCCAAAATCCATCCCATCCTAGGTTTTTTGGGTACTGACAGTGCCACCGCTAGTGGGTTCTAATACTGGGCAGTACCATCGCCCAGTTTATCGATACCACCACATGGGCACACTAGTCTATTAGTGTACTGGGTTGTACCATTTGTCTAGACCGCTTGGGAGATTGAACCCTGGGCAGTGCCACCGCCAGACAAGATTCAGTAATACTATTTGGGCCTTGAGTCCGGCCCAAACCTATCTGGATACGGGCCCAATTGGCCCCTAATTGGGTTGGCCCAATTCCAACCTAATTATTCCTAATCCTACTTCGATCTAGACAATTATTATAAAGTGAATCAATATTCTATTGCCTGACATGTCATTGGTCCATCGGTACTTCATTCGGTTCTTCGGCGCATCGTCCTCTCTTGCGGCCTGTTGCCTAATCAGTAGTTGACCTCCGTAACCTCGATCTCCTTGGCAGAACTCTGCTCTTCTTAGCTCGATGCCCGAATTCCTTGTCCGAAGCCTTCTACTGATACGTCGACTAGACCTCCAGCTCGATGTCCAATCTTTTGACGTGTTTTCCTTTGGCGCTACATTGATTATTCTTACTTCAATTATCTAATCCTGATTGAGAGTAGACTTGTGTGACTCAAAACATAGTTAGATCACAAAACATAATCAATTAATTTCATCATCAAAATCTAAGATTCAATAACCCGGCGATGTCACTGTTTGACCCAACCTTAGGTCACTGAATTGGCTTTCTAATAGGCCCAATTCAGCCCTGATTTGAGCCTGGTTCAGGCTCACTGGACTCCTAATTAAGTTTGTTTGGTTATCCTCCAAAACCAATTTAATTAAAATCTAAACTAATTTGATAAAGACTTAATAATTATAATAATAAAGTATATTGTCCAACATATCATTTGTACATCTAGCACTTTATCCAAACCTTCAGTACATCATCCTTTTCTTTGGCGTATTGCCCGATCCATTAGTATATTGACATTCTCAACATTCGTTCTTCTTGGTGCACTATGTGATCCTTTTGGCTCGATGCCCAAACTCATGGCATGAAGTGTTCGGATCTAAGCAGCACTAAGAAGGGAGGCGGGGGGGGGGGTGGGGTGTTGAATTAGTGTAGCGATTTAAACTTGCAAACTCGAAACCGATTTCGGAGATAGTTGATTCGTATAAAAATTTCAATCCGACAAAAATAAGATTTAGCTAAAATAGTTCAAGTGAATGTAATTGAGAGTAGGGAGAAGAAAACCGAGCGATTTACAGCTAAGTAAAAATAAGATGCAGAATATTTAAAACTCACAACCAGAGTATGTAGCGATGTATAGTAGTTCGGTCGAAAGACCTACGTCCACTTCCGAAGCCTCCTCCGATGAGGCTCCCAACTTCCACTATCAAATCTCTTGAAGGGGAAGGACCAAATACCCCCTCTTACAAACTTTTACAAGTGGTTCACTCTCTTACAGATTTTTCACAAAGAAAGAGGGAGGTGAACACTCAAGCTATTGAAACAAGACTTTGCTATAGCTTTGACTTAGTTTTCAACTTATCAAAAGGTGCTTTCTTAACTGAGAAAAGAGGGATAGATATTTATAGACTCAATTGACTTTCAAAAATGGAGCAAAAAAGAGTCCTATCCTGGGTTTACTGGGTACTGGCGGTACCATCGCCTGGCATTGGCGGCACCACCGCCTAATAGAGTCCTCGGGCTCTGTGGTCTGGCGGTACCACCGCTAGCAGGTAATAACTACCAGCGGTACTACCGCTGACCTGGGGCGGTACCACTGCTTGCTAGGAATTAAAGTTGGTGGTAACACCGCTGACCTAGGGCGGTACCACCGCCTGGGTCTGATGATGCCACCGTCAAACTATTCCAACAAGGCTAAATGGGCCCTTAACTTCAGCCCAAATAAGGCCCAATTGGCCCCTACAAGGGTTAAACAGGATTATTACCTAATCCTTATCCTAATTATGTGTTAACTATTAAATTGAAACATAATTCTAAGCAAATTAACAACCGACAATGTCGAGTCTTCTTCCGGCGAGCTTTCTGGCGAACTTCTAATGGACTTCTGACGTATCCTCGGATTTCTTCCGACGGATTCCCAGTAGGCTCCTAGACTTGTGGCGAGTTGACGAATCTTTGGCAAGCTTTTCGAATTTTTTCACTGATCTCCGTGAACCTCCGACGATCTTTCCGGTGAACTTTCGAAACCTTAGGCAAGTTCTTGATTCTTTCTCGGTTGGTTCCGACAGCACTACCAATGATCATTTGGACTTGCGGTGGACTCTCGATCTCCCAACTACTTGACTCTGGTAATTTGCTTTGTCTTCATGCTATCATAATTAATCCTGCACACTTATCTCAATAATATGGATTAGATCAAATAACCTATCAATTGACTTCATCATTAAAATATGAGATTCAACAATCTCTCCCTTTTTGATGATGACAATCAATTAATGACGGAGTTAATCTTAACTCCCCCTATCTATATGCCATATTATGAGAAAGAAAACACTTGAATTCAATTTTCTTGAATTCAAGCCAAAACCGATAAGTTTCATCCGTTGAACTTATCATCATGCTTAACAAATATGTTCTTTCATCCATAAATATGAAACTTTATATTTTTCACAATGTCATAACACCTATTTTCAAGTCGAATGATAGATATTCATCATTTCGATAAGGGATACCAATTATAAATTGAAATATAACAAGGATCAAATGATATCAATCAAGTGCACAAAATCAAGGCATGATATTAAATGAAATAATAGTTTATCATATCAATAAAAAGAACCCAATTTTTAACATGATATGATATCGATCTCTCAAAAATTTACATTTTAAGTATTTGAGATATATTGCGATACATTGCGATGCTTTTAAAGATATCAACCAATTTTCAATTATAAAGTATAGCAAAAGCAATTAAATTATAATATAAAACATATAAGACATTTTCATTTCATCATATTGCAATACACAACATATAAGTCATTTGTTAATTTATTTGTCATTTTCTTCTCCCCCTTTGTCATCAATAAAAAGGAGGTGAATTTGATAAAAATGATCATCATGTATATCATTTATCAAACATATCATATCAAACACACTTGATATTCATCCTCGACGGATAAATCTAAAAAATGTTTTGATCATTTTTGTTCATGTTTATGAAATCTGAAAAAAAAATTAATCATCAAAGATTCATTCATAAAAGAGGATGTAAGGCTTAAGATGCGATTTTGAAAATTCAAGAATAAAATAATAAAGTGGAAGGATAGATCATTCATCAAACATCTCATATCAATTTTAAGGTAAAATCCACGAGTAAGAGATGTCAAAATTCATAAAGTTTCAACATGGCATTTACGAATCAACATAAAAAATTTCATAGAAAGATTCAACATGGCATTCTTATAATGATTCATGAGGGGGAAGACATTAAGTTTTAAAGCTTCGAATTGTAAAAATCTGAAATGAACATTTAAGAGCTTGATTTTTTGTTAAAGCAAAATTCATGACATTAAATATCTTTAGTCATACTTAAAAGTGGTGGAGGGAGTATAAAATCAATTTTAATACATCATTAAGATCCATCATTCAAAGGAGGAAAGCAACATCATAATTCCAAATCATCCAAAACTTTTACAACATCATGAAGGCTTTAAAAATATTACGATCGAAAATGATAGCTTCATTAAAATATTACAATCGAAGGATAAAAATGAGAGTGTAAGTATATCATCCAAAATAATGTCAAGGTTGAGATTTATCAAAACCAATTTTACATTTCATCAAATGGCATGACATAACTCATAAATTCATCAATCGAAGAGAAGAATCAAAATATTACGATCGAAGGACAAAAATGAGAACTTCGCTCAAAAGATGATATTGTAAAGATATCGTCTGAAAACAAGAAGATAATATTAAGATGAGACAATGAAAGCCAAAGTTGAGAAATTTCGGAAAAAGAATACATAACATCTTCATGCATTAGGACAATTTAACATACCTAATTCTCTTCTAATGAAGTCAAATTATTCTTCATTTAGGGGTTTTGTGAAGATGTCCGCTAATTGGTGTTTTATATTAATAAATTCTAGAATGAGATCGTTATTATTTACATGATCTCATATAAAGTGATGCCTAATGTCAATATGCTTAGTTCTTGAGTGTTGAATGAGATTTTTAGTTAGACAAATAGCACTTGTGTTATCACATTTTATAAAAATATTTTTTAAATAAATTCCATAGTCTTCTAAAGTATTTTTCATCCAAACAACTTGTGCACAACATGCACTTGCGGCTATGTATTCGGCTTCCGCCGTAGATAATGTAACCAAATTTTATTTCTTGGAAGTCCAAAAAATAAGTGCATGTCCTAAAAATTGGCATGTTCTGGATGTGCTTTTTCTATCTATTCTACATCCGCCAAAATCTGTTAGGGATCGAGCGGCACTAAGAGGGGGGGAGGGGGGGTGAATTAGTGCAGTGGATAAAACGATAGTTTTTTCAGTGATTTAAAATAAGCTTTAGAAACTTCGTACGAATGAATGCAACATTTCGTTTGAACCCGGAAAGATTGCGTTTTAACTTTAAAGCATACGTAATAAGATGATAATGAAGTTGAGTAAATAAGGCAGCAAGTAAAAATGGTTTGCAGCAAAGTAAATAGCAAGAACGTAAATGCAAACCAGATTTTTATAGTGGTTCGGTCATCCGACCTACATCCACTTCCGATTCCTCTTCGCTTGAGGACATCGGCTTTCCACTAGCTTTCCTCCTTCCAATGGGTGAGGAAGAACTCCCTTGCAACACCTCTTCTTTTGACGGGCTTAGAAGATAACCCTTACAAAGCACTCTTACCCCTCTCTTGGACTAGAACACTCTTAAGACTTAGGGAAGATTTGACACACTTTCAAGAGAGTTTCCCCCTTCCTTTTTTTCAGTTCTAGACACATTTCATCCAAGAATATGAGGGGTATTTATAGGCCTCAAAGTGATTCAAATTTGGAGCCCAAACTTGGAGCAAAAAATTTGAATCTTTTGAGTTTTTCGGTGCTGTCAGTCCTGGTAGACACCCAGGCGGTGCTACCGCCCTAGCCAGGCGGTGCTACCGCCTGCTACAGTAGCCGGGGCGGTGCTACCACCTACTACAATAGCCGGGTGGTGCTACCGCCTAGGTGCAAGAGTGCTCGCTTTGCACAAGATGCCGGGCTATAGTACCCGGGCTACAGTAGCATGTATGCACGTAGCTGGTTCGGTTTGGGCCAAAATTTTGGCCCAAACTCATCCTAATCAAGGCCCAATGGGCCCCCACTTTGGGTTATCTAATCCTAACCCAAAATATGTGCTAACTATGAATTTTAAAGACGTTTCCTAAGCTATTACAAAGTCCACATGACAAATGCTTCCGGCGAGCTTTCGGTCAACTTCCGACGGTCTTCCGACGAACCTTCGGAAACCATTCCGCGGACTCACAGCAAGCTCTCAGACTTCACGATGATCTTGGCGAGTTCCCCCGAGCTTCTTTGGCAAGCTCCGATCTTTCTTGGCAAGCTCCGCGAACTTCCGACGAACCTCCCGGCGAACTTCCGAAAACCCTTCGGCAAGCTCCCTACTTGTTCTCGGCCAGTTCCGGCAACGCTCCCAACAAATCTTCGGACTTCTGTTGAATACTCGAACTCCCAACGATTCATCACACTTGTCTTCGGCCCTTTATTTCGCTTTACGTCTTCATCCCTATCGTAGTCACTCCTGCACAAACAAATACCAAAAACTCTACTTCGATCTAGACAGTTATTACAACGTGAATTGACATTCAGTTGCTCGGTACATCATTGGTCGGCGCTTCGTCCGATCCTTTGGCACATCGCCCTCTCTAGCAGCTTGTTGCCTAATCGACGGTTGACCTCCGCAACCTCGATATCTATGGCGCAACTCCGCACTTCTTGGCCCAATGCTCGATGTACAAAGCCTCCTGCTGATAGTCGACCGAACCTCCGGCTCGACATCCAATATCCTGACGTGATCACCTCCGGCGCAACGTCAATTCCTCCAACGTCAACTATCTAATCCTGATCGATAGTAGACCTGCGTAACTCAAAACGTAGTTAGACCACAAATCACACTCAATTAGTTTCATCATCAAAATCCGAGATTCAACAAAATCCACATCCGCATAAGCTTTTAAATCAAAATTATCAGATTTTGGATACCATAATCCTAGGTTAGGAGTTCCTTTAAGATATCTAAGGATTCTTTTAACAGCTTTAAGGTGAGATAGCTCAGGATCAGCTTGAAATCTTGCACATAGACCTACACTAAATATGATATCCGGTCTAGTTACGGTGAGGTAAAGTAAGCTACCTATCATTCCCCTATATGTTTTTTGATCAAAATTTTCTCTACTTTCATCCAAATCTAACTTAGTGGAAATGCTCATAGGAGTGCTTATAGCTTTTGAACCATCCTTGTTAAATCGTTTTAATAATTCTAATGTATACTTTATTTGATTAACAAATATACCATCACTAAGTTGTTTAATTTATAATCCTAAAAAGAAAGTTAATTCACCCATTAGACTCATTTCAAATTCATGACTCATACACTTAGCAAATGAATCACATAGTGATTCATTCGAAGAACAAAAAATAATGTCATCAACATAGATTTAAATAATAAGAAAATTATTTTCAAAATGTTTAAAAAATAATGTAGTATCAACCTTGCCTTTAGTAAAATTATTTAAAATAAGAAAGGAACTAAGCCTCTCATACCAAGCTCTAGGGGCTTATTTTAATTCATAGATAGCCTTAGTTAATTTAAACACATGATTAGGAAGAAGAGAGTTTTCAAATTCGGGTGGTTGTTCAACATACACTTCTTCGGAAATAAAGCCATTTAAGAAAGCATTTTTGACATCCATTTGAAAAAGCTTAAAGTTATTACTACTAGCATAGGCAAGAAGTATCCTAATGGCTTCTAATCTCACCACAGGAGCGAAGGTTTCTTCGTAATTGATACCTTCTTCTTGGTTGAAACCTTTGGCCACTAATCTAGTCTTGTTTCTAACCACGATACCATATTCATCTTGCTTATTTCTAAATATCCATTTAGTACCAATAACTAAATGGTCACTAGATTTAGGAACAAACTTCCATACCTCATTCCTCTCAAATTGATTAAATTCTTCTTGCATTGCGATAACCCAAGAATCATCTTTCAAGGCATTGTCAATGCACTTAGGTTCAATTTGAGAAAGAAAAGTGATATGGGTATAAAATTTTTTAAAAGAGGAACGAGTTTAAACCTCTTTTGATGTATCTCCTATAATTAGCTCCTTAGGATGAACATCTACATACTTTCATTCCTTAGGTAAAGAAAATAGGAAAGAAGATGCATCCAAGTTGCTATTTTGAGGAGAGGGTTCATTCAAATTCAAACCATCAAAACCAAGATCATCATCAAAATCATTTTTCTTAAGTTCGAAAACTTTATTAAAAACTACATGAATGCACTTCTATAACTAAAGTTCTTTTGTTAAAAATACAAAAAGCTTTAGAAACGGAAGAGTAACTAAGAAAGATGCCTTCATTAGATTTAACATCGAATTTTCCTAAGGCATCCTTTTCATTCAAGATAAATTATTTGCAATCGAAAACCTTAAAGTAAGAAACATTAAGTTTTTTCTTATTCCACAATTCATATAGAGTCTTGGATAGAGATGGTCTTACTAGAGCCTTATTCATGACATAGCAAGCCGTATTAACGGCTTTGGCCTAAAAATATTTGGGTAAGCTATGTTCATTTAACAAGGTTCTTACCATTTCTTGTAAATTTCTATTCTTTCTTTCTACTATATTTTGTTGAGGATTCCTCGGAGTAGAGAAGTTGTGGTTATATTCATTAGATTCACAAAAAGTTTAGAAGTCATGGTTTTAGAATTCTCCACCATGATTACTCTGAATCGATGAAATCATGAAACCCTTTTCGTTTTGAGTAAGTTTACAAAAATTAGAAAAATATTTAAAGTAATCACTTTTGTGAGCAAAAAAATAGGTCCAAGTGTATCTACTATAGTCATCTACAATTACAAAGGCATATTTACTACCTCCTAGGCTCGTTGTGTCAATTGATCCAAATAAGTCTATATGGATCAATTACAATGGTCTAGAGGTACTAATTTGATTTTTTGGTTTAAAACTACTTTTTATTTGTTTTTCTAGTTGACAAGCATCAGACACTTTATCCTTGACAAACTTGATATTAGGAATTCCTCGTACTAGTTCTTTAGATGAAATTTTAGATATTAGTTTCATGCTTGCATGGCCTAATCTCCTGTGCTAAAGCCAAGCATCATTATTTAAAACCGAAAAGCACATTTCATTACTAAGTTCATCAATGTTAATGGTGTAGACATTATTTTATTTTAACGTAATCATGGATATGTTATTATTTGATTTTTCAATGATGCAAGTATTAGATTCAAATCTAACGATGTAACCTTTATCGCATAATTAACTAATGTTCAAAAGATTATATTTTAATCCATCAACTAGTAACACATCATTAATTGAAAAACTTGATTTGTTACCTATGGTTCCCTTGCCAATGATTTTACCCTTGTTGTTGTCTTCGAAGGTGACATACCCTTCTTCTTTGCTAGTGAGCATAAAGAATTGAGATAGATCTCCGGTCATGTGCCTTGAGCATCCACTATCAAGATACCATCTCTTGCTCTTAGCTTGTGATGGTGAGTTTGTCTACAAAAGAGGATGATTTTTAGGTACCCATTTGATTTTGGATGCCTCAAAAATTGATCTACTAATTTTGTCATTTAGCATTGAATTATTTATGATTCCTTTAGGAACCCATATCAATTTATATGAACTAATTTTCTTAAATGGACACTTGTGAACAACATGTCCGGATTTATAACAAAAATTACATTTCAAATGAGGTGATACATGTAATGTGGATCCTTTAATGAAGGTGGTTTTGGTTCGCTGAGATCCACCCACGAATCCAATTCCACTTCTTTTTCCGACGTGATCCTTGTTTGTAAGGATCATGTCCAAGCCCTTGCTACCGACCTTAAATTTGTTTAGGGTCTCCTTGAGTAGTAAGTTCTCATTTTTCATTACTTCTAAGTGTTCACACTTAGAGCATGGGGGTAAGGAAGGAGTATTAAGTTTAAGACATTCAAGTTTATCTAATAAGAAAGCATGCTCCTTTTTTAATAAATGAAACTTTTTAGTAATAGTTTTACATTCATCAAATAATTCATGAAAAGCGATAGAAAGTTCGTCGAAAAATAAATCTTCATTAATTAAATCACATACCTCTTCTCCTAAAGCCATTAGCGCGAAGTTGGCCTCCTCTTTGTTGCTTGTTTCTTCATTCTCGGAGTCACTTGAGTTGTCCAATGTCACCTTTAAAGCTTTCTTCCTCTTCGGTTACTTCTTCTTAGCCTAGGGGCATTCATTTTTGAAGTGCCCCGGCTTCTTGCATTCGTAACATATGACTTAGTCCTTTTTTGTTCAAGTTTGTTTTTAGTATCATTTTTAAATTTATTCTTTCTTATGAATTTTTTAAATTTTCGAGTCAAGAGTGCAATGTAATCGTCATTGTCCTTATCACTTAATGTTCCTTTCAAGTGGTCTTCTTGTGTTCTTAATGTCATATCCTTCTTATTCTTTGGAAGGGAGTTCTCGAGCTCTTTATGAGCATGACATGTCATTTCATAGGTCATTAGAGACCCAATGAGTTCTTCGAGAGGAAAAGTTTTAAGGTCCTTAGCCTCTTGAATAGCTGTAACTTTTGGATCCTAACTCTTTGGAAGGGATCTTAAAGTTTTAGTTACAAGTTCAAAATTAGAAAAACCTTTACTAAGTGCTTTGAGTCCATTGATGAAATTCGTGAAGCGGGTGTACATGTTTCTGATGGACTCACTTAGTTTCATTCGAAAAAGTTTGTAAGAATGCACAAGAATGTTGATTTTGGACTCTTTCACTTGGCTAGTGCCTTCATGAGTGATCTCAAGAGTATGTCAAATATCAAAAGCTAATTCATAAATCGAAATATAATTAAACTCATTTTTATCAAGTGCACAAAATAAGGCATTCATAGCCTTTGCATTTAAAGCAAAAACCTTCTCCGATTCATTTCATTCGCTTATCGGAAGAGAAGATTTTTGAAATCTATTTTCAATGATATTCCAAAGTTCAAAGTCCATGGAAATAAGAAAGATCCTCATATGAGTCTTCCAATACGTATAATCTGACCCATTGAATATGGGTGGACGTGTAATTAAAAGACCCTCTTGTATGCCAAAATTGTTGGTTGTAGGTGCCTTACAAGCCAATCACGTGAGTGATGACACCTGTTACATGTTACATCGATCTCTTTGCATATTATTATTGGTATTTTCTCACATTATCTTGATGAATATTGTGATGTCCATGGATCTATGCAATGGGAATCAGATTATGATGAAATCACGATAATGAGACCGATATACCTTTAAACACAGATCATAAATCATCCTGGTCATAGGTTACTCGATGAGGACATCGAGATAACCGGATAGACTAGTGCACTGTATACTCGTCTATATGATGGAGGTGACTGATCTCATAGTCGCTTGTGTGGGGACACTAGAGGTACAGTGCAGGTACTCATTGGAGAATGAGTTTATTGATTGATCTGCTTATAGAATGCTGTATGGTTAATGATACCTAATGTCAGACAGTGATTCCGTAGTCCTAGTAGTGTGTCTGGTCCTTAGACTTGAGGCACCAAAGATGCCTTGTTTAAGTACTCCATTCTTTGACATCGGACTTATAGGTTTGGAGAGCTCCAGATCTGGTATAGCTGATTCTCGAGAATGGTAGCCAACCTTACGAAGGCAATTGTATATCAATAGAGGATCATCCACTCTTGGTATCATGATATGAATATCCCGCGTGTGCTCGCTCAGGCAAAATCCCTAGCCAGGGTTGTTTGGATTGAGAGAGATGGAGTTCTCCGGGAGAATCCAATTAGAGCGAGACTCGGATAAGCTTCCGTATGGGCCTGACTCTACCATGCTTAATATACGGTCTTTGGGATATTAGATGGATGAGGGACTATAGATACATGGTAACAAAGGATAGATAGGTCCGATAGATTATATCCCCCTATACTGTTTGGGGGCTATGGCGTAGTGGCCTAGTACGTCCATAGTCGATGAGTCGAGTGAGTTATTATAAAGATAATAATTCACTATATTAGAAGGTGTTCTGAGTCAAAAGAAATTCTGACGGGAGCAACTCACGGCCAACTTAGTATCGGGCTTAGAGGGTCACACACATAAGGTGGATGTTGCGACGAGTAGAGGTACGGATATGAGATATCTGCGAAGCCCCTAGTTTAGATCATGTGGATGAGATCCAATTGGGTAATTGGATGATATCCAATTGGGTAATTGGATGAGATCCAATTAAATGATTGGATGAGATCCAATTGGATGAGATCAAATTAGATCCTATGGATAAGATCCAATGAGATCCAACTGGATTGAGATCTAGTGTGAATAGGATCTGTTAAGGATAAGCTCTTCCTCCACCTCTATAAATAGGAGGAACCTCCTGGTTCATAGGCTGAGATCTCTTGGTAGTCATCCTTCTATTCTCCTAAGTCTCCTTTTCTCCTCCTTGGCTCCGGCAGCCTTGTGGTGCACGTGGAGAGAGATCCCGCGGTTATCTGAGGAGCGTCATTGCTGCGTCCGCTCTGTGGATTACCACTAGAGAGGAGTACGTTAGTGCTCCTTCATCCTCTTCATCAGATCCAGAATTTTTGGGGATATACGATCTCCCCAGGTAACGCTTCTGACATGATACATGCGGATTTTTTGGATTTACGATTTTTGTGTACCAATCGTCGCATGACGGCCAAGTACATAACTATAGGACATCCAATCTTATTTTTGTTTTCCACTATGCATGAGATGCCGAATCTCCTGATTTTCCAATAGTGGTATCAGAGCCAGGTTTGTCGTGCGATGATTGGCTTATAAACTGCATGTGTTGTATTTTGGATGCGCTTTTGATGCCAAATTTGTTGATGCAAAAGCAGAAAATGGTAGCAACTATTGCTGCGTTCACAGGGCTGCTTGCAACCTTGGATGCCACCGACGACACTGCTTGCAAAGTGGCAAGTGGTCGCGGCAAAGGGGACCCGCAGCAAAGGCCACCAGAGGTGCGCAGTGGCGCCCCAATGGCGAGCCGTCGCAGCCATGTGCTTGGGGCAGCGCTCGCGTCAGAAGTGGCGCCACCCGCGAGCACACCACCCGTGGGCGAGTCGCCCGCAAGCATGGGCGGCGCCTCGCGCGCTTGCCGCCACCGGTAGGGTGGCGACGGCAATAATGCAACAGCAAGAAAGGGAGGAGATTAGGGTTTTTGGACCAAAAGATAGTTTTGCCTCTTGGAATTTTTAAAATTTAAATTTTATCCTTTATGATAGAATGACCAAAATACCCCTCAGAATTTAGAAAATTTTTTATATGTCCTTGATTTCAAAATTTTATTATTTAAAAGATTTAAGTAACTATTATTATTTATCTAGTAATCCTATATGATATATACATGTGATGTGATGTGATGTGGGAAGATGATCATAGACTGTGATGTGTGTATGTGATTATTGGGGTCTTCGAGCCTTCATTTTTCATTGATTGTCGGACCTACATACCTGTAATTATGTTGTAATTATCCTAGAGGTGTGACAAAAGCTTGGAGGTGGTAGCGGGACCCTTGAGGCCGATTCAAACGATCGTGACGCATGGAGATGCGTCGAGGTGTCCGTAGATCCGACGATGACGAGATGGATGATCACCGTGCATAGAGATGCACTGATATGCACATAGATCCTGATGTAAGTGATTAGGCCTACTGGCTCAAGCGTAATCATATTAGGTTGAAGTCCATGATCATCTAATGTGCTTGTGCATGTGAATGTTATACACCTACCAGATAAGTATATATATATATATATATATATATTTGCATACGATGTAAATATATTAAATATGTATATGTGTGATACGTCATGTCACGAGACCGAACCTAAAATCCCTCCTATGATAATATTAAGTTGGTAAGCGTGAGGCAATAAGATTGACCCACGTGGCCTTCCATCGTTAGGGGCAGGAACTGATTCCCGACGTAGGCTGAGTTTGTTGAGTCCCTCGAGGCTCACCTATTTCGTGTCTCGTTATCTTGTCTTTGACATAGAGATGTCACCGGTGACCTGAGGATATGATATGCTTGGTTGAGTCCCTCAAGGGCATATCATTGAATCAGACTCATCTTATAACGATGATGATGACTTAACTAGACATCATGGTTGGTCGAGTCCCTCGAGGCCATAGTGGTTCGGAGGCCAAATATAACAGGAATAATAAGGAGTTGTGATTGACAAGAGTTGTCTATCTTTTGGGCTTAGTATGATTGGTCGAGTCCCTCGAGATTGCACTAAGATACCGATTGGATCCCGATCCCTACAAGAAGTATGACGGAGACTTCCGTTTCACATGCATGAGGGTGTCATGTGACTTGCTAGAAAAATTAGTAGGAGCATGTCAAGATAGAAGTCCATATCTTGATTATTTATTTTTATAAAATTTGCATGTTATTTACTTATGCTATATCTCTTATTTATCATAAACATGTCGTCATCAAACCCTCTACGTGGCATACTTGATGCCAACCGCCTCACTAGTCCAAATCATATGGATTGGCTCCGTAACCTAAGAATAGTTCTTATAGTAGAGAAAATCGCATATGTCTTAGATACAGTCATGCCCCAGCCTGAGGCAGAAGCTCCTTAAGAAGAGTTTGCCCAATATGTGAAGTATATAGATGATTCCGCTTTCACCCAGTATTACATGTTAGCCTCTATGACTCCTGAGTTACAGAGACAATATGAAAACATAGATGCTCATTCCATACTCTTGTACCTCTGCAAACTGTTTAAGGAACAAGGAAGAACTCAACGATATAAGATATCCAAGAGTCTCTTTCGTGCTAGGATGACTAAGGGGATGCCGGTTCAGAATCATGTTCTAAAGATGATATAGTAGATTAAAAAAATCACAAGTCTAGGAATGGTCATAGATAATAACCTGTGTGTTGATCTTATACTTTAGTCCCTACCAGATTCCTTTTCTCAGTTCATCATGAATTTTAATATGAATAAACTTGAAGTATCTCTCCCTAAGCTCCTCAATATGTTGAGGGAGGTAAAGAGCACTATCAAAAAAGAAAAATTAGTTCTCTATGTTAGTGAGACTAAAAGGAAAAGGAAGGCTAGGAAGATCCTTGAGAAGGGTAAGGGCAAGGGCAAACAAGGTAAGATAAAGGTTGCCAAAATTGATCCAGCGAAGGACAAAGGCCAGTGCTTCCACTACGATCAAGATGAGCATTGGAAGAGGAATTGCAAGGCGTATCTTGTAGAAAAAGTGAAGTAGAAGCTTGGAAAAGCTTCATGTACTTTCATGATCAGTCTCCATGTGTCAGATTCTTGTGGTAATAAATGGGTATTGGATACCGATAGTGCTTATCATATCTGTAATTCGTTGCAAGTTCTGACAAGGCATAGGAGATTGACAAAAGGCAAGATGGACCATAAGATGGGCAATGGAGCAAGAGTTGCTGCTGTTGCTGTCGGCGAGGCACTCTATACCTACCTAATGGAGCTATTATTACATTAGATGCATGTTATTTTGTTCCCTCTATTATCAAAAATATTATTTCTATTTCATGTTTGACATTAAATAGTTATAAAGTACTTTTTGAGAACAATTGTTGTTCAATTAGTAAGAATAATAAGATCATTACTAGAGGGACATTGCATAATGGTTTATTTAAACTAAATACTGCTTCACACATCATGAATGTAAGCATAGCCAAGACGAAATGAGAAGAGATAAACAATGCATATTTGTGACATTATAGGCTAGGTCCTATCCATGAGGGAAGAATTCAAAAGTTGTTAAAAAATGAATACTTAGATCCATTTGACTACGAGTCATATACAACTTGTGAGCCTTGCTTTCGTGAAAAATTGACCAACTCTCCATTTAGTGGAACTGGAGAGAGAGCCATTGAGTTACTAGAACTCATACATAGTGATGTATGTGGTTCTATGTCAACTCATGCCATAAGTAGTTATTCCGACTTCATTACTTTTACTGATGATTTCTCTAGGTATAGACATGTGTACTTGATGAAGTATAAGTCTGAAGCCTTCGAGAAATTCAGGGATTATAAGAATGAAGTAGAGAACTAGACTAGAAAGAGTATTAAAACTCTTCGATCAGATCGAGAAGGAGAATTCTTGAGTATAAAATTTACCCAGTTCCTCAAGGACCATAGGATTCTGTCTCAATAGATACCTCATTATACACCATAGCTCAATAGTGTATCAGAAAGGAGGAATCACACACTATTAGATATGGTGCGGTCTATGATGAGTTTTGTTGACCTACCCATCTCATTTTGGGGATATGCCCTATAGATCGTAATTTACCTTCTGAACAGAGTTTCATCTAGATCGGTAGTATCTATACCATATGAGATATGGAGAAGGAAGAAGTCCAATCTTAAGGTTGTTAAGATTTGGGACTGCCCTGCCCACATTAAAAGATATGACCCCGATAAGTTGGAATCCAGGACGAAATGGTGTAAGTTCGTGGGATACCCCAAGGAAACTTGTGGTTATTATTTCTATCACCCTGAGGACCAAAAGGTCTTTGTTGCCAAGAGAGTAGTGTTTCTTGAGAAGAAACACATTCTTGACGGAACAATAGGAGCATAATAGAATTGAGCAAGGTTGGAGAACCTAGCTCAGGCACTATTCCAGAGATCGAGTCTGTTTAGGTACCTAACACACAAGTTCTAATTTTACATAGGACTAGTAGAGTGTCACACCTCCTGAAAGATATGTGGGACATATTAGTAGAGAGGACATTCAGGACATTGATTCTCAGACCTACGAGGAGGCTATTATGAGTATAGACTCCAGGAAGTGGCAAGAAGCCATGAATTCTAAGTTGGAATCTATGTACTCCAATAAGGTTTGGAACCTTATTGATGCACCTGAGGGTATCGTACCTATTGGTTACAAATGGATTTTCAAGAAGAAGATCGGGGTGGATGGAAAGGTGGAGACCTATAAGGCAAGGCTAGTGGCTAAGGGGTATCATCATAAGCAAAGTGTTGACTATAACGAAACCTTTTCACCCGTAGCTATGCTGAATCCATTTGAATTCTATTAGTTATTATAGTAAATTATGACTATGAGATCTGGCAGATAGACGTGAAAATTATATTCCTCAATGGCAACCTCGAAAAGGAAGTGTATATGATACAGCCTGAGGGGTTCATGTCTAAGCATAGTCCAGATAAGGTGTGCAATTACTTAAGTCCATTTATGGACTAAACCAAGCTTCCCAAAGTTGGAACATAAGATTTGATGAGGTGATCAGATCTTATGACTTCGTTAAGAACGAAGATGAGCCTTGTGTATATAGGAAGGTAAGTGGGAGCGCTATCACCTTCTTGGTGTTATATGTGGATGACATCTTAATCATTAGGAATGATGTAGAAATACTCTCTATAGTAAAAGCTTGGCTATCTAGACACTTCTCCATGAAGGACTTAGGGGAAGCATTCTATATTATGGGGATTTAGATATATAGAGATGGATCTAAGAGGATGCTTGACTTGTCCCAGTCTAGGTATATAGACTCCATTGTCAAAAGGTTTGGCATGGAAAATTCCAAGAGAGGTCTCATACCTATGAGATATGGAATATCACTTTCTAGAAATATGTCCTCAAAGATTCATGAAGAAAGGACATACATGGATAGAATACCATATGCCTCAGCAATAGGGTCTATCATGTATGCTATACTATGTACCAGGCTTGATGTAGTGCATACTCTGAGTATCACGAGCAGGTATCAAGCAGATCCAAGATTGGAGCACTAGAAAATAGTAAAGTGTATCCTTAAGTACTTGAGAAGGACTAAGGATCTTTTACTGTATATGGAGGCAGTAGCCTCAAAGTTGAGGGCTACACGAGCTTGAGCTTCCAGTCTGATGTCGATGATAGCAAGTCGAATTTAGTGTATGTCTTCACCCTGAATGGAGGAGCAGTATGGTGGAAAAGTTCCAAAAAAGATACTACTGCTGACTCGATCACAGAGGTGGAATATATTACTACAGCAAAGGCAGCAAAGGAGGGAGTCTGGATGAAGAAGTTCATCGCAGATCTAGGAGTCATGTCGAATAGTGTGAAACTGATTCCCATATAGGGTGATAATAACAGGGCGACCAATCAAGCTGGGGAACCCAGGTCTCGTCAGAAACGTTCTAAGGAGGTTCTACTTGATCAGAGAGATCGTGGCCCGAGGAGATGTAGCAGTGGAAAGAGTTCCATCTGAAGATAATATTGCAGATCCACTAACAAAGCCGTTGACTCAGATTATATTTGAGTATCATAGAGGTCTGATGGGGATCAGACACATAGGTGATTGACTTTAGGTCAAGTGGGAGATTGTTGGTTGTAGGTCTCTTACAAGCCAATCATGTGAGTGATAGCACCTGTTACATGTTACGTTGATCGCTTCGCATATTATTATTGGCATTTTCTCATATTATCTTGATGAATATTGTGATGTCCATGGATCTATGCAATGGGAATCAGATCATGATGAGATCATGATAATGAGACTGATATACTTTTAAACACATATCCTAAATCATCCTGGTCATAGGTTACTCGATGAGGACATCGAGATAACTGGATAGATTGGTGCACTATATACTCGTCTATATGATAGAGGCGACTGGTCTCATAGTCGCTTGTGTGGGGACACTAGAGGTATCATGCAGGTGCTCATTAGAGAATGAGTTCACTGATTGATCCGCTTATAGAATACTATATGGTTAATGATACCTAATGTCAGACAGTGATTCCGTAGTCCCAATAGTGTGTCTGGTCTTTAGATTTAAGGCACCAAAGATGCCTTGTTTGAGTACTCCATTCTTTGACGCTGGACTTACAAGTATGGAGAGCTCAGATCTGGTATAATCAGTTTTCGGGAATGGTAGACAACCTTACGAAGGTAATTATGTATCAATAGAGGATCATCGACTTTCAGTATCATGAGATGAATATCCCGTGTGTGCTCGCTCAAGCAAAATCGTTGGCTAGGGTCATTCAGATTGAGAGAGAAGTTCTCCGGGAGAATCTGATTAAAGCGAGACTCGGACAGGATTCTGTATGGGCCTGACTCTACAATGCCCAATATACGGTCTCTGGGATATTAGATGGATGAGGGACTATAGATACATGGTAACTGAAGACAAATAGGTCCGATGGATTATATCCCCCTGTACTATCTTGGGACTATGGCGTAGTGGCCTAGTACGTCCATAGTCGATGAATCGAGTGAATTATTATGGAGATAATAATTCACTATATCAGAAGGTGTTCTAAGTTAAAAGGAGTTCTGATGGGAGCAACTCACGGCCAGCTTGGTATCGAGCCTAGAGGGTCACACACATAAGGTGGATGTTGCAACGAGTAGAGGTGCAGATATGGGATATCTAGAAAGCCCCTAGTTTGGATCTTGTGGATGAGATCCAATTGGATAATTGGATGAGATCTAATTAAATGATTGGATAAGATCCAATTGGATGAGATCAAATTAGATCCTATGAATAAAATCCAATGAGATCCAGCTGGATAGAGATCTAGTGTGAACAGGATCTGTTAAGGATAAGCTTCCTCCACCTCTATAAATAGGAGGAACCTCCTAGTTCATAGGCTGAGAGCTCTTGGTAGCCATCCTCCTATTCTCCTAAGTCTCCTCTCCTCCTCCTTTGCTCCAACAGCCTTGTGGTGCACGTGGAGAGAGATCCCGCGATGATCTAAGGAGCGTTGTTGCTGCGTCCACTGTGTGGATTATCGCTAGAGAGGAGTATATTAGTGCTCCTTCATCCTCTTCATCGGATCTAGAATTTTTGGGGATATACGATCTCCCCAAGTAACGCTTCTGACATGATACATACAGATTTTTTGAATTTACGATTTTTACGCACCAATCATCGCATGACAGCCAAGTACGTAACTATGGGAAACCGATCTTGTTCTTGTTTTCCACTGTGCATGAGATGTCGAATCTCCCAATTTTCCAACATGAATAAGCCATCTCTCTTGGGTTTTAAACCAGATGAGAGTGACCTTGCTCTGATACCAATTGTTAGGATCTGAGCTGCACTAAGAGGGGGGGGGTGAATTAGTATAGCGATTTAAACTCGTAAACTCAAAACCGATTTCAGAGATAGCTGATTCATATAAAAATTTTGATCCGACGAAAATAGGATTTAGTTAAAATAGTAAGAGTGAATGCAATTGAGAGTAGGGAGAAGAAAACCGAGTAATTTGCAGCTAAGATAAGATGCAGAATTTTTAAAAACTCACAACCAGAGTACACAACGATGTATAGTGGTTCGGTCAAAAGACCTACGTCTACTTCCGAAGCCTCCTCCAATGAGGCTCCCAACTTTCACTATCAAATCTCTTGAAGGGAAAGGATCAAATACCCCCTCTTTCAAACTTTTACAAGTGGTTCACTCTCTTATAGATTTTTCACAAAGAAAAAGGGAGATGAACACTCAAGCTATTGAAACAAGACTTTGCTATAGCTTTGACTTAGTTTTTAACTTCTTAAAAGGTGGCTTCTCAACTGAGAAAAGAGGGATATTTATAGACTCAATTGGCTTTCAAAAATGAAACCAAAAAGAGTCCCATCCCGGGCTTACCAGGTACTGGCGGTACCACCGCCTGGCACTGGCGGTACCACCACCTGACAGAGTCCTCGAGCTCTGTGGTTTGGTGGTACCACCGCTTTCTAGGCGATACCACCGCTGGTAGGTAATAACTATCAACGGTACTATCGCTGACCTAGGGAGGTACCACCGCCTGCTAGGTATTAAAGTTGGTGGTACCACCATTGACCTGGGGCGGTACCACCACTTGGGTCTGGCAGTGCCACCGTCAGACTATTCTAGGAAGGCTGAATGGGCCCTTAACTTCAGCCCAAATCAGCCCAAATAAGGCCAAGTTGGCCCCTACAAGGGTTTAACAGGATTATTACCTAATCATTACCCTAATTATATGCTAACTACTAAATTGAAACATAATTGTAAATAAATTAACAACTGATAATGTCAAGTCTTCTTCTTGTGAGCTTTCCGGTGGACTTCCGATGCACCCTCGAATTTCTTCCGGCGGACTCCCAGTAGGCTCCCGGACTTGTGGCGAGTTGATGAATCTTTGGCAAGCTTTCCGAATCTTCTCGGTGATCTCCACGAACCTCCGACGATCTTTTCGATGAACTTCTGAAACCTTCGATAAGTCCCCGATTCTTTCTCGGTTGGTTCCGACAACACTACCATTGATCTTTCGGACTTCCGGTGGACTCTCGAACTCCCAACTACTTAACTCCAGTAATTTGTTTTATGTCTTCATGCTATCATAGTTAATCCTATACACTTATCTCAATAATATGGATTAGATCAAATAACCTATCAATTGACTTCATCATCAAAATTTGAGATTCAACACGAAGTCCATCTTCTGACACGTTGACCAATCCTTCGGTTGGAATCAAATCTCTAACATGGTGCTCTCTAGCCCAACGTCTAATTCTCCTACTTTATGATTCAAGTCCATGATCGAAGTTTCTCTTGCATCACTTTTCTCAATCGCTCATTAGTTCATAAACTCATCAATTGATTTCATCATCAAAATTTATGATTTAATATTTTTAAACTTAAAATTTAAATTAATTCTGTATAAACCATCACACAGAATTTTAAAATCAATCATTATTGAATTATAAACTATACTGAGTTTACCATCATCAAAAGAAAGACCATCCTAACTCATCATATTATTGGTTTTTAGATTATAAAAAATCCTTATATATTATTGATAACATGTGTTGAAACACCAGAATAAATCCATTAAGTATTAGAAGGAACCTCTATAATGTTTGATTCGAAATATACAAATGTTAAGTTTATATATTTCTTTTTGAACTAAGTGTTATGCTAGGTGTTGTGCTTAACGCAGTCCTTTTTCATTTGTTTATTCTAGTTACAAAAGAAACACTTTACTATAAATATTTTTTTATTAGTCTACTTAGCATTTTTAGACTTGATAAATTTATTTAGTAAATGATGCTTCAACCTTATTTTTGTTGAAAAATCATGAATCGGCATCTCATGTGTAGGGAAAATAAAAACAAGATCAGATTTTCCATAGTTAAGTACTTAGTTGTTGTGCGATGATTGGTGCGTGAAAAAAACACAAATCCGAAAAACCACACGTATCATGTTAGAAGCATCACTTAGAGAGATCGTATATCCCTGAAAATTTTAAATCCAATAAAGAGAATGTAGGAGCATTAGCGTACTCCTCTTTAGTAGTAATCCACATAGCGAACGTAACGATGATGCTCCTCAGATCACCACGGGATCTCCCTCTCCACATGCACCATAAGGTTACCAGAGCCAAAGAGGAGAGGGGGCTGAGAAGAATAGGAGGGGCAACTACTAATAGCTCTAGCCTATGAACAAAGAAGTTCCTCCCATTTATAGAGGTGTATGAAGCTTATCCTTAATGGATCCTATTCACATTGAATCTCTATCTAATTATCTAGTTGGATCTCGATCCAATTGGTTCTTATCCAATCATCCAGTTGGATCTCTATTCAATCATCCAATTTGATCTCATCCAATCATCCAATTTGATCTCATCCAACTATGAAAAATCTAGTCTTGTTTTTGTTTTCCGCTGCGCATGAGATGTCGATTTACGATTTCTTAGTAATTTTCTCATTACCAACTCCTTGAGTAGTAATTAAAATAATATGAGATCTTTTTTGCTTTAACCTTAATATTTTTTTTGAACACACATACTAATCAGCTCATTGAAGCCTTATTTATAATCATTTGTATTATAGTAAATCTTAAATATGCCAAATTAAGGAGAAAAAGAATTAAAAAGAAATTATACGAGGAAAGACTCATATACATTCATGTCTAATGCTTTAAGTTGTGCAACCTTGTTAGCCACATTGAGGATATGATCATAAATATCACGAGTGCTATCATACTGAGCCATAGTCAATTCCTATCATTAATGTGCTAACCAATGACTAATTAACAAATTTAAATCTATCTTTTATAGCTCTTAAATATTTTTGTGAGCTAGTTGTAGGCAGCAATAAAGCCTTTATGTTATTTATAATTGTCATTCTTATAAATATTAAAGTGAGCCGATTAAATCTTTTTAAGCATTTATTTCACGAATTTGTTTCATAATGTTTTTATTAATTAAATCTATGGGCCTTTTAATAAGTAATGCAATGCCAAGATCTAATACACCCAATATAAACTGTACATATTTTAATCATTTTAAATAATTTGAACTAGAAAGAATAGAGATATTACAAGCATGAGAGTATATGGAATGAAGTACTATTGTAAAATATAAAATAATATTTTTATTTTTATTTCTTAGAATATGATTAACTATTAATATCATCCATATTTTACCTTTGAGTGAAATATTAATATATCTAATTTTCATTCAAAATCATTCATAGAGGGCTATTATCTGTTAGAATTTTAAGGGGCCACACATGTATAATTAAATATGTTAAGTTATTATTCTAATTAGCCAAATTAAAGTGATTTAATTAAAATAAATTTATTTGGATAAGGAACATAATTGTCATGAAAATTAATTATGTAGATACCATCAGTCATATTTCTAATTTAATGATTGGATAAGTCAGGAATATGAAACTCTTGAGGCATAATTGTAGATTCGTTAATTATGAATATAATCATAATTGTAGATTCATCAATTATGACTATAAATAAGGTTATAGTCCCCAGTTACAGTATCAAATCAAGATTATTAGAAAGAAATTTTTCTTCACCCGTTAGAGAGAAATATAAAGTTCTTAAGGATACTCTACAATAGGAAGGCCAAATCATCAATTAATTTAGAAAATATTTCGATGGATTCATCAGGTATGCTTCCATGTTTAATTTGTTTCATAATTATTATAAGATTTCATGTATGGATAAGTGGATTTAATAATTCAGTTTTAGATCTATAAAGCATGTTTGATTCGGATTTATTATGTTAAATCCACCAACATTAGTATCAGAGCCATCCTACAATAATTATTGAACATATACGTATATGTTTGTATACATCCGGATATAGTGTACATTATTGAAGTGTTAGGCAAATACATAAGTAATCCTAGAATGGATCATTGTAAGACAATGAAAAAAGTTATGAAATATTTAAAGAGAATAAAAGATCATATGCTCACATATAGGAGATCAGACCATTTGGAGATCATTGGATATTCTGACTCTGATTTTACTGGATGCCAAGATAGTAGGAAATCAACTTCGGGCTACATTTATATGTTGGCTAGTAGGGTAATTTCTTGGCGTAGAGCCAAGTAATCCCTTATTACTTCTTCCATCACGGTAATGGAATTTGTAGCATGTTTTGAGGCATCCAATTATGGAATTTAGTTAAGAAATTTTGTTAACCAAGTAAGGATATAAAGTAAACAAGTTTCCATAGAACACTTAGGATCAAACTTTGTGTTGATAGATTCTCTCACAAAGGTGTACCACCCAAGGTTTTTTCATGAGCATACTGCTCATATGGGTATATTGAGGAAAATTCAGTTTAGTGAGAGTTTGTCATATGTTTGTTAAATGTTCTATGTCAGTTTTTATGTTTGTATAAATATTTTCTGATAAAAAAAAAGCTTCCGTTTGTTATACTTTGTATATTATGATTAATGATCTCACAAAGATAAAGTTAGACCAATTGAAAATTGATATGTAAGGATCACATTCATGTAATTTTCATGCTACACATTTCATGATTGATCTATCATTTGGTTATGTTAATATTAGTGATCAATGATATGTTTAGCCATGATTGATACAGCAAAAATTGCTTTGGTCCTATATTAATATGGCCAATGGATGAGATTGTATTGTATGTTCTGTTTAATAATGACAATAGTTTTGAGCTTATAAAGTATAACACGTTTATAAAGATACATATGTGACATAGTGGGAGATTGTTAGAATTTTACGGGGCCACACATATATAATTAAATGTGTTAAGCTATTATTCTAATTAACCAAAATTAAAGTGTTCCAATTAAAGTAAATTTATTTGGCTAAGGAACATAATTGTCATGAAAATTAATTATGTAGATACCATAAGTCATATTTCTAACTTAATGACTGGATAAGTCAGGAATATGAAACTCTTGAGGCATAATTACAGATTCATCAATTATGAATATAATCATAATTATAGATTCATCAGTTATGACTATAAATAAGGTTATGGTCCTCAGTTGCAATATCAAATCAAGATTATCAGAAAGAAATTCTCTTCACCCGTCAAAGAGAAATATAAAGTTCTTAAGGATACTCTACAATAGGAAGGCCAAATCACCAATTAATTTAGAAAATATTTCGATGGATTCATCAGGTACACTTCCGTGTTTAATTTGTTTCATAATTATTGTAGGATTTCATATATGGATAAGTGGATTTAATAATTTGGTTTTGGATCTATAAAGCATGTTTGATCCATATTTATTATGTTAAATCCACCAACATTATCATCATAGTAGAATAGTATTATTACTTTTGGGTATATAAGCCTAAATTGTAGGTATATCCATAAAGGTATCATCTTACCTCATCACATAATTATTCAAAGTTAATTATCCTTTAGAATTATCTAAATCTCTTAATTATACATGCTATTGTGAATATTATTTTTCTTAATATCATTTAGGACTAATTTTTTTATATAATTTTATAAATTATTAGTCTAGGCTACTTTGATGAATATAAAACTAATATAATAATTTAAAATATTCTATAAATGTTAAGTTATTTATTGTAATTCATATTCCATAAGTTTACTATCCTGTTCCACTTTGGCAATGAGTAGTTAAATAAAACTTAAGGATATAAATTATAAATAATATTCATTAAATTTTATCTAATTTAATTTATATAAAAATAATTATAATAATTATAAAATTTTAATTAGTATAAAATAAAACTAATATGATGACTGTAATCATTATAAAACATAAATAATGCTTTATGTAAAAATAAATATTATTTCATAATTTTAAACATATTCATATGAATAACTAAGCAAATATCCAGAATAATAATTAAAATATAATTATTAGAAGTAAAAATTTTTATCAATGTCATATGAGAAAACTATAAAAAAAAATCATAATTTATAATTTTTTAAATTCTGTTTATAATTCTAAATTATACTAATTAAACCTATTTAGTTTGGTAAGCCAAAATTGTGTCTCCCAAATATGGCCAGTAGATTTGGGCTAAACATCAGCTCAAATAGATCAATCAAAATTAAAGTTTACTAAAGTAAAAAATAATCAAAATTTAATTTTTTTTCTAAATTTAATTTAAATCTAGTCAAAATACAGTCAAAATCAAGTTCGATCAATATATTTGATCAAAGTAAGTCAAATTAGTCAATTTTATAGTTGAGAATATAAGGAAAATATATTTTATTTCCAAAAAGCAAAGCTGTAATTTTATCATCATATATATTAGAAATATCTAATTTTTGAAGGGTTAAACTATTAAGAGGATGATTGGAATTAAAAGGATCCATGAGGACAAAATAGTCTTTTAATGACTAAAAAATCTTAACTTTTTTTTTCTCTTCTTAGCCATCACAACGTGTGTGAGGCATGCAACCATCACAATGTATGACTGTTCTCTACTTGTGCATCGCCTACGGTCGTGGTGCATGATTGTTCTAACACGATCAATCAGTGACCCCTATTATCATTGCGACTCGTGATCGACAACGATGTGCCAGCACCACCTATGCTACCTCCGCTGTGTGCAATTGTCTGTCATTTATGCATCATCGACCCAAGCTATCTCTACAACTTATTAGATAATGTGGCCCTATTTAATTAGATAAGATATATTAAAGATATGATTGGATTCTGATTATGGTTATTGGCTAATAGAAAGGAAGTCCAATCAAAGTGAGATTCTTTAGAAGAGGCCCTTGATGGGAGGAAATCTTCTAATAACTTATCTTAGACCCTCTGCTCTCGCCTATAAATAGACAGGACCTCAGGGGACTTAAAGCGTGAGAAGCAACACAGAAGCATCTAAGAGTTGCGTAAAGATTAGCAACACAGATGCATCTAAGAGTTGCATAAAAGAAAATATTTCACAGACATAGATTGAGAGATTACAATCTCCCTCTCAATCTCCCTGAGCCATCAATTACAGTGGTCCTGTGAAAGGATAGGAAGAGAGGAGGAGTCTAGTTCTCCTTGCAGATTGGCGGAGGCATTGGATCTAAGGAAGGTATTCAGATCTTTCCTCCTTTCTTTGCGGATGGCATCAAAGGTACACATCGTAAAAACAGATCTATTGTTCTTTGATTTCGATCCTAGCATTAAAGTTTTTCCGCATTACAGAAGCATGATTAAAGTTTTTTTATGCTTACAATTGGTATCAGAGCCTAGGTTCTTGAAATCAAAACTTTAGATCTGTTGTTTTTTTTATTTACGATGTTTGATCTAAATTCTGCCAAATCTGTATTCCTATCGATTTTGGTTTATCGTCGTGTTATTTTATCGCCTGCTTGCCGGTGATATTTAAGAAACAGCGACGATCGTTGTTGGTGCTGCACAACATCGCTGCGTACGGCCGTAAGGATCTCCGGCGACCGCACCGTAGCAATCAGACTGCAGATTGTCCGCACGAGGGTGGCAACCCTGTGCGGGATGCTTGGCCGCATGCCGGCGCACTGCGTGAGCGCAGGTCACACCGGGCGGCGATCAGCGAAAGTGCAGCGCACCGGCGGCAACCGTGTGAGCACAGTAAAAGCAGCAGCACGCTGCAGACGCAGTCGCACGCCGGCGCAGAGCCGCGACGAAGCGCAGCGCGACGCCGCGCGCCTTAGCGGCATGCGCGCGACACGCAGCCGCCACAGGCACCGGGCGACCGTTTGGCGGCAGCTGCGGCAAGACACCATGACGGCCGTTGCGGCGGCCGCTGGCTGGCGGCGGCCGCTGCAACAAGAATCAGCGGCGAAGCGGCCGCAACCGCCGCCGGCCATTTTGCGGCAGCCACAAGACTTGCGAAGTGCCGTTGCTTGCGCGCAACGCGCACGCATCTTGCGGCGGCGGTTCGATGGCATTTGTGTGGTGGTGGCGTATGGCGCAGGAAGAAAGGGTTTGGCAAAAATTACAATTTTGCCCTTAGGTTAGGGTTTTGCTAAATTACAGTTTTGCCCTTTTGTATGTTATTAATACTTTTAGTATTTTGACAGTTTTACCCTTTATTAATATGAAAAATTATAGTTTAATCCTATCAATATATTTACAGTTTTGTCCTTATGCAATTGAGAATTTTTGATTTTTATCCTCAATTATTAAAATTGATAAAAAATAATTAAATTTGATCATGATTGTATTCTGAATTTGATTTTGATCAAATTTAGAAAGGATTAAATTTTGATCAATATTTGATTTTGATCGACTAGTTTAATTGGGCTAATAACTAACCCAATTATGGGCTTACCCAATTAAATAAGATTGATTGGCATAATAATTCTTTTATAATTTTCTCATATGAATTATTGATTATATTTTATAAATAAAATCTAATTATTATTCTTAGATATTTATTTAGTTATTCATATGTATTTATTTGAAATTATGAAATGACAGTTATCTTTCACATAAAAGTTTTTCATGATTTATGTGTTATCATGATTATAGTTATTATATGAGTTTTCTTTATGCTGATCAATATATATGAGTTATTGATTGTAAGTTGTAAATAATATCCAATTATTGTTCTTGGATATTTGTTTGATTATTTATATGTATATATTCGAAATTATGAAATGATAGTTAATTTTCACATAAAAGCTTTTCATGATTTATGTGTTATCATGATTATAGTTGTCATATGAATTTTATTTATGCTCATGAATATTCAATAATCATTATGGTTGTTGTAGTATTATTGAATTGTTTAGCATAAATTGAATTAAAGAAATTTAGTGAATATTATTTGTAATTTATCTTCCTAAGTTTTATCTGACTAGTAGCTGCCAAAGTGGCCTGGGATGATAAGCTTATGTGATATGAATTACAATAAAAGCCTTGTCATTTATAGGATATTTTAGATTATATTTTATATTTTGGTATTGGTCTTGTAGCCACCAAAGTGACCTAGACCAATAATTTATAAAATACATTATGGAATTGATCCTAAATGATATTAAGAAAATTTAATAAATATTATTTGTAATTTATTTTCTTAAGTTTTATCTGATCAGTAGCTGCCAAAGTAGCCTGGGATGATAGACTTATGAGATATGAATTACAATAAAGTCTTATCATTCATAGAACATTTTAGATTGTATTTTATATTTTTGTATTGGTCTTGCAGTCACCAAAGTGACCTAGACTAATAATCTATAAAATACATTATGGGATTGGTCCTAAATGACATTAAAGAAAAATAATATTCACAATGGCACACATAATTAGGAGATTTAGATAATCCCAAAGGAGAATCTATTTTGAATAATTATGTGATGGGGTAGGATGATACTGTTTTAGATATTCTTGCAGTTTAGTGTTTTATACCCAAAGGTATTAACACTATTCCACAAGGATGGTATCAATCCTCCATAAATGATTATATATGTGAACAATAGATATGTCAATATTGAAAGTAAAATATTAATGATATCAATAGTTCAACATAAAACTCAAAGCATTGATGTTATATTATTACAGTGGTACTTTCTTCATTGCATTTTTATAAATGTCCCTATATTTTCAGAATAAATAGCTTGAGCATATATAAGTTATATTGAATGAGTGAGACCTTAATCAGATTATTTGAAGGAACACAGACTTATTTACTGAAAGTTCTGTGGAATAAATAATTAAGGTTACTGATCAGGAAAGGTCTGAAAAACTCAATTTGATGGTACTTAGACTTCAGTACAGTAGCACATGAGAATATTTAAGGATCAATATAAATTTTCTGATAAGTCATGAGTTGATACCTCAATGAAAGAACTGACTAAAAATGAAAGTATTTGAGGAATTAAAGATTATCTCCTCAATATAATTGACAAAGTTGTAAGTTAAGACTTAGAATATTTGAGTTTTACTCAAGGAATGGGTAACAATAAAATAAGAATGAAACATAAGCCACCTGAGTTTATAATTGCTATATAAACTCATAAAGGAATTTCTTCATAATAAAGTGTTACTTGTGTAACAATGAAAGTTATATGAAGAAGAATTATAAGATTTGATTTGAAATGAAAAGTTATGTGGTTCAAATCAAATATTATAGAAATTATTTTTCTAATACTTAGCAGATTAATTTGATGCTTCAATGTATATTACCAATAATAGAGATTTATTTTAATATTTAACTATAATTAAATATTAAAATAAAATAAAAGTTTATAAACTCCTTGAGATTATGCTTACATCTGAGAGTCACTTTATATTTTTGTCTCATTAAAGAGACATTTTATCACCATAACCTATTGAGATATAATTTTATATATATCTAATTCATGTAAAGTCTCATACTATTGACACTTTTAAAATGTGCATAAAAGAGGTCGAGAGACAATTAGATAGAAAAGTTAAAATCATCATATCTGATAGGGGTGATGGATTTTATAGTATTCATGATTTACCAGATGTGTCATAGCAAAACATAATTGCTGAAAGGTATAATCGTACATTTATAAATATGATTAGGAGCATGATGTATTATTCTTTTATACCCAAATTCATGTGAGAAGAAGCTCTAAGGACAACTATGTATATCTTAAATGGGGTTTCTAGAAAACCTAACTTAAGATATTTACATATTTTGGATTGTCTTGTAGAGATAAGGATCTTCAACTCACATAAAAGAAAATTAAAGTTAATAATTATTTTTGAATATTTTATTATTTATTCAGAAAAGTTTAAAAAAAGGGTATATGTCTTATTGCTCTAATCATAGTACGATGATGGTTAAATCTGGTAATATAAGGTTCCTATAAAATAGCGAATCAGTGGGAGAAAAAATCTCGAAATTTAATTTTAGTATAGAGGAGATACATGTTGATACTTCTTTATTATTCGAGAGATTATTGTTACTCAAATTATTAAATAATTTGATAAAGGTGAACAACAAAATAACATTACCAAACTCCCACATTATATTGATATCGCTGATAATGGTCTTATAGAATAACCACAATTGACAGCCTTGAAATTTTTTCAATGGGAAAGAAATCCTATCATTTATGATTGTGTGGTATATCTATAAGAATTATATTTTGATATAGGAATCAGAATAGATCCCTTATTGTTTTCACAGGTCATGAAAGGTAACGATTCTGAAAAGCAATATGATACAATATAAGTAGAGTTAAAATCAATAACCAGAATGGTGTCTGATGAATTCATTGAATTGTCCAATAATTATAAAAGAGTTTATTATATAAATATGACTCAATGGACAATGTCGAACGATATACTGGTCAGACTTTTAGTTTTCAATATGGTTATAGATTTTACTCATAAAGAATGTATCATAACGAGATATTTAATTTTTAAATAAGCTCGTTAAGAATCATCATGACATTAGTGACTCATTATGAATTTGAGTTATATCATAATGATATGAAAACAAATTTTTGATTAAGGATCTAGTTTTCCATAAGTTATTCTGAATGACTCGCAGAGAAAATGAAAGAAATATATAATTTGGTATGCAAATTCAGGAATCTATTTATGATCTTAAATAAGCTTCTAGACAATGATATATAAAGTTTCTTAATATCATTGATTTCTTCAGATTTAAGAAAAATACTATTAATCAGTATTTATATCTGAGGATCAGTGGGAGCAAGTTTATTATATTGATCATATATGTGGATAATATTTTGCATTGCCAATAGTGACTTGGTTTATTATACTAAACCAAGAAATTATCACTAAGAATTTAAGACGGTTGATATGAATGAGACATCTTATATTATTAGTATTGAGATATTCAGGGATATATCTCAATGATTATTAAGATTGTCTTAGAAAGGATATATTAACCGAGTCTTGAGATGATTTAATATACAACTTTGTTCAACAAATCATAAAAGTAAAATTTTAGTCAAAATTGAGTGCTTTAAAATGACTTGAAAAGAATCAGATAAAGGAAATATTCTTTATATATGCGCAGTTGAAAGTCTATGCTCAAGTCTATGTCAGAACAAATATCAGTTTTTGTAGTTAAAATACTGGATAGATATTTGAGTTATCCAGAAGTGAAAAATATTAAAGGACTGCAAAGAAAAGTAATAAGATATTTGGAAGGGACGAAGGATTATATGCTCACATATATGAAATTATATCAGCTTGAAATGATGGTATTTTTTTCAAATGCTGATTTTATAAATTGCCTCAATAATAGGAAGTCCACCTTATGGTTAAGATCTATATTAATTAGAGAGGCAATTTATTATGAAAGTTGATTTTGTGGTATGCTTTGAGGCCACTAATCTATAAAATAACTACGAAATTTTATCTCAGGACTTGGTGTGGTCAGACTCAATTGCTAAGTCGCTGAAGATATTTTGTGATATCGCAGTAGTTTTCTTCTCTAAAAATGATAAGCACTATTGCATTTCTATGCATTATGGTAGAAAGTATTTGATGGTTAGAGAAGACGAGTCCAGAAACATTTAATGTTAATTAATTACTTGAGTTTCACTGTATTGATTGCTGATCCATTTACTTAGGACTTACAGCCTAAGGTGTTTTGAAAGAACATGTTTTTATGATTGGGTTTGTGAGCAACTCATAAAGGATATGGTGATGCATATTTGAGTGGACATTGTAATTGACATTTTTACTTACGTACTTAAAGTTATTTGTTTCTGCTATCCTGTTCACAGTTATGTATGTACATATTATGGTTGAATGTGATAACAGGATTGTCTTGACAAGACAAATTACAAGGGTCATTATGGACTGCATTAGGAAAGGCTAATAGTGTTGTAGTACATAGAAGAAAGTGTGGCATTGATGACATACAACCGCTATGACTCGCATTAATAGTCAGACTTAATGTAGTATTATTATATTTATTGGATTTATTAGCCTGTTTTTTAAATTCGCGTGCGTATAAATAGTTTTCAAAAAAATTTCAGAATCCAATTATGCAAAATTATTTTCAAATAAATTTTGTTTATTTATTTTGATTTTGAATATCTTTTGTATCTTATCAATTAATGGGCTAAGTGGGAGAATGTTAGATAATGTGGCCCTATTTAATTAGATAAGATATATTAAAGATATGATTGGATTTTGATTATGGTTATTGGCTAATAGAAAGGAAGTCCAATCAAAATGGGATTCTTTAGAAGAGGCCCTTGATGGGAGGAAATCTTCTAATAACTTATCCTAGACCCTCTGCTCTCGCCTATAAATAGACAGGACCTCAGGGGACTTAAAGCGTGAGAAGCAACATAGAAGCATCTAAGAGTTACGTAAAGATTAGCAACACAGATGCATCTAAGAGTTGCATAAAAGAAAATATTTCACAGACATAGATTGAGAGATTACAGTCTCCCTCTCAATCTCCCTGAGCCATCAATTACAGTGGTCCTGTGAAAGGATAGGAAGAGAGGAGGAGTCTAGTTCTCCTTGCAGATTGGCGGAGGCGTTGGATCTAAGGAAGGTATTCAGATCTTTCCTCCTTTCTTTGCGGATGGCATCAAAGGTACACATCGTAAAAACAGATCTATTGTTCTTTGATTTTGATCCTAGCATTAAAGTTTTTCCGCATTACAGAAGCATGATTAAAGTTTTTTATGCTTACACAACTAATCGACAACCTGTAGTCGCTGGTCAAAAATAGCGACATTGTTGCCTTGCTATGTTATTGCACGCAACGACATCGCTACATGTGCAATGCTAGAGACCAAGGCATGTTGTCGCAACATTACTATAGCAGCTGTACACAAGTAGACATCACTGCATACAACAATGCTACCATTTATGCAGTCATTACCCATGACTGGACCGACAAACAATGGAGGTCATCACCTTTCACAATATCGCTATTGACTAATTACGGGCAGCATACTTTCATCGTGGTTCCACTTGCATTACATTGCACACAAGCAAGCGATCATGGAGGAATAGATTTAAAGTTCATACATAATACATCATAGATTAATTCAAAAATAATATTAATCCAAGATTGAAATAATGATTCAAAAGATGAATAGATCTAATCACATAAATAGATCTAAAATTTCTTTATGATTTAAGTTATTTTAATTTTAAGAGATGGCTCTGATATCAATTATAAGCATAAAAACTCTAATCATATTACTATTATGTAAAAAACTTTAATATTAGAATCAAATCAAATAATAATAGACCAAGATCAAGGTTGCATACCATTTAATGCTATTTAGAAAAATCTTTATTTGATCTACAAACATACTATTATCCAATCTGAAAAATGTAATGACGTCAATCTGTAAAGAGAACTAGACTTATTTTCTCCTTTCTTTTTATGTTATCACAAGACCACTATAAAAGATAGAATAGAGACCAAGCAGAAATAAAAGAATATATATTATCTCTCTTCTATATGTTATTACGTATTGAGTCCCTATAAGGTCTTGTCTATTTCTAGGCAAGAGCAGAGGACTTAGAATAAATAATTAGATGAGTTCCTCTTTGTCATCTCCTAAAGAATCCTACCATAAGTGGACTTTCTTTCTATTAGCTAATTAGAATCCAATTAGATCTAAAATAAACCTTACATAATTAGATAGGACCATATAATCTAATTTTTTTCACTTGATCCATTTATTAATAAAATATAAAAAAATAAAATCAATATAAATAAAATAAAATATTATTTAAAAATAATTTTATTTAGTTAGATACTAAAACTTTAAAAATATATTTTATATGCACACGAATTTTATAAACAAGGAAATAAGTCTAATAAACATAATAATACTATATTAAATCTGACTACTAATACTAGTCATAGCAATTGTATATTATCAATGTTATACTTTTTTTTTATATACTATAACCTGTTAGCCCTTCCTAATGGAGTTTAAAATGACTCTTATAATTTATCTTATCAAGATAATCCTACTATAACATTTAGCTATAATATGTACATATATAAAAGCAAATAGGATAATAAAATAAATAATTTTAATTATATACATAAAATATCGATTATGATATCTACTTAATATGTATGATAATATTTTTTATTAGTTGCTCACAAACCTAATTATAAAAATATATTCTTTTAAACACTCTATATTGTAAGGCCTTAGTGAATGGATTAGTAATCAATATAGTGAAACTCAAGTTTTTAATTGATATTAATTATTTTTGGAGTATTTCTCTAACAATCAAGTACTTTATATTATAATGCATAGAATGGTTAGAATAGTTATTATTTTTAGAAAAAAAACTATTACGATATGTTATAAGATATCTTCAATCACTTGATAATTGAGTCTAATCAAAGCTTGATTGGTGGCCTCAAAACATGATTAGTAGCCTCAAATCATATCACAAAATCAACTTCTATTATGAATAATATAATAATATATTGCTTTATATTTTTTTTCCCTATAAATTGCCCCTCAAACTAGTATAAATATAAAATATAAAGTGGGCTTTCTACTATTGAAATAATTTATAGAATCAGCATATAAAAATATCATCATTTCAAGCTGATCTAATTTCATATATATGATCATATAATCCTTCATCCCTTCTAGATATCTTATTATTATTTTTATAGCTTTTAAGTGTTTTAGTACTTGTAACTCTAATATCTACTTAGTATTCCATTTATAAAATTAATATTTGGTCTAATATAGGCTTACTTATATAATAGATTTCTAATTGCGAATACATGAGAAATATTTTTCTTTCCTTTAATCCTTTTTAAGTCATTTTAAAAACACTTGGTCTAAGTCAATTTTTTTTACTTTTGTCATTTGCTAAATAAAACTACATGCTAAATCTCTTTATGACTCGATTAATAAATCTTTTTGATATAATCTTAACAATTATCAAGATGTATCCTTAAATATCTTTATATTAATAAGATAAGTTATCTCAATTATATTAATTATCTTAAAATTCTTGATAAATTTTTTTTTGGTTTCATACAATAAACTAAGATCATATTAATAAGTAAAATATCATCTACATATAAGACTAATATAACAAGCTTTCTCTCATTAATCTTCAGACATAAATACTGACCAATAATATTTTTTTAAGTCTTAAGGAAGTAATAATATCATGAAATTTTATATGCTAAATTTTAGATTTTTTTATTTTCTCTATGAATCATTTAGGTTATTTCATATAATTTTTTTATCTAGATTTTCATTCAAAAGGTTATTTTCATATCCATCTAATGTAGTTCAAAATCACAATGAGCTACTAATGTTATTACAATTCTTAATAGTTCCATTAGATAAATTAGAAAAATATCTTGTTATGATTAATACTTTCTTTATAAGTAAAAACTTTAATCGTCTAACTTTATATCATTTAATATTATCCTTTGAGTCATATTTAGCCTTAAAGATTCATATATAACAAACTATTTTATAATTATTATATAATTTGATGAGTTCTCAAATGTTATTTTGGTCTATTGATTTTAACTCTTCTTTTATTGTATTGTACCATTTTTTAGAATCATTACTTTTCATAACTTGTGAAAATAGTAAGAGATCCTTTTGATTCTTATATCATAATCTATTTTCTATAAATATACCATATAACTATCGAAAATGGTATGTCTCCTTTCCTTTTGAAATATTCTCAAAATTATCATGTGTAATTATTCTATAAGTTATCAGCAATGATATCAATATTATGTGAGTTTATTAATATTATTTTTTTGTTCGCTCACATCAAGTCGTTTAATGATTTGAAAAATGACTTCTCAAATATAAAATAATAAAGGAGTATCAACTTATATCTTTTTAATATTAAAATTAAATTTTGAGATTTTTCACTCTCACTGATTTGTTATTTTTAGGAATCTTACATTATCATATTCAACTATCCTTGTACTATGATTAAGATTATAAAATTTATAACCATCAAAATTTTTTGGATAAATAATAAAATATCTAAAAATAGTCATTGAAACTAATTTCTTTCAATATGATTTAAAGATCCTTCTCTCTATAAAATAATTTTAAATATAAAAATGTCTCAAGATGTGTTTTCTACCCGTTCATAACTCAAAAGAGTTAATGAAATTGACTTACTATGAACTATGTTCAATATATATATAACTGTTGTTAAAACTTCTTCTCATATTAATTTGGATACAAAAGAATAACTCATCATGCTCCTAATCATATCATTAAGAGTATAATTTTACCTTTTAGCAATCTCATTTCACTATGACATATATGATAAAATATATTAGGCACAAATATCTTGCTTTTCTAGGAATCTAACAAAAGGGTCAAGATTCTAATTAACTCATTATATCAGTCATAAAATTTATCACCCATCTAAAATCTGATAATTTTAATATTTCTATCTAATTATCTCTCAACTTAATTTATATATACCTAAAAGTATCAACAATATGAGACCTTACATAAATTAGATATATATATATATATATATTTATATCTCAATAGATGATCTATAAATATAATGAAATATTTCTCTCCATTAAAACAAGGAACATGACCCACAATTGTATGCATATATAATCTTAAGGAATTTATAAAACTATATTTCATTTCAATATTTGATTATAGGATCGTTGTAAATTTAAGACTAATATTAATTCTATATAAACTATCATACAGAATTTAAAAATTAACTTATATTAAATCATAAATAAATTAAGTTTATAACTACTAAAATGAATATAATATCCTAATAATTTTAGATTAAAAAAGTTAAAATTTTAAAATTGTAGGAACATATCATACATCTTAAGATTCATCAAATGAATCATTTTTAGGCATAGGTGATAAGTAACTCCTACTATTGCTTTCACTTTAAGATTACTTTCTGTAATGATGAATATTTCTTACTCTTTAGTTTTTGTATTAAAATGAATCCCTTTTATTAGTAACATAAGTTGAAGCATAAGAATCAATTTATCAACTATTATAAAAAATTTCTATAATATTTAATTCAAAACATATAAAAGTCAAGCTTATATATATTTCTTTCGAACCAAAACCTTATCGTCATTACCTTTCTTGCCACAAAAATAAAATTTTACTACGAAGAATTTTCTTTTATGAGTTTATATAATATTTATAATCTTAGGTGATTTATGCTTTAATTTTTTTTATTATTATCCACTCCTTGCATAGTACCTAGATTATTATGAGTGTTTCCTACTTTAATTTTAATTCCTCCTAAACACATATGCTAGTCAGCTCATTTAAGCTTTACCTATCTTTAATTTTATTATAGTAAATTTTAAATAAGCTCAACTAAAAAAATAAAATTAAGGATAAATTATACAAGAAAGAACTCAACTATATTTATGCCTAATGTTTTTTAGCCTTACAACTTTGTTAATCATATTGAGAATATAATCTTATATTTCTCGAATACCATCATACTGAATTTCAATTAGTTTTTTCATTAAGATATTAGCTAATGACTTATTAGTAAATTTAAATTAATCTTTAAATATTTCAGTATGTTAGTTGTAGACTATATTGAAGTCTAAATATTATTAAAAATTATCATAAAATCGAAATATTTAGATCTTTTTCAATCATTTATCTTAATTATTTATTCTATAGAACCTTCAATAATTATGTTTGTGATCTCTTTAATTAGTTCGATCAAGGTCTAACACACCTAGTATAAATTGTATATGCTCAAACCATTTAGAATCTATTAATTTAGAAACTATATGGACACTAGAAGTATAAGAATACATAATAGGAAATATCACTATAAAATATAAAATAACATTAATGCTTTAAGTTTTTATAATATAATTAAATATTAATATATCTAGTATTCACTCAAAATTATTTATGGAGGACTAATATCATCCTAATAGAATAATATTACTATTGAATATACAACCTTAAATTATAAAGATATTTAAAACAATATCATCTTACCTTATCACATAATTATATGATAATTATAATAATTATTAAATATTAATTAGTATAAAAAAAACTCATATAATAATTATAATCATAATAAAACATAAATCATGTCTTCTTTATAAAAAATAAATATCATTTCATAATTTTATTTTATGCTCATGTATTTAATAATTGTATAAATATCGAAAATAATAATTAAAATTTATAAATAACATAAGTAATTATATTTAAAAATAATAAATTATATCAATGTATCCTAATGCTAATATTCTCCATTTGTAGTAATCATTCGACGTGCAATAACTAGCCTTGGCCACAAGCTACAATTGTTGTGTACATAGTCATCGTAGCACTTCCATTGCCATTGTTTGTCATCAACCATTATTGTCGCACATGATACCTGTCCTCCAATGACAACACAAAGAACACCCTCGATGTGGCCTATGCTTGTTCTACTATTAGTTACAATTACTTTACAAGTCAATCATATGAGCGATGACATATGTGATACGCTAATAATCTTTTTTATTATTGTTATTATGGTATTTTATTACTTTATATTAGATGATAAATATATATTGTGATATCCTTGGATCTATGTAATGAGAATTAGATCATGATGAGATAATAATAATAAGACCAATTCGTTTTTAAACACAAACCCTAAATATTTACAATCATAGGTTACTTAAGAAGGACATTGAGGTAATTAGATATATCAGTGTGCTATATACTTATCCATGTGATGGAGACAACTGGTCTCATAACTGTTTTTGTAGGAATACTAAGGATATAGTATATGTGCTCATTGGAGAATGAGTTCATTGAATAATCCACTTACGGAGTGTTGGATGATTAATGATACCTCATTATTAAATAATGTTAGGGCTTAAAGTGATCATAAGCAAGATCCCTATTGTCGCCACCTCTTTCATCTCTACCATGCTCCTTCCTCCAACTGACTGCCCCCTCTCTAGTGCGAGAGGACAAGAAGAGAGACCAATCCCTCCTTGGTTGCTATGGTGTGATGGTGTACGAATATGAGAAAAGAACGTGCTTCAAGAGGAGGTGTGCCATCGTTGCATCCATTGTGTGGATCCCCACTAGAGAAGAGTTTACGATAGCTCCTTCATCCACAAATTGAGATCTATAAATTTAGAGATATATAATTTCCCTTAGGTGAGAACGTCTCATATCTCTTATGCGGTTTTGTTGCTTTCGAGTGTTTTGCTCCTCATCTTCGTACAATGATTCGATAAATGTGTTCTGGGAAATTAGTTTCTATTTTTATTTTTCGTTGTGTATTTGATGCTCCCTATGGTTTCCTAACATCTACCACTATCGATGCTACTACATATGTAGCTTTGACAACCATGATGATCGTTGCAACGGTTAGAAGGGGTTGTTGGATACAATCTATAGCAACGCAACACTTGGGCTACTACACACAAGTAGAAGCGATGTAGTAATGATTATCATCTACGCAGTTGTTGCCTACGACTGGGTCAGTGACCAACATAGGTTGCCACCCTCAAAGTGTTGCTAGTAACGATAATCCATTGAATAAATACGAGCAGCATATCTTGGTTCCATGACATTACAATGTCCGTAAGCAGGTAAGGAGTACTAAGGAATATATTTAGAGATAAAAAATATTGATAAGATAGGAAAACAAATTAACAACACAAATGGATCATTCAAGAATCGTACAATCAAAATCGGATAATACATTTTCATAAGCGAAGTGTTCTAACAAATAGGTCTAAATACAAAATAGATCCGATATACTTTTATGATCTAAGATGATTTTAAAATATAGCTTTGATACTAAATATAAGTATAAAAGCTATAATTATGCTTCTATTATATGAAAAAATCATAATGTATGGATCAAAATCAAATAATAAGTACATTTCAATATTATCTAGAAAATCTTTATATGATTTATAAGTACATTATCATCAAATCCAAAAGTTACAATGATACAGATCTATAAGAAGAATTAGACTCACATTTTCCCATCTACTTATCCATCATAAAACTATTATGAGTGATGGAATAAAGACTAAAGAGATATGCTAAAAGATATATGATCTCTCAACATATAACATAAAGTCACAACATGTATCGAGCCTTTAAGAGATCCTATCTACTAATAGGTGAGAGTAGATGATATATAATAAGTAATTGGAGAGTTTCTCTCGTTAAGGTATCTCATAAGAAATTTTATTATAAGTGGATTGTATTTTATTGATCGATAATTATAATCAAAATTTAATTAGATCTATAATATATTTTAGTTATTAGATAGAATTATAAAATCTAAGAATTCTATTCTCATGAGATGACGTATATATAATTGATCAAGGAGAATGAAGTTTTAGACGTGTGGGAACTACAACTTAGCAAGGAGGCGTAACACTCTACGCAAGGTGGGGATGAGTTCAAGACGGAGGAAGATGAACAACCGAGAGAGAGAATTCAACGTTGATGGGGTGTGCGGTCTATTGCGAAGGCGGAGTGGTCGCGAGCTGGTTTTGGTCGGACCAAAAGCAGAATCGAATAGCTGCCACGGCTTGGTCATGGTCGGATTAGGAGTTAATGCCTTTGGCACCCGTAAACATTGACGCGGAAAATGCCCACACGCAATCTGGACCGTCGGATCAGTAAGTTCCTCTTGACATCTTATGCTGATGACGACATCCTTCTTGAGTCTCTTTGTGGATGTGAGGACGACGCCACCAACCTGGTTTGGTGATGGCGAGCAGACTCCTATCAACCAAGTTGATGGACTAGAGTTGATCCCTAAAAACTCTTCCACTTGTGAAGGTCAAGGCCAAGTTTCGCCTAATAATTCTCTTTCTTTGGCTTGTCGTTTTACTTCGGTCTTCTTCTTTCTCATGATCATCTTATCCATTTGAACGTAAATGTCACGCTGATATAGTGTTCGGTCCAAGATATGCAAGGTTTGTCATATCATATTTGATTTGGAGAATACGAAGTCTTGATTCATAAGATGTGATATGTCATCAATTAAGCAGCAGCAGAGCAAATATATACTCTAAACGATGGATATCATATTACTTACTGAAGTGAAAAGTCGATAGTGAAAAAGGACGGGTGAGAAGACAAACAACAAAAATGGTCAAAAAAAAAAAAAAACATCAATAGCATTGTCAAAATGAGGTACCACAAAAACTATTGCTGCCCATTGAATTCACCAAGTTGACTTGCTGCTCTTCTTGGATCATCTCTCTTGGTGACTGGTTTTGTCCAATGATTCCCTATTTATTGTCACTATAATGATGATACTGACACTAGAAAGAAAAGAAAAGAAACAAAAAGAAAAAGAGTGAGTCATAAAAGGCTGATGAACCAATGTCAAATAGCAATAGTTTGCAGTTAAGTGTCAAAGAGGGGGACGATTAAGTAGAACGATAATCTATATAATGGATGTGAGAGATCACTGGGATAGATATGCTGCTTCTTCTCTTCGAAGGGTTCGCATGCATGAGATCCTTGTCAGTTGCTTTGTATTTTTATGAAGTTTTATCTTTCAAAAATCAAATAATTTAAATCTATCTCCTTTAATTCATTTTTATCAATTTTATTCTTCAAAGATTAATTATTTTTTACTTATGTCATTAGCCACAAAATTATTTTTTACCAAAATTGATTAATTATGGTTGATATCCTCTGTTTATAATTTTACCTTTTTGATTTGATAATATTATTTTAATAGCCATAATTTGATAATAATATATTATATCATAGAACCTGATAAATATTTATCAAAATTGAATAAAATAAATTATAAATATTTTATTTTTATCCATGTGATATAATTTATTATTATTAAATTTAACTACTTATGTTATTTATAAATTTTAATTATTATTTTAGATATTTATGTTATTATTAAATATATGAGCATGAAATAAAATTATGAAATGATATTTATTTTTCACATAAAATGTATGATTTATGTTTTATCTTAATTATAATCATTTTATGAGTCATTATATGCTAATTAATGTTTAAAAATTATGATGATTATTATTGATCTATTTCTAAATATATTAGATTAAAAATTTAGTAAATATTATTTGTCACTTATATTCTTAGGTTTTATCTAACTAGTGCCCTACAAGCCAATCACATAAGTGATTGCACTTGTAAGACATTGCATCAATCTCTTTGCTTATGATTATTGACATTATCTCACATTATCTAGATGTATATTATGATGTCCTTAGATCTGTGCAATGAGAATTGGATCGTGATGAGATTACGATAATGAGACCGATTCACCTTTAAACATAGACCCTAAATTATCCTACTCATAGGTTACTCGAGAAGGACATCGAGATAACCGGATAGACTGGTGTGCTATATACCCGTTCATATGATGGAGGTAACTGGTCTCATAGCTACTCGTGTAGGGACACTAAGGGTACAGTACAGGTGCTCATTGGACAATGAGTTCATTGATTGATCTGCCTACGGAATGTTGGATAGTTATTGATACCTTACGTCGGACAGCGATTTCGTAGTCCTAGTAGTGTATCTGGTCCTTAGACTTGAGACACCAAGGATGTCCTGTATTAGTACTCCACTTTTTGATACCGGACTTATAGGTTTGGAAAGTTTCAGATCTAATATAGCCGGTCATTGAGAGTGGTAGCTAACCTTACGAAGGCTATTGAGTGTCAATAGAGGATCATCCGCTCTCGGTATCATGAGAGGAATATCTCATGTGTTCTTGCTCGAACAAATCCTTGGCCAAGGTTATTCGGATTGAAAGGGAAAGAGTTCTCCAAGAGAATCCGACAAGAGCAAGACTCGAGGAGAGACCGTATGGGCCTGATAGTACTATGCCCGGTATAAGGTCTCTGGGATATTAGATGGATGAGAGATTATAGATACATGGCAACTGAGGACAGATATGTCCAAAGGATTAGATTCCCCTGTATCGTCTGGAGGCTGCGGCATATTGGCCTGATACGTCCGCAGTCGATAAGTTTGGTGAATTATTATAGAGATAATAATTCACTATGTCAGAAGGAGTTCTGACAAGTATAACTCACGGTCAGCTCGATATTGGGCCTAGAGGGTCACACACATATGGTAGGTGTTACGACGAGTAGAGGTTCGGATATGAGATATCCGCTGAACCCCCTATCTTATTGGATATCCATTAAGCCCCTGAATTATTGGATCTTGAGATGAGATCCAATAATTGCTAATAAGAGATTATTGGGTAGAAACCTACTAATCCAAGAGGCTTGGGTAATTGGATGGAGATCTAATACCCAATAGGGCAAAAGATCCATTAGGGTTTTTCAAGGGGCCTCTATAAATAGGAGGAAACCAAAGCTCTATAGGCTGAGGGTTTCTTTTGGTAGCCATCTCCTGTTCTCCTCTCCCTAGAGAGAGAGGTGCATCATTGTAATCCCTGCCGTGTGGATACCGCTAGAGAGGAGGATGCTTGACCTCCTTCATCCTCTTCCACAGATTTGTAGGAATTCAGGGATATACGGTATCCCTAGGTATCTTCTTTTACACGTGTAGTTTTGCGGATTTTTTTTGATGCACCGATCTTCGCACGACGACGGAAACTTTCTACGGGAAATCTGGGGTTTTATTTTTTGTTCTTCTGTTACGCATGTGATGTCGATCCCCCTGATGAATTTCCCAACAGTGGTATCAGAGCCAGGTTGTTCGTGCGAAGATCGAATCTGAAACTCCATGTGTTGTGTTTTGGATCTCCTTTTAATGCCAAAATCGTTAGCGCAAAAGGGCCAGGAAGGGCAACAACTGTTGCTGCCCTTGCTACGCTCGTCTGGATGTACAAGGTGCTTGCAGCCTTGTTTTACGCACAAGCAAAGCAAACCGTCGCCGACAATTTGTAAGGTCGCAAGTCGGTTGCCTACGCCGGTGGCCTGCCCGCAGGGGCGCCGGCGCTGCATGTGGGGCAGCGCCTGCGGTCGCTGCGCCAGCGGGGCAACGCCGTGGGGACGCCTGCGGGCTAGCCCATAGGGGCGCTCCGCCCACGGGATAGCGGCGGCGCCGCGCAGGAGACAGCGGCGTCGCCACCCGCGCTGGCGCCCCACAGCAGAGGCTGGCACTGCTTGGCGCAGGTGCTTGCAGCCAAGACGCCAGAGGCACCGGCAGCGATCGCTCCTCCGTGAAGCGGCAAATGGCGGCTGCCGCCCTCCCCAGCAAGACAAGGGGCACCGCCGGAGGTGGTGGCGCGCAGTGCGAGTGGTGAGGTTAGGGTTTTTAGGGCAAAAGATAGTTTTGCCCCTTCGAATTTCAGAAATTTCAGATTCTATCCCTTTTGACAAAATTATCAAAATATCTTTTTGGCTGAATTACCAAAATACCCCTAGGAATTTAAAAATTCCCTTTATATTCCTGATTTCAGAAAAAATATATATGTTAATTAAATAGTTTAATTAACTATTATTTTTTTATCTAGTAGTCTTATAAAATAATATATACATGTGATGTATGATGTGGACAGATGATCATGGACCTGTGATGTGATGTGTGTACATGTGATTATTATTATTGGGGCCTGCGAGCCTCTATTATTTTCTCATTTATTGTCGGACCTATGTGCCCGTAATTATGTTGTACTTACATGAGGAGGCACAGCAGTAGCGTGACTCATGAGGTCGAGACGGATGATCCGACGCATAAAGATGTGTTGAGATGCCGACGGATCCGACGAAGCGAGATGGACGATCACAGGACATAGAGATGCGCCAAAGTACACATAGATCTTGATGTGAGTGATTGAGCCCACTGGCTCGAGCCTGATCACATTAGAATGTGGTCCATGATCATCTAGTGTGATTGCTCATGTGATGTGTGATTAGATATACACCTACTAGTATATATATATATATATATATATATATATATATATTTGCATGCGATGTAGATACATATATTAAATAAGTATGTGTGTGATACATTATATTAGGAGACCAAACCAAAATCCCCTCTATTAATAATATTAAGTCGGTAAACATGAGGCAATTAGATTGACCCACGTGGCCTTCCATCGTTATAGCTAGGAGCCGATTCCCGGTGTAGGTTGAGTTGGTCGAGTTCCTCAAGACTCAACTATATCGCGTCTCGTCATCTTATCTATGACATAGAGATGTCATAGGTGACCTGAGGACATGGTATGCTTGGTCGAGTCCCTCGAGAGTATATCACCTAATCAGACTCATCTGGTAACGATGTTAATGACTTAACCGAACATCATGGTTGGTCGAGTCCCTCGAGGCCATGGTGGTTCAGAGGCGAACAGGACGGGAATCATAAGGAGTTGTGATTGGCAAGAGTTGTCTACATTTACGGGCTTAACGTGATTGGTCGAGTCCCTCGAGATTATATTAAGACACCGATTGGATCCTAATCCCCATTAGAGATCCGCCGGGGGGTCTTCGATTCACATACCGGAGAGTGTTGTGTGTCTCGCGAAAAATTAGTGAGAGTACATTAAGATAGAAGTTCTTATCTTAATTGTTTAAATTTTTTCAAAGTTTGCATGTTATTTATTTCTACTACATCTTTTATTTCAGAAAAATGTCGCTTTCAAATCCTTTACGTGGCATACTTGATGCCAACCGCCTCACTAGTCCAAATTATACGGATTGGCTTCGCAATCTGAGAATCATTCTCATGGCAAAGAAAATCGCATATGTCCTTGATACAGTGATCCCTATGCCCGATAAAGGGGCAAGCGAGGATGAGATCACTCGTTATATGAAGTACTTAGATGATTCCACTCATGTTCAGTATTATATGTTGGCCTCTATGACTACTGAGTTACAGAGACAGCATAAAAATATGGATGCTAATTCCATACTCTTGCATCTTTGCAAACTGTTTGAGGAATAGGGAAGAACTCAGCGATATGAGATATCAAAGAGTCTTTTTCGTGCTAGGATGACTAAGGGGACACCGGTTCAAAACCATGTCCTTAAGATGATTGAGTGGATCAAGAAACTCATAGGTCTAGAAATGGTCTTAGAGGATAACCTGTGTGTGGATCTTGTGCTTCAGTCCCTACCAGATTCCTTTTCTCAATTCATAATGAATTTTAATATGAACAAACTTGAGGTGACCCTCCCAAAGCTCCTTAATATGTTGAGAGAAGTAGAGAGCACTATCAAGAAAAAGAAGTTGGTTCTCTACACTGGTGAGACCAGAAAGAAAGGGAAGGCTGAGAAGTCCATTAAGAAGGGCAAGGGCAAGGGCAAAATGGGTAAGGCAAAGGTTGCCAAGAAAGACCCAACAAAGGACAAAGGCCAGTGCTTCCACTGCGGCAAAGATGAGCACTGGAAGAGGAACTACAAAGAGTACCTTGCAGAGAGGGCGAAACAGAAGCTTCAGGTACATTCATGATCAGTCTCCATTTGTCAGAATCTTATGATAACACATGGGTATTAGATACCGGGAGTGCTTATCATATTTGTAATTCGTTGTAGGTTCTGGCAAGACCTAGGAGATTGAACAGAGGCGAGATGGACCTTAAAATGGGCAATAGAGCAAAGGTTGCTACACTGGCTGTTGGCAAGGTCATCTTACATCTGCCTAGTGGAGCTATTATTGCATTAGATGCATGTTATTATGTTCCTTCTATTATCAAAAACATTATTTCCATTTTATGTTTGACAGTTATTGGATATAAATTAATTTTTGAGAACAATGGTTGTTCAATAATATTAGATGATGAGATCATCATGAGAGGAACAATGCATAATGGTTTATTTATGCTAAATACAGCTCCACATATCATGAGTCTAAGTGAGTCTAAGAGGAAACGAGAAGTGGAGAACCAAACAGGAAAAAGTATTAAAACCCTTCGATTAGATCGAGGAGGTGAGTACTTGAGTACAGAGTTCACCTAGTTCCTCAAAGACTATGAGATTTGATCCCAATGGATATCTCCTTATATACCATAGCTTAATGGTGTATCAGAAAAGAGGAATCGCACACTATTAGACATGGTGCGTTCCATGATGTGTTTCGCCGATTTACTCATCTCATTCTGGGGATATGCCCTAGAAACCGTAGCTTATCTTCTAAACATAATTTCAACTAAATCAGTGATGTCTACTCCATATGAGATATGGAATGGGAAGAAATCCGATCTTAAAGTTGTTAAGATTTGGGATTGCCCTGCCCACGTTAAGAGACACAACCCTGACAAGTTGGAATCTAGGACGGAATGGTGCAAGTTTGTGAGATACCCTAAGGAAACTTATGAGTATTATTTCTATCACCCTGAGGACCAAAAGTTCTTTGTAGCCAAGAGAGCAGTGTTCCTTGAGAAGGAACATATTCTTGGTGAAGACAGTGGGAGTATGATAGAGTTAAGCGAGGTTGGAGAACCTAGCTCAAACACCATTCCAGAATCTGTTCAAATACCTAACACATAAGTTCCAACTTTACGTAGGTCCAATAGAGTATCTCATCCTCTTGAGAGATATGTGGGACATATCAGAGGAAAGGATGTTGAGGATATTGATCCTCAGACCTACGAGGAGGCTATTATGAGCATAGACTCTGGGAAATGGCAAGAAGCCATGAATTCAAAAATGGATTCTATGTACTCCAATAAGGTTTGGAATCTAGTTGATGCACCCAAGAGTATTGTACCCATTGGTTGCAAGTGGATCTTCAAAAAGAAGATTGGAGTAGATGGAAAGGTAGAGACCTATAAAGCAAGGCTAGTGGCTAAGGAGTATCGTCAAAGGCAAGGAGTTGACTATGACGAAGCTTTCTCACCTGTAGCCATGCTAAAATCCATTCGAATTCTATTGGCTATTGCAGCACACTATGATTATGAGATCTGGCAGATGGATGTCAAAACTGCATTCCTCAATGGCAACTTCGAGGAGGAGGTGCATATGATACAGCCTGAGGGATTCATATCCAGGGATAACCCAGATAAGGTGTGCAGGTTACTTAGGTCCATTTATGGATTGAAGCAAGCTTCCCGAAGTTGGAACATAAGATTTGATGAGGCGATCAGATCTTATAACTTCGTTAAGAACGAAGATGAACCTTGTGTGTATAGGAAATTAAGTGAGAGCACTATCACCTTTTTGGTATTATATGTGGATGACATCCTGATCATTGGGAATGATGTAGGAATGCTCTCTACAGTAAAGACTTGGCTATCTAAGCACTTCTCCATGAAGGACTTAGGGGAAGCATCCTGCATATTGGGGATACAGATCTATAGAGATAGATCTAAGAGGATGCTTGGCTTGTCCTAATCTAGGTACATAGACACCATTGTTAAAAGGTTTGGCATGAAAAATTCCAAAAGATGTCTCATACCAATGAGACATGGAATATCACTTTCTAGGAGTATGTCCCCAAAGACTCATGAAGAAAGGGCACACATGGATATGATGCCATATGCATCAGCTATAGGATCTATCATGTATACTATGCTATATACCAGGCTTGATATAGCGCATACTGTGAGTGTCACGAGCAGATATCAAACAGATCCAGGCTTGGACCACTGGAAAGCAGTAAAAAGTATCCTTAAGTACTTGAGAAGGACCAATGATCTTTTACTGGTATATGGAGATAGTAGCCTCAAGGTTGAGGGCTACACGGACTCGAGCTTCTAGTCTAATGTTGATGATAGCAAATCTAATTCAGGGTATGTGTTCACCATGAATGAAGGAGCAGTATGCTAGAAGAGTTCCAAGTAAGACACTACTGCTGACTTGACCACATAGGCGGAATACATTGCTGCGATAGAGGCAGCAAAGGAAAGAGTTTGGATGAAGAAGTTCATCACATATTTGGGAGTCATGTCGAGCAACGAGGAGCTGATTCCCTTAAATTATGATAAATATGGGCGATTACTCAAATAAGGGAACCAGGGTCTCAACAGAAGTGTTCTAAGGAGGTTCCAACTTATTAGAGAGATCGTGGTCCGAAGAAATATAGTAATGGAAAGAGTTCCATCCGAAGATAACATTGCAGATCAATTGACAAAGCCATTGACTCAGATTATCTTTGAACGTCACAGAGGTCTGATAGAGATCAGACATGTTGGTGATTGGCTTTAGGTCAAGTGGGAGATTGCTAGTTATAGGTGTCCTACAAGCCAATCACATGAGTGATTACACTTGTAAGACGCTGCGTCAATCTCTTTGCTTATGATTATTGGCATTATCTCACATTATCTAGATGTATATTGTGATGTCCTTGGATCTATGCAATGGGAATTGGATCGTGATGAGATTACGATAATGAGACCGATTCACCTTTATACACAGACCCTAAATTATCCTGGTCATAGGTTACTCAAGAAGGACATCGAGATAACCGGATAGACTGGTGTGTTGTATACCCATTCATATGATGGAGGTAGCTGGTCTCATAGCTACTCATATGAGGACACTAAGGGTACAGTGCACGTGCTCATTGGGGAATGAGTTCACTGATTGATCCGCCTACGGAATGCTGGATGGTTAATGATATCTCACGTCAGACAGCGATTCTGTAGTCCCAGTAGTGTATCTGGTCCTTAGACTTGAGATACTAAGGATGTCCTGTATGAGTACTCCATTCTTTGATATCGGACTTATAGGTTTGGAAAGCTCCAGATCTAGTACAGCCGGTCATTGGGAGTGGCAGCCAACCTTACGAGGGCTATTGAGTGTCAATAGAGGATCATCCGCTCTCGGTATCATGAGAGGAATATCTCATGTATTCTTGCTCGAACAAATCCTTGGTCAAGGTTGCTCGGATTGAGAGGGAAAGAGTTCTTTGGGAGAATCCGACAAGAGCAAGACTCGAGGAGAGACCGTATAGGTCTGACAGCACTATGCCCGGTATAGGGTCTTTGGGATATTAGATGGATGAGAGATTATAGATACATGGTAACTGAAGATAGATAGGTCCAAAGGATTGGATTCCCCTGTATCGTCTGGGGGCCGCGGCGTAGTGGCCTAGTACGTCCGCAATCGATGAGTTTGGTGAATTATTATAGAGATAATAATTCACTATGTCAGAAGGAGTTCTGACAAGTATAACTCACGGCCAGCTCGATATTGGGCCTAGAGGGTCACACACATATGGTAGGTGTTGTGACGTGTAGAGGTTTGGATATGAGATATCTACCGAACCCCCTATCTTATTGGATATCCATTAAGCCCCTAAATTATTGGATCCTGAGATGAGATCCAATAATTACTAATAAGAGATTATTGGGTAGAAACCCACTAATCCAAGAGGCTTGGGTAATTGGATAATGATCCAATACCCAATAGGGCAAAAGATCCATTAGGATTTTTCAAGGGGCCTCTATAAATAGGAGGGAACCAAAGCTCTATAGGCTGAGGGTTTCTTTTGGTAGCTACCTCCTGTTCTCCTCTCCCTAGAGAGAGAGGTGCATCGTCGCAATCCCTGTCGTATGGATACTGCTAGAGAGGAGGACGCTTGACCTCCTTCATCCTCTCCTACAGATCTGCAGGAATTCAGGAATATACGATCTCCCTAGGTATCTTCTTTTACATGTGTAGTTTTGTAGATTTGTTTTTGACGCACCGATCTTTGCACGACGACAAAAACTTTCTACGGAAAATCTAGGGTTTTGTTTTCTATTCTTCCGCTGCGCATGTGATGTCACTCCCCCTGACAGATTTCCCAACAATTAGTAGCTGCTTAGGTGGCCTAGGATGATAAACTTATAGGATATGAATTATAATAAATATTTTATTATTTATAAAGTATTTTAAGTTATATTTTATATTATTATATTAGTTCTATAGTCATCAAAGTGACCTAGATGACTAGAATAATAACTTATAAAATTACGTTAAAGATTTAATCCTAAATAATATTAATAAACTAATATTTATAATGATACAAATAATTAGAAGATTTAGATAATCTCATAGGAGAATCTAATAATTATGTAATAAGATAAAGTAATATTATTTTGAATATCTTTTTAGTTTAGGATTATATACCCAAATATAATAACATTATTCTACATATTAGTCTTCCATAAATAATTTTGGATGCACTCAATATGTCAATATTTTACTCAAAAGGTGAAATATATATGATATCAATAATTTATCATATTTTCAAAACTATAAGTATTAATGTTGTCTTATATTTTATAATGATACATTCTTTCATACATTCTTATAGTTTTAGTGTCCATATAGTTTCCTAATTGATTCTAAATAGCTTAAGGCATTTGTAATTTACATTGGGTGCATAAGGTCCTGATTAGATGAGTTGAAAGGATTACAGACATAACTACTAAAAGTTTAGTAGAATAAATAATTAAAATAAATATTTAAAATATAGATAATTATTAGTAATATTTAGACTTTATTATAGTTTATAATTAGGACATTGAAATATTTAAGGATCAATTTAAATTTACTAATAAGCCATTGTTTAATATTTTAATGAAAGAACTGACTTAAATTCAATATGACGTTTTTTGAGAAATTCAAGACTTTCTCTTTAATACGACTAACAAAGTTGTAAAGCTCAAGAATATTGGATATGAATATAGTTGAGTCCTTTCTTATATAATTTATTCTTAATTATATTTTTCTTAATATGGCTAATTTAAATTCACTATAATAAAATTAAGGATAAGTGAACTTAAATAAGCTTGACTAGTATATGTATCTAGGAGAAATTAAAATTAAAGTATGAAAGATCTATAACATTTTGGATACTACTCAATGAGTGAGTAACAATATAAAAAAATTTAATCATAAATCACTTAATTTTATAAATATTATATAAACTTATAAAAAAAATTTAAGAGTAAAATTATACTTATATGGAAAGAAAGGTTATGTAAAAAATGGCTGTAAAGTTTTGGTTCTAAAGGGAATGGTATAAGTCTAACTTTTTATATTTCAAATCAAATATTATAAAAATTATTTTTTAATACTTGATGGATTAATTATGACACTTCAGCTTATATTATTAATAATAAAGATTTATTTTAATATGAAAACCAAAGAGTATGAAATATTTATCATCACAAGAAATTATATTAAAATTAAAACGATTTATCGCTTATGCCTAGAGATAATTTATTTAATAGATCTTAGGATGCATGCTATGTTCCTACAATTCTAAAAATTTAGTATCTTTATCTAAAATTATTAAGATATTATATTCGTTTTAGTGGTTATAATCTTAATATATTTATGATTTAATAAAATTTAACTATTAAACTATGTATGATGGATTGTATATAATTAATATGAATCTTAAGTTTATAATAATTCTATAATTAAATATTTAAATGAAGTAGTTTCAAAAACTCAATGAGATTATATATGTTTATATCTACATGTCACTCTATATTTCTGATTTTAATGAAGAAAGATATTTCATCATCTTTATGTATAACTTATTGAAATATAATTATATATATCTAATTCATATAAGATCTCAAGTTATTAACACTTTTAGGTGTATATAAATTAAGTTAAGAGATAATTAGATAAAAAAGATTAAAATTATTAGATCTAACAAGGGTGATAAATTTTATAATAGATATAATGAGTCAAATCAAAATCCTAAACCTTTTGCTAGATTCCTAGAAATGCAAAGTATTTGTGCTTAGTATGTTTTTACAAGGTGTGTCATAGTAGAACATGATTACTAAAAAATAAAATTATGTATGGTCAAGAGCATAATGAATTATTTTTCTATACTCAAATCAATATAAGAAGAAGCTCTAACGACAATTACATATATCTTGAACAAGGTTCCTAGTAAGTCAATTCTATCAACTCTTTTTGAGTTATGAATTGATAAGAAATCAAACTTGTGACATTTACATATTCAAGATTTTTCTACATAGATAACGATCTTTAAATCACATTGAAAGAAATTAAGTTTAATGACTATTTTTATATTTTTATTATTTATATAAAAAATTTAAAAAGATATAAATTTTATTACCCTAATAGGATAGTTAAATCTGATAATGAAATATTCTTAAAAAATAATAAATAAGTGAGAATGAAAAATCTTAAAATTTAATCTTGTATCATTTTATATTTGAGAAATTATTGTTTCTTAAGTTACTAAACAACTTAATGAAGGCGAACAATAATATTAATGAACTTATACATAATATTAAGATCGCTGGTGTTAGCTTATAGAATAATCAAAATAAGTAGTTTTGATAATATATCAAAGGGAAAGGAGACCTATCATTTTTTATAATTACGTGGTATGTCTATAATAATCAAATTATGATATACATATCAAAGGAATCTCTCATTATTTTCATAAGTTATGAAAATTAATGATTTTAAAAAATAGTATGATACAGTAAGAGAAGAGTTAAAATCAATAGACCAAATGACATTTGAGAACTCGTCGAATTGCTTACGTGACTCAAAGGATAATATAGAACAATATAAAATATTATGATCAAATATTTTACTCATAAAGAAGTTTAACCATGATAAGATATTTTCTCTAGTTTATCTAATGGCATGTGTCCTATGCTTCTGAGGTCTGAGCATAAGCTAATGAATGATACCTTTGGTTATTGGACTTTCGTCATCTATGGTGCAATATTCATTCCACTACTTTGTTTAACAATATGATACTTGTATTGCTCTTTCATAACCCTGTTTTCATGATTTAGGTTGCCCCTGTTTCGCTTGTTGCTATCACGGTAACGCTTTTGCTTTGCAAATTCCCCTAATAGAAATTTTGAAATAGACATATTTCTATACATAAAAACTTATCGCAAATCCGAGGGATTTTAGTTTCCTTTGGATCGCATTTGCGACTCATGGATCATTCCTCATCTTCCCAAACCTCAGTTAATTTCAGGTTCTTCCCCTTCTCCGTGCAGTAAGGAATGAACATTTACCCCAGCATTCTTCAAGGTGACCTCTCTAACAACGATGTGTTTCTCTCGAACAGTTAGCTGAGCTTGCTCGTCGTCATTATTCAGGTTCCTTTCTAACACCCACTTAACAAGTTCCCACTTCTCACCATTAGAAAAAGTAATTTGAATTCCATTGGAGATTCCAAAGCCCTTAATAGAAGCTTGCGAAGGCCAAGCAGCAGAAAAGGGTAAGCTGCTCTTCATGGTTTTTCATCCCACTCTTCCTCGTTCCTAGTGAGATCCTCCCACATTTATAACCATTATTAATTGGCTTGTGAAGAGTCCCCAAGGAGAACGGCGTCCAAGAATTTTTGAAGAGCAACAACCGTTTCCACTTAATCTGTATTTTATCTACTATTCGATGGCCATCATCTAGCATCTTTAGGGGCACACAAACAAACTCGAGCACAGATAACCCTCCCATCATTCCGCGTGGAGTAAATTTGATCAACATGCATTTGTGCAACAAAGAATGTTCACTCGCCCGGCTGTATATGGAGTCCTTTACGGGCAACAACAACTTTAAACTCTTGCCCTTTTTCAGTGGTTAGTCCCCCTCGATCACCCGTCACCAAAAGTCTTTCGATTCTCTTTTCACAATCAATGGGGCTCTCATCACATTAAATTAAATTTAATGGTAGTCATTTCCTCATTGTATAGGTAAGGTATAAATCTGTTGCAGTCTCCTGTGAATGCACCCACATATAAGGTAGCTATAACTCTCTCTTCTTGTAGCTTCCTTATCTTATTCTTAAATTTCAATCTCATAAACCTCTCCTGAAAGGGTCCTTGATGCCTTATACTCTTATAAGAATAGTTATAACATTAGCATCTTATTTTGATTTTGAGTTATATTAAATAAATATAAAAATAATTTTTTTGAATAAAAATCTAGATTAAAAAATTTATATCGATTAACCTAAACGATTCACAAACAAAAAAAAGAAATATAAATTTTAGCATATAAATTTAAAAAATTTATTTATTACCATAACAAGCTTCTAGATAACTTATATTATTGAAATAGAGATATTTAAGGATATATCTCAATAATTATTAAGACCGTCTCAAAAAGAATTTATTAATTAATTCTTAAAGAGATTTAATATATATCTTTGTTCAGCAAATGATAAAAGTAAAGAATTTTAGTTAGAGTAAGTATTTTTAAAATGACTTAGAAAAGAATCAAACGAAAGAAAAATATTTCTTATGTACTGAAAGCTTATTATATGCTTAATTCTATATCAAATTATATATTAATTTTATAATTAGAATATTAAGTATATATTAGAGTTAGCTATGAATGAAAGACTGAAAAGCTACAAAGAAAGTAATAAGATATTTAGAATGGATGAATGATTATATACTCACATATATTAAATTAAGTTAGCTTAGAATAATGATATTTTTAAAATTTGATTCTGTAAATTATCTCAATAGTAGAAAGTTTATTTTATTTTTATATTTATTTTAGTTAGAGTGGTAATTTTTAGAAAAAAATATAAAGTAATGTAATATTACATTATCAACAATTGAAGCTAATTTTGTAACATACTTTAAGGCCACTAATTAAGTTTTATAATTACAAAAGTTTATCTAAGGACTTGGTATGGTCAAACTCAATTACCAAGTGAATGAAGATACCTTATGACATATCACAATAATTTATTAATCAATTCTTAAAGAGATTTAATATACACCTTTGTTCAACATATGACAAAAGTAAAGAATTTTAGTTAGTGCAAGTGTTTTTAAAATAACTTAAAAAAGAATCAAAGAAAAAAAAATATTTCTTATGTATGTATAGTTGAAAGTATATTATATGCTCAAATCTATATCGAATTAAATATTAATTTTATAGTTAAAATATCAGATATATATTATAGTTACCTAGGAATTAATAAGATATCTAGAAGAGATAAATGATTATATGCTTACATACATTAAATTTAGTTAGCTTGGAATGATGATATTTTTAAATTCTAATTCTATAAATTATCTTAATAGTAGAAAGTTTATTTTATTTTTTATAATTATATTAGTTGGAGTGGCAATTTTTAGAAGAAAATATAAAGCAATGTAATATTGCATTATCAATAATAGAAACTGATGTTGTAATATACTTTGAGGTCACTAATTAAGTTTTATAATTGTAAAAATTTATCTAAGGACTTAGTATGGTCAAACTCAATTACCAAGTGATTAAAGATATCTTATAACATATCACAATAGTTTTCTTTTATAATAATAGTTACTCTAGAGGTTCTATGCATTATAGTATAAAGTACTTGATAGTTAAAGAAATAATTCAAAAATAATTAATGTCAGAACCTAAGTTTTACTACATTAATTGTTGATCCATTCACTAATGCCTTACAACCTAAAGTGTTAAAAAAATATATTATTATAATTAGATTTGTGAGTAATCTATAAAAAATTATGAAGCTACATATTTAAGTAGACATTATATTGATATTTTTGCTTATGTAATTAAAATTATTTATTTTTTTTATCTTGTTCACATTTATGTATATATAATATATATATATAATATATATATAATAGTTGAATATGATAATAGAATTGTCTTGATAAGATAAATTACATGGATCGTTTTAGACTATAGTAGAAAAAGACTAATAGTTTTATAGTATATAAAAGGAAGTATGATATTGATGATATACAACTGTTATGACTCTCATTAATAATCAAACTTAATGTGGTATTTATATATGTTAGATTTATTGGTTTGTTTTATAAAATTCACATGCACGTGTAAAATATTTTTCCAAAGTTTCAAAATACAATTAAGTAAAATTATTTTTATATAACCTATTATTTTATTTATTTAGATTTTAAATTTTTTTATATTTTATCAATTAATAAACTAAGTGGAGAATATTATATTATATGATATTATCTAATTAGGCAAGATATATTATAGATCGAATTAGATTCTAATTAATCAATAGAAAGAAAGTCGAAGTACGATATCTTAAGAGACTACATTGGTGGGATAAACTTTTCTAATTACTTATTCTAGATCAATGCTCTCATCTATAAATAGGCAAAATCTACTAAGAACTCAAAACATGACATTACACTATGTTATATTATTTAAAGATTATAAATCTTCTTTTATCTCTTGTTAGTCCCTATTTTATCATCTATAGTAGTCTTATGAAAGATAGAAAGAGAGAAAAAGATAAATCTAAATAAAAGATAAAAAAACAAAGCTAATTCTTAATCTATATCATTATAATTTTCGAACTCGACGACAGTACAATTACAAATCAAATAAGGATTTTCTGAATAACATCAAAAGGTATTTAATCTTGATCTTAATCTATTATTTTTTATCTTAATTTTGATATTAAATTTTTTATATAATAAATTATGATTATAATTTTAATGCATACAAGAATGTCTAGACTCGATCAATCGATGGGAGGTGATGGCGGTGATAACGCTGGCACGAGGATAAGCAGCGAGATTGTGGTGGCAGCCATCATCTTCTTCTTTATGATGGTCGTACTGGCCTTCAATTTGTACTTGTACGCCAAGTGGTACTTGCGCTCTGCACTCCGCACTCGCTCTCGATCGCGCTTTGACTTCACCGCCATCGACCTCGGTCCGCTCCCCGTCCCTGATCGTGGCCTTGACGATGCCGTGCTTCAATCGCTACGTGTCACCGTTTACCGGGCGACGGACTTCAAGGAGGGGATCGACTGCGCCATTTGCCTCTCCCAGTTGACCGACGGTGAGGTGGCTCGGCTGCTCCCTAAGTGCGGCCATGGGTTCCATCTGGATTGCATCGACATGTGGTTTTGCTCTCACTCCACTTGCCCCCTCTGTCGAAGACCCGTCGACACCAACTCGAATGTCGAACCCATGTCGGGGTTACCGACCGTTCATGCTTAGATGAATGTAGGGATTTTTGCAATTGCAGCAATAGTAGATAGAGATGGCTTGCTGGAGAGGCCTTCGAGCTCTTCAGGAGCACTTGTGATTGAGATACCAAGGAGGGTACTACAGGGGTTCCCGCCGATGAGTAGGCTGGCAACGGAAGAGGCGACGTCGCCTGTTCCGATGAGGTTTAGGTCGCTGATGAGGCTATGGAGCCATGGGAGGTGGGCTGCCAATCTGTCTCATAGCCCTAGCTAGCGGAGGCAATGGGAAAGGGATCGAGTGGGAAGCATTAATGCATCAACGTTTCGAATGTAAACTTGATTTCTTTATTCAATTGAGGTGGTGAAGAATTATTCACCAATTAGATTATATTCATTTTCATATGTCGATCCAAATGCATGCTCGGTTTGTAGTTGATATGTACATCAAAAACACAACTAAAGATCAATTGTGAAGTCTCTCGTATTTTGCTCAAGTAAACAATGGAAGGTGTCACCTAGCATAGTTGATAGAGATTAATTTGATAATTTATCATAAGATCAATCTTGGTTTTAAATCTTATCTTTGTCACTTACTTTTTATAAAAAAACACATAAACAGATAAACATAAACATAACTAAGTATAACAAATATGATGCGAGACGACAAATGGGATGGATTGAACCACTTAGGTTTGACACAACCACTCGCAAAGTTTACAAGGTTGTCGTCACCACTATTGCAGGTGAAATAAGACATAAAATAATCTTCGTCTAGATTAATATGATTAAGATAAAAATTTATCATTTTATATTATAAAATATACTTAGTGATATAATAATTATGGATTATTAACCCTTCTCAAGCCTAATCCTCCTACAAGCAATACGATGTATCAATTAGAAATATTTATCTTTAACCCCTTACAATTGAAGTCAAAGTCTTAAGTTTATTCCTTTATAAATAAAAGGTATACTATCTCCGATTTAAGAAATAAGTTTTTATATTTGGAGTAAGAAAAAAAAACATTCAAACATCAAAATTTACATCTATAAAACATGTGTAGTTTACAATCATACATCACATCACTCAAACATTTATAAAAAATCCAAGCCAACTTAACAAAACATTAATCACACTTATAAGTCCTCCAAAGAAGTTATACAATTAAAACTTCAACCAGTTACCATAAATTTATATGATCGTAAACTAAATTCAACATTCCAAAATTTCAAACATTAGAGGTCTTTTAAAGCTTTTACATAATACATCAATTCAAATCTGTTGACAACATTTCATTACATACAAAATACACTTATACAATAATAAAATAACAACCCACAAAGACTTACCATAATCTCAATAGCTTTTCACTATCTCAACCTAATTCTAACATTTCAATGAGTGACAAACTAACCTAAAAAAGGGTTATATAGCAACGGAGTGAGTTACAAAACTCAACAAGTGGTAAACATATCTAGAACAAGAAATGATAATTTCAAACAAACTTGATATCAAAATACAAGGAAGAGATATAAGAATTCATGGATATCAGCTCATTAGATATAGAATTACAAATGTCATTTCATTCAAAACATATTTTGTTCATAACAAATGGAGTAAAGAGTAATTAGAGCATATCAAATGATGTAAGTAGTATTTCGAAGCATATCATTGACACATAAGACATTTCGAAACACATCAATTGCATATAGGATATTTCGAAGTATATTAATGGGGCACAGGATATTTCATAGCATATCAATAGTACATATAAAATTTTAGATACATATCAATGACACATAAGACATTGCGGAGCATATCAATAGTGCATAGGACATTTCAAATAATATTAATGACATGAAATATTTTAGAGCATATCAATGGTATATAAAATATTTCAAAATATATCAATAATGTATGAAATATTTCGAAGCATATCAAGGGCAAATGAAACATTTCAGAATATATCAATGATGTATAAAATGTTTCAGAGCATATCAAGGGCAAATGAAATATTTCGAAATATATAAATGATATATGAAATGTTTTGGAATATATCAATGACATATGAAATATTTCGGAGCATATCAATAGTAACAGAAGCTCAAATGTCATATCTGACATTACATTCATTTCATTCTCATCCAAAGTGCACATATAAACACACAAGTAATACTTTGGATATTATATCAAAAATACAAATGGTGCAAGGGGATCTCAAATAAAATATGATCCATCCATTTTTGGATGACCACTAGACAGAAGTCTCCCACGTCTGAGTGAAGTCAAAAGGGGGCCGATAGAGCATCGTGGGCTCTAAACATATACTCTTTATCATTTCTGGCAAAGGTTCAGATAATCTCATAGCCACCATAGTACAAAAGGACATGTGAATAATAAAATTAATGTATATCAGAAGCACATGCGAAACAACAAATATACATGTGCCTATACGAAATAATACGATACAAACATAAATGTTACATGATAGATTCAGATATGCAAATTATTTAGGGACAAGAGCATATAGGATTTTAAAACAATAATGTGTAACTCAATGGAAGTAAGGATTTTAGCTTTCAAAGGGATGAAACATAAATAAACAAAATCAACAAAAACTTAATTCTGGAAAAATCTGAGAGATATATTATTAGAATTATTTGGATAATCAATTATACTCTAAATTACTCAAAAAATATCTTTGGAAAGCTATATCAGTCTATATTCAGATGAATCTAGATTTGTGAAGTTTTGAGTTTCTAACAAGGAGTTACAAATAATTAGCATAGAAATGTCAAAATTTATTATCTCTATTTTGCAGAATCTATAGTGTCAATTTAAATAAAGGTTTATGTAGGCATTTGTACTCCAAATACATCAATCTTAGTCTCAAAAGAATAATATACAAATCTATTTTCGGATGAATTTAATTATGCTTAAATCAAAGTTCAATATAGAAAGTTATAGCTAGAATAATGCAATAAGGTTAGAATCTTAAAAATTCCATATTCATAGTTTTATTTCTAAACAAGAGAGGTATCATGTATATGGCCAACATCTTTTAAATTTAACAGAATTAAGATAAAATTAGAGATCAAAATTGCTATAGAATGGGGTTAGAATATTTATCTTTCAAAGATTTTCATCCCAATGAGAAGGCAGAAGAGAGGAAGAGAGAAAGAAGAAAGAAAAAAGAGAAGAAGAGGAGAAAATTTGGGGCTTAGGATTGAGTTTGATTAACATATATATGAGGTCATACCAATTCAATCCAAAAGCTTAAACTTTTAAATTATCGACTAGACCTAATATATATATATATATATATATATATAATTTAATTTTTTCAATCTTTATCCATAGTGATATAAGATTATCTTTTCATGATATCTCTCTTCATCCCATACGAATATTTTTAACATCTTCTTTTATTCATGTATATATTTATATTCTAACTCTTACTCTTAAGGGTGCTTCGTTAGATATTATATATTTTCTGATGTTATAGGCCAGTTCACTCATCCAAGTCTACTCATAGTTATGTGACTCATCTTAATTTAGTCAAATCATAGTTTAATTTAGGCATATCTTAATAAAAAAATCAAAACTAACTTTACTAACTCAAGATTAAACTTTTTAGAAACCTTTTTCTCTAACACTCTTATGTTATTCTTTTTCTCTTGGCTTGTTTTTGAAATACTACGAATAGGGCATCACCAATCCAACCTTAACCATAATATCATAATCCTAATAAAATAAAAACTCCTAATTTAACTTATTATAGTAAAAATGATGTGTTTGGTCCGTGTCGACAGTTAATGTGGTTGAACCGTCAGTACTCTACATCATAACTACCATCATCTACTTAGCAATGGTCTTCTCACCATGTGTCCAAACTAGTGGTTGACACATAACCATGCTAAATAGGCAAAATAGCTTGATATTCGCTAATAATATTTCTAACTAATAAAAAGCGAGTACAATAGGTTAGATCAGGGTGGCTATGATCAATTCTTACTAAATAAGTTGTATAATGCCTCCTCTAGTTGCCCACTGTAAAAGGAGTCGCACAAGTATGCACAAGACATACTAAATAACTTGAGTCAAATTTGTCTGACTTAACCAATCTCTTACGGACTTACTTAATTTTGTCTAAGTCATGTGACATCTTTGCTTAACTGTCCACAAAGGGCTAAACTCCCTGAAATCTCTTATAGTCCTTTGAAGACCTACAAAATAGAAGATATGTTAGAGGAAGTATTTAACTTAGAATCACATAAATAATCATTTTAGGGAATACTTGATAGATAATATAAATTATAAACATAGACTTCATAAGCTCTGAATAGTTATATGACAAAAGGTCTAAGGTAATCCACTGTGACCAAAAGTCTCCACAAGTGCCCACATGACCCTATTGTAGAACAAGATAGCAAACCAGCCCTAGACACTACCCTAAAGGCCCATCTAACCATGTGCCACCTGAGTAGCTCTCAGATGTTATGCTAGCTTATACTTCATACCACTATACGCAGCTAGAAAACCCCCAAATAACTGTCTGGATGGCCTATTTCTAGATAGTTTTATCTCTGTGTGATGATTATAAACAATCTTACAAGCTTGAAACAACTACAAAAATCAACTAAAATAGGACCGCCTAATATACTATAACCCTTTAAATATTGTGTAAAGTATGAACAAAATTGTAAGACATTGATATACATGAGCATTACATCGAGCACCTTATTTGCAACTTTATCTATAACATTCTTTCTCAATTATTCCTTTGACATTCTTATTAAAGCCTTTGTGAATGTTGCATTTTCTCGCCTTTGATGAATCTTTAATCTTATACTTCAGTTGCAATATACTTCTTGACTCTCAATTACTCTTCGTTATTGTTATTGAGTAGTCAAACTTTGATCTGATATGCTACTTCAACTTGCTCATGACTCTGACTCTAGTATGTTAGGAAATTACGAATCGATATCTCATGCACAGCGAAAAACAAAAATAAGATCAAAATTTTCATGGTTAAGTACTTGGTCATTATACGATGATTGACGCATGAAAAATCATAAATCCAAAAAATTGCACGTATCATGTTGGAAGCATTACATAAGGAGATTGTATATCCTTAAAATTTTTAGAACCGATGAAGAGGATAAAGGAGCACTAGTGTACTCCTCTTTAATGGTAATCCACATAGTGGATGCAATGACAATGCTCCTCAGATCACCGTGGGATCTCCCTCTCCACGTGTACCATAAGACTATCAAAGACAAGGAGGAGGAGAGGAGGCTGAGGAGAATAGGAGGGGCGACTACCAATAGCTCTAGCTTATAAACCATGAAATTCCTTCTATTTATAGAGATGTATGAAGCTTATCCTTAATGGATTCTATTCACATTAGATCTCTATCCAATTATCAAGTTGGATCTCTATCCATTTAGATCTTATCCAATCATCCAATTGGGTCTTATCTAATCATTTAACTGGATCTCATCCAATCATCCAATCATCCAATTGTATGTTTATCCAATTATCCAATTGGATCTTATTCACAAGATCCAAACTAGGAGCTTCATAGATATCTCATATACGTACTTCTACTCGTCGTAATATCCACCTAATATGTGTGACCCTCTAGGCCCGATACCGAGCTGGCCAAGAGTCACTCCCGTCAGAATTCCTTCTGACTTCGAACTCCTTCTGATATAGTGAATTATTATCTCCATAATAATTCTCTCAACTCATCGATAATGAATGTACTATGCCACTACGCCATAGTTCCTAGACGATACAGGGGAATCTAATTCATCGGACCTATCTGTCCTTAGTTACCATGTATCTATAGTCCCTCATCCATCTAATATCATAATGACCGTATATTATGCATGGTAATGTCAGGCATATACGGAATTCTGTCCGAGTCTCGTTGTAATCGGATTCTCTCAGAAAACTCCTCTCTCAATCCGAATAACCCTGGCCAGAGAATTTTGCATGAGCGAGCATACGCAGGATATTCTTCTTACGATACCGAGAGTGGATAATCCTCTATTGATACTTAATTGCCTTCGTAAGGTTGGCTACCATTCCCGACAATCGATTGTACCAGATTTAGAGCTTTCCAAACCTGTAAGTGCGGTGTCAAAGAATGGAGTACTCATATAAGGCATCTTTAGTGTCTCAAGTCTAAGGACCAGATATATAACTGGGACTATGGAATCACTGTCTAACATTAGATATCATTAACCATCCAGCATTCCGTAAGCGGATCAATCAGTGAACTCATTCTCTAATGAGCACTTGCACTATACTCTAGTATTCCTATACAAGCGACTATGAGACCAGTCGCCTCTATTAAATAGATGAGTATACAACGCACCAGTCTATTCGGTTATCTTGATATCCTTTTCAAGTAACCTATGTCTAAGATGGTTTAAGATCTATGTTTAAAGGTACATCAGTCTCATTATCATAATCTCATCATGATCTGATTCACATTGCATAGATCCAAGGACATCATAATATTCATCCAGATAATGTGAGAAAATGTTAGTAATAATACGTAAAAAGATTGATGTAGTATATCACAGGTGTTATCACTCAAGTGATTGGCTTATAGGACATCTATAACTAACAATCTCTCACTTAACCTAAAGTCAATCACCTACGTGTTTGATCCCTATCAGACCTCTGTGACGCTCAAATATAATCTGAATCAATGACTTTGTTAGTAGATATACAATGTTATCTTCGAATGGAACTCTTTCCGCTACTACATCTCCATGGGTCGTGATCTCTCTAATCAAGTGGAACCTCTCAGAACACTTCTGATGAGACCCAGGTTCCTTAGCTTGAGCAATCGCCTCATTATGTCACACTATACAAAATCAATTTCATACTACTCGATATGATTCCTAAATTCTTAATGAACTTCTTCATCTAAACACTATTTTTTGCTGCTTCTACTGCAACAATATATTTCATCTCTGTGATCGAGTTAGCAGTAGTATTTTGCTTGGAACTCTTCCAACTTACTGCTACTCCATTCAAGGTAAACATATACCCTGAATTCGACTTGATATCATCAACAGCGGACTAGAAACTCAAGTCCGTGTAGCCCTCAATCTAGAGATTATCTCCTTCATATATTAGTAAAAGATCCTTAGTTATTCTTAAGTAATTAAGGATACATTTTACTACTTTTCAATTCTCCAAGCTTGGATCTACTGATACCTACTCGTGATACTTAGAGCATATGCTATATCAAGCCTGGTACATAGCATAACATATATGACAGATCCTATCACAGTAGCATAAGGTATCTTATCTATGTTTGTCATTTCTCTAGGAGTTTTTGGGGACATACTCCGAGAAATTAAAATTCTATGTACCTAAACTAAGACAAGTCAAACATCCTCTTGAATCTATCTCTATTGATCTGAATCCTCTAAATATAGGATGTTTTTACTAAATCCTTCATGGAGAAGTGTCTAGATAGCCAAGCTTTTACTATCGAGAGCATTCCTATATTATTCCTAATGATTAGAATGTCATCCACATATAACACCAAGAAGGTGATAGCGCTCCCACTTACTTTTCTGTATACACATGGCTCATCTTCGTTCTTAACGAAGTCATAAGATTTGATCACCTCATCAAATCTTATGTTCCAACTTCAAGAAGCTTACTTTAGTCCATAAATGGACTTAAGCAATCTACACATCTTATTTGGACTATGCTTGGACATGAATCCCTCAAGTTATATCATATACACCTCATCTTTGAGGTTACCATTAAGGAATATAATTTTCACGTCCATCTGCTAGATCTCATAGTTATAATATGCTGCAGTAGCCAATAGAATTTAGATGGATTTCAGCATAGCTACCGGTGTGAAGGTTTCGTCATAGTCAACACCTTGCCTTTGACGATACCCTTTAGCCACTAGCCTTGTTTTATAGGTCTCCACCTTTCTATCTATCCCAATCTTCTTGTTGAAGATCCATTTACAGTCGATAGGTATAATACCCTCAAGTGCATCAACAAGGTTCCAAGCCTTGTTGGAGTACATGGATTCCATCTCAGAATTTATGTCTTTTGACTTTCCAGAGTCTATGCTCATAATAGTCTCCTTGTAGGTCTAAGGATCAATATCCTTAGTGTCCTCTTCACTGATATGTCTCACATATCTCTCAGGAGGGTGTGATACTCTACTAGTCCTATGTAAAGTTGAAACTTGTGTGTCAGATATCCAAACATATTCGATCTCTGGAATGGTGCCTAAGCTAGGTTCTCCAATCTCGGTCAACTCTATCATGTTTCCACTATCTCTGCCAACAATATATTCCTTCTCAAGAAAGCCTATTCTCTTGGTAACAAATATCTTTTGGTCATCGGGGTGATAGAAAAAATACTTACTAGTTTCCTTAGGGTATCCCACGAACTTGTACTGTTTTGTCCTGTCCCAAATCTTAACAACCTTAAGATCAGACTTCTTCCTTTTCCATATCTCATATGGTGTAGATACTATCAATTTAGGTGAAACTCTGTTCAGAAAGTAAGCTGTAGTCTCTAGGGCATATCCTCAAAAGGAGATAGGTAGGTCGGCGAAACTCATTATGGACTGCGCCATATCTAATAGCATGCAATTCCTTCTTTTCTAATACACCATATCTAATAGCGTATAAGAAGGTGTCCATTGGGACAAAATCCCATGGTCCTTAAGGAACTGAATGAACTTCGTACTCAAGTATTCTCCTCCTCGATCTGATCAAAGAATTTTAATACTTTTTCTAGTCTGCTTCCTCTTGGACATGCATACATTCATGATATGTGGACCAGTATTCAGCATAATCAAACCATTATGCTATGTCCCTCTTGTGATGATCTTATCATCCTTAATATTTGAACAACTATTATTCTCAAAAACCACTTTATAACCATTTAATATCAAACATAAAATAAAAATAACATTTTTGATAATAGAGAAAATAAAATAACATACATCTGATGCAATAGTAGCTCCATCAAGCATATGTAAAGTGATCTCGCCGATAGCAATAGTAGCAACTCTTGCTCTATTGCCTATCTTGAGATACATCTCGCCTCTCACCAATCTCCTAGACATTGTTAGAACTTGCAACAAATTACAAATGTGATAAGTACTATCGATATCCAATACCCATGCATTATCACAAGAATCGGACACATGGAGACTGATCATAAATATACCTGAAGCTTCTCTAAGCTTCTGATTTGCCTTTTTTGCAAGATACCCCTTATAGTTCCTTTTCCAATGCCCATCTTGACCATAGTGGAAGCACTGGCCTTTCTTCTTTGCTGGATAAATTTTGGCAACCTTTGCCTTACCCTATTTGCCCTTGCCCTTACCCTTCTTAAGGGTCTTCCTAGCCTTCCTTTTCCTTTTGGTCTCACCAACATAGAGAACTAGTTTCTCTTTCTTGATAGTTCTCTCTGCCTCCCTCAATATATTAAGGAGCTCAGCGAGAATCACCTCAAGTTTATTCATATTAAAATTCATAATGAACTAGGAAAAAGAATCTGGTATGGACTGAAGTATAAGATCAACACATAGGTTATCATCTAGGATTATTCCTAGACCTGTGAGTTTCTCAACCCACTTTATCATCTTCAGGATATGGTTCTGAACCAATACCCCCTCAGTCATCCTAATGCGGAAGAGACTCTTAGATATCTCATATCGTTGAGTTCTTCCTTGCTCCTTAAATAGTTTACGGTGATATAGAAATATGGATCGAGCATCCATGTTTTCATGTTGTCTCTATAACTCAGAAGTCATAGAGGCCAACATGTAACACTGAGCGAGAGTAGAATCATCTATATACTTCGCATATCGGGCAAACTCTTCCTGAGGTACTCTTACCTCAGATTGGGGTATGCCCACATCCAGGACATATGTGATTTTCTTCGCTATGAGAACTATTCTCAGGTTATGGAGTCAATCCGCATAGTTTGGACTAGTAAGGTGATTAGCATTAAGTATGTCATGTAGAGGGTTTGATGACAACATGTTTCTGATAAATAGGAGATATAGCATAAGTAAATAATATACAGATTTCATAGAAAAATAAATAATCAAGATATGGACTTCTATCTTGACGTGCTCCCACTATTTTTTTAACAAGTCACGCGACACCCTCAGCATGTGAAACGGAAAGCTCTGGCAGACTTTTAGTGGGGATCGGGATCCAATTGTTATCTTAGTGTAACTTCGAGGGACCCGACCAATCACACTAAGCCCAAAAAGATAGGCAACTCTTGCCAATCACAACTCTTTGTGATTGTCGTCATATTCGGCCTCCGAACCACCATGGCCTCGAGGGACTCAACCAACCATGATGTCCAGTTAAGTCATCACCATCATTACCAGATGAGTCTGATTCGATGATATACTCTCGAGGGACTCGACCAAGCATACCATGTCCTCAGGTCACCGATAATATCTCTATGTTGTAGGCAAGATAGCGAAACACGAAATAGGTGAGCCTTGAGGGATTTGACCAACTCAACCTACGTCAAAAATTGGTTCCTACCTAAAACGATAGAAGGCCACGTAGGTCAATCTTATTGCCTCATGCTTACCGACTTAATATTATCATAGGAGGGGATTTAAGTTCGGTCTCGTGATATGATGTATCACACATATATATATTTAATATATATTTACATCGCATGCATATATATATATACTTATCTAGTAAGTGTATAGCATTCACATGCATATGCACACCAGATGATCATGGACCTCAACCTAATATGATCAGGCCTAAGCTAGTAGGCCTACTCACTTACATCAGGATTTATATGTATATCACTGTATCTTTATGCCTGGTGATCATCCATCTCATCATCGTTTGATTTGCCGGCACCTCGATGCATCTTCATGCGTCACGATCATCTGAATCGACCTCGAGGGTCCTGCTGCCACCTCCAGGTTTCCATTGTGTCTCATTATATAATTACAACATAATTACAAACACGTAGGCCTGATAATCAACAAAAAATGGAGGCTCATAGGCCCCAATAATAATCACATACACACATCACATGATCCATGATCATCTTCCCACATCACACATCACATATATATATATCATGTAGGATTACTAGATAAATAATAATAGTTAATTAAACCTTTTAAATAACTATAATTTGAAATCAGGGACATGTAGGAAATTTATCAAAATATAAAGGGCATTTTGGTAATTATGATAAACCTTGGAATTTTTAAAATTCTCAGGGGCAAAACTATCATTTTTTTCCCATTCTGTCCCAAATAGAGTCGACGGTCGCAACACCTTACAGCCAACATCCCCCTACTACAGTTGTCGGTGCAACGTCGTAATTTCTTGTGGCAACCGCCTTGCAGGCGTGCGACACCACCTTGGACGCTGTCGCCTTGCCTTAGACGGTCGCCCGGGGCCACCATGTGTGGGCACACTGTCGCCTCGCGTAGGCGGTGCAGTGCCGCCTTGCGCGCGGGCAATTGCCTTACGCGAGCGGTGGGCAATCGCATCGCGCAGGCGGCTACCACGGCTTGGCCAGCACCGCCTTGTGCAACCACCCTACGCGCATAGGCAGTGGCTGCTGCCTTACGCACTAGCTACCACAACCATTGCAACCACTGCCTTGTATGCACAAAGGCTGTTGCCATGCGCACCGGTTGCTGTCGTGTGCAAGACAGCTACCGCGGGCGCCTTGTTCGCACACAAGCGCAAGTCGCTCGTGGGTGCCTTGCGCGCGGGCATTGCCTTGATGGACAAGCTGCTCCTTCACAATATTTGTGTGTGCACCACCTTCGGTCAATAAATTTGACATAGAAGGATCACTCTAAAGCACCTTTCGGATCTTAAAACTATGTCAAACGCAGCTAGAACGCGTAAAATAGTTATACGTGTTTAAACACAACACATGCAGTTTATAAGCTAATCATCGCATGACAAACCTGGCTCCGATACCACTGTTGGGAAATCACGAATCGACATCTCATATGTAGCGAAAAATAAAAACAAGACCAGATTTTTCATAGTTAAGTACTTGGTCATTGTGTGACGATTGGCGCATGAAAAATTGTAAATTCAAAAAACCGCATGTATCATGTTAGAAGCGTTACTTAGGGAGATTGTATATCCCTGAAATTTTTAGATCCGATGAAGAGGATGAAGGAACACTAGCGTACTTCTCTCTAGTGGTAATCCACACAGTGGACACAACGATGACGCTCCTCAGATCACCGTGGGATCTCCCTCTCCACGTGCACCACAAGGCTGCCAAAGCCAAGGAGAAAGAGAGGAGGCTAAGGAGAATAGGAGAGGCAACTACCAATAGCTCTAACCTATGAATCATGAAGTTTCTGTTAGGATCTAAAGCGGCACTAAGAGAGGGGGGGGGGAGGGGATGAATTAGTGCAGCAGATAAAAATCATAAATTCAAAACAATTTTGAAAAGAGTTGTGCGTTGAGAAGTTTCAATTCGATAAAAATAATTTCAATAAAGTGATTCAAGTAAATATGATAGAAAGTAGAGAGGAGGAGATCGAGAGATTGTAGCTAAGTATAGATTGAAATGCAGCAATTTAAAACTCACACATCAAGAGAAGTACGAAGCGATATATAGTGGTTCGGTCAAATGACCTACGTCCACTTCTAAAACCTCCTCCGATATGGTTCCCGACTTTCACTATCAATTCTTCTTGAAGGAAAAGGACCAAGCACCCCTCTTACAAATTTTTACAAGTGGTTCACACTCTCTTATATAACTTTTACAAATAAGACTTGGGAGGTGAACACTCAAGCTATCGAATGTAATTTTGCTAGAGCTTTGACTCAGTTTTTATCACTTATTAATGTGCTTAGCCAGTTGAAAAGTAAGGGGTATTTATAGACTCAATTGGCTTCAGAATTGGAGCCAAAAAGAGTCACATCTTGGATTTTCGGGTACTGACGATACCACCACCTAGCACTGGCGATACCATCGCCTAGCACTGGTGATACCACCGCTAGTTGACCTTGCTTTATCAGTGTATTGGGTGGTACCACCGCCCAGTCTGGTGGTACTACCGCTTGACAGGGTTCTCGGACTCTATGAGGCGATACCACCATTGACAGGTAATAACTATTAGTGGTACTATCGCTGACCTAGGGCAGTACCATCACTCAAACCACTTGGGAACTAGTTCCCGGGGTGGTGCCACCACCCCAGTTTGGCGGTGTCATCGCCAGACATGAACCAGCACTACTGAATGGGCCTTGAATCCGGCCCAATTCAGTCCAATTAAGGCCAAATTGGCCCCTACTAGGGTTAATTAGGATTATCACCTAATCTTAACCCTAATTACATACTAACAATAAAATTGAGATATATTTCAAAGTAAATTATGATCCGATGATGTCGAGTTTTTTTTCGGGGAGCTTCTAACGAACTTCCGGCAGACTTTCGACACACCCTCGGATATCTTTCGATGGACTCCCAACAGCCTCCCGGACTTTATGGCGAGTTCGATAAATCTTTTGGCAAGCTTCCGAACTTTTCTCGGTGAGCTCCGCGAACCTCCGATGATTTTTTCAACGAACTTCCAAAACCTTCAGCAAGTCCCTAATTCATTCTTGACCAATTCCAACAGCACTTCCGATGATCCTTCAGACTTTCATCGGACTCTCGAACTCCTAACATACTTGACTCCGGCAATTTACTTTATGTCTTTATTGCTATCGTAGTTAATCCTACACACTTATCTCCATAATATGGATTAGATCAAATAACCTATCAATTGACTTCATCATCAAAATCTGAGATTCAATAATCTCTCCGTTTTTTATGATGACAATCAATTGATGACGGAGTTAACCTTAACTCTCCCTATCTATATGCCATATTTTGAGAAAGGAAACACTTGAATTCAATCTCCTTAAATTCAAGCCGAAACTGATAAGTTGCATTTGTTGAACTTATCGTCATGTTCAACAAGCATGATCTTTTCATCTATAAATACGAAATTTCATATTTTTCACGATGTCAAAGCATGACATCCATTTTCAAACTCAATGTCGAATGATGATGAACAATCATTATTTCAATAAAAGATACCAACTAAAATTTTGAAATATAATAAGGATCAAATAATATCAAAATAAAATTTATAATTCCAAAGCATGATACCATTTTACGATGCATCGTCAAATGAAATGATAACTGATCGTATCAAGGAAAGATACCAAATTTAAATATGATATGATAACAATTTTATAAAAAATAACATACATGAACCATTTGAAATGCATGCGATAGGCTTCATATAATTGTGATACATTGTGATGCTTTTAAAGATAGTAATCAATTTTTGATACAAAGCATGACAATTGCAATACGATACATACAAAGCATTTATCAAGCCATCAATTCATTTTACCACATTCTTCTCCTCCTTTGTCAATAACAAAAAAGAAGTAGGCCTTGATGCCAAATATTATGATTGGAGTTTTTGAAAAATGGCAAAAAGGAAGGATAAATCCATCAAGAAGAATAAAAAAAATGATTGGTTGATTCTTATTGAAAATTCATGCTTATAAAATTGTAAGATAGATCATCGAGGCCAAAATTCACAAGAATTTTTAAGAGCTCATGAAACATTCATACATGAAAAAAAAATTCAGCATTAAGGCATAATAATTCTTGAAGCATAAAAGTGAATCATTCAAGTCATTAAAAAACTTACAAGAATTGTTTCTACCAAATGAAATTAGTGAGGTAGAAAAGAGATCATTTAAATATAAAATTTATAAGACTCATGATAAGAATTATGAGTGTTCATTCAAGAAAGATTGAAATGAAAAGTTCAAGAGGTAATTTGATTGAAAATTCAAGCCATAAAATCGTTAAGTGCAAAGATAGATCATTGAAGTGAAGACGTTTATCAAACATTTCATCAAGAGCTTATGACATTCATTCAAGAAAAAATTTGTGAGGAAGAAAAGAGAAATCATTTAAGCTCAAAACTCATGGAAAACTCATCCAAAAATTTTATAAAGGGCTAACTTGGTATTCTCATAAGAAAGAATTCATGAAGGCTAACTAAGCATTATCATTCATCAAGTTGAAAATAACCAATCAAGCCATTAAAGCTCAAGACATAAAATTTTGCACAAGAGTTCAAAAATTCATTGAATTCGTATGAATGAAATCGGAAGAGAGTATTCAAATAATAAAAACTTGAGAGCTTCTTCTTTATACAAAGTTCACGAATTAACATATGTATAGTTCCGTGTGTCATGAAGATCAAATCAACAAACTTCAAATGATGCAAAAGTGTGGAAAAAACATGAAATCCATTTATTCATGCCAATAGGAGTAGAGGGAGTACAAAATCGATAGAATCAATTTTACCAAGTCATTAAAAAAGCATGATATTAATTTAAAATATCATCAATGAAGAATCATGTACATGATGCTAAAATTATTAATTGAAGAAGGAGTATCAATGTAAGATCGGAGAAAGATAAGAATGAGAGCTCCGTTCAAAATATAATATCGAAAAGATATCAACCGAAATTGAAAAAGATAATATCAAGATGAGTTCATGAAAACCAAAGTTGAAAAATTTTAGAAAAAAAATATACAACAACTTCATGCATTAAGATCAGTACGTATGGAACATTAAAGTGTGCCAAAATAATAATGAGAGTCAAAAGCTCCATTATAACTTATGAAGTTAATGTAGAGTTTTTACAACTATTCTTTGGGTAGAATACCAAAGTACGTATGCAAATTATCTAACTTTTGATTCATTTGATGCACTTCATTCAGGATTTCAACTTGCTGTGATTTGATTTGATTTATCTCAGTCATGATTGGATCTTCAGAAGATGGAGCAGGAGTTGGTTCTGACGGTGCTATACCGGGGAGCTGGATCAGTCCTTCTAAACTGCCTAGTCCATATTTCATTCCTAAATATGCACCTTAATCTCTTAAGTAGGTTTTTGTTTCTGGTATTATATTTATCCACTTTTATTACTTCTTCGTCGGGTGGTATTCTAATATTATATGTATGTAGCAATCTAGTGATTAATCCCGCATATGGTAGCATTAAATTTTTAGATATTATGTCCATCATATTTTGCCGGATTAGGTATCCAAAATAATTATCTTATCTTGTCATTATCCAGTACATAGTACCTAACTCCATTTGACTAATTTTGATCGTGGTGATACTGTTTAGGAATTAGGATACTAATGATGATGTGATGGAGGACCTTAAAGCTAAATGGTAACAAATGCTCACAGCTTTTAGGGACTATGGTAGGTTAGGATTTCCAAAATTGGTCCCTAAAGCCTCGGAGTAGGTTACTCCGATTGCATCCAAATCCCACTGTCCTCTAAAGTAACAACCCCTTATCTTCTTTGAGATTCCAATTAGCTCACAAATTGTATTGTCCGTAATTAAAATTTGATTCCCTAGAAGATAGGTTGACACATTATCATCCTCATCTATGCTTAGATTAATATAAAATAACTGAACTAGTCTAGGGTAAATTGATTTGCTGATTTGTAAAATATGTAAGATATCTAAATTGGCAAATCAACTAATGGGCTCTAGGTCTCCTAATTCACTTAAATCAACATGTTTACCCTTATGCATGTTTCTTATTTCAAAACTAGGGTACTTAAGGGTATTTTCACTAGATCAAAAAAGAGATGGATCATATGAATCTTCTTTCCTCCTCTTCCCCTTGTCCCTAAATGATCTTCTAGGAACCATTTATCTAAAAATAATGATAGTGAAAGAGAATTATAAAAAACAGCAATATATCAAGAAATCAAAGAGGGAGTGCCAAAGATTACCTTAGTAGAGGTTTCTTGATAAATAGAAACCTTGATCCAAGATTTGAGAGGATGGAAGCCTCTCTCTTGGTCTTCTTGAGAAGAAAGATGGAGTTTTGAGAGAAAGGGGAGTGTATTTAGAGGTAGCTACAAAAGTTGGAGGCAGTTCTACTATCGGCCCTAAAGCCCCTTTATATAAGATGGCTCTCAGGCGATGCTATCGCCAACTGAGTGGTGCCACTGCCTGGGAACATAATGCCCAGGCGATGCTACCGTCAGTTCTAGCAGTGCCACCGCTGGCACCCAAACTTAGACAGTTTTAGGGGGGGGCTGCAACACTTGATCTTTTGACCAGTTTGTTTTGTTATTTTTTTATTTAACATCTATTTTATAGATATTTGATTTGATCATCATGTATTTGATTGAGATAAAATAATTTCATTAAATCACTTTCGATCTCATATTAATCATGAGATAATTTTTATTAAACATAATGACTTATCAAATCATTTCAACAATTAATTATTAAAAAATATTATAATCAAAAGATATCAAAAATTTTATCCTTGAGAGAATCAAAAGAGAATAATAACATAAGGACAAGAAAGCTCAAATGATAAATGAAAAGTGATTTTCGAATGTTACGAAAACTTACGTATCAAAATCGACAACGATCAATTCATAAAATCATGAAGAAAGTAAAATTCAACCAAAAGATGTCTTCATCATATTATCTCAAGTTATACGTCCAAGATATAGAAATCAAGGGAAGAAAATTAAGTCAGGAACAAATTATCGATTCATGCATTACTCATCATATATAATTTCAAGATAAGTAAAAGATCGTCAAACATGATTCAAAGCATACATCACTAAGAATTATATCCGAAAGATATTTCAATGTTAGTATATTATAATCGTAACTATTGATAAGTGACTCATTTGAATGCATCATCAAATGAGAACGTGATTCATGCATTAGGAGAATCGAGTCATCAAGTTTAAAAGAAAATTCGAGTATCAAATGCTTTCAAGCTATTAATGCATAATAAGTCATGATTTTAATCAAAATAAAGTTGTGATTCCAAGAATTATGAAGTCATGAATCATTTTGAGGAATCTCATTTTGGCTCAATTTGTTAACTCTAAATTCATCATTAAGATCACATACGAGATTCACCAAATGAGTTTATAGATCTCAAATAGATGGAAAAAGCATTTTTTTTTAGATATTTCAATTTAAGTTATTTGACTTCTTATAGGAATGTTCAAAGAGAAAAATAAACATATATTTTTTAAAGCCTACTATCATCGTATAGTTCCAAAACAAGATTTCGTCAAAGAACATCACGACTAAAACCCCATAGAATTTCAAATTGTAAAATCAAGTGTGATATACTTTTTTCATCGAAATCATTTTTAAGAGGCTACTATGTTTTGTTTTAGCCTTAATATATAACTCTCAAAAGTCTTTCATTACCCAAGCTAGTGAGCTTAATCATATATCATGAAGGTACCGCTCCCACAGCTTGTAATGGCTAAGATTTCTACATAAAAAGATTTTTAGGTACCTATTTGACCTTGGGTGTCCCAAAAATTGATTTACTCATTTTATGATTTTGCATTGAATTATTTATTGTCCCTTTAAGAACCTATATTAATTTATGTGAACTTAGTTTCTTAAATGGATATTTGTAAACAACATGTTCGGGTTTGCAACAAAAGTTATATTTTAAGTGAGATGATATATGTAGTGTAGGTCCTTTAATGAAGGTGGTTGGATTTCGATGAGATCCACTTACAAATCCAATTTCACTTCTTTTTTCGACATGACCCTTGTTTGCAAGGATCATGTCCAAACCCTTACTACCAACCTTAAACTTATTTATGGTCTCTTTAAGTAGCAAGTTCTCTTTCTTAATTGCCTCTAAGTATTCACACTTAGAGCATGGAGGTAAAGAGGGAGTGTTAAGTTTAAGACTATCAAGTTTATCAAAAAGAGAGCATGCTCCTTTTTCAATGAATTAAATTTTTTACTAATAGTTCTACATTCATCAAATAATTCATGAAAGGCATTTGAAAGCTCATCATAAGATAAGTTTGCATTAACTAAATCACATACCTCTTCTCCGAAAGTCATTAAGGCGAAGTTAGCCATCTCCTTATTATTTGCTTCTTCATCTTCAGAGTCACTTGAGTCATCCCATGTTGCCTTTAGGGCATTCTTCTTCTTTAGTTGCTTCTTCTTGGCTTGAGAGCATTCACTTTTGAAGTGCCCTGGCTTCTTGCATTCATAGAATATTACTTGTTCCTTTTTTGGTTCAAGTTAATTTTCAGAATCGTTTTTAAATTTATTCCTTCTTATAAATTTTTTGAATTTCTGAGTCAAGAGTGCAAGTCCATCATCAAGTTTCTCATCACTTAAAGATTCTTTAAAGTAGTCTTCTTGTGTTCTCAATACCATATCCTTCCTGTTCTTTGGAAGGGAGTTCTCGAGCTCATCATGAGTATGGTACATCATTTCATAGGTCATCAATGACCTAATGAGTTCTTCGCCTCTTGAATGGCCATAACTTTTGGATCCCAACTTTTTGGGAGAGATCTCAAGATTTTAGTTACAAGTTCGAAATTAAAAAAACCTTTTTCTAAGTGCTTTGAGTCCATTGACAATATTCGTGAAACGGGTGTACATGTCTCCGATGGACTCACTTGGTTTCATCCGAAATAATTCGTAAGAATGCACCAAAAGATTGATTTTGGACTCTTTCACTCGACTAGTGCCTTCATGAGTGATTTCAAGAGTATGCCAAATATCAAAAGCCGATTCACAAATCGAAACACAATTAAACTTATTTTTATCAAGTGCGTAAAACAAGACATTCATAGCCTTTGCATTAAGAGCAAAAACCTTCTTCTTCGATTCATTCCATTTGTTCATCGGAAGAGAAGATTTTTTAAAGTCATTTTCAATAATATTCCAAAGTTTAAAATCCATAGAAATTAGAAAAATCTTCATACGAGTCTTCCAATAAGTGTAATCTGACCCATTAAAGATAGGCGAACATATAATTGAATGACCCTCTTGCATACTAGAATAAGCTATCGCTCTTAGGTTTTAAACCAAATGAGAGTGACCTTGCTTTGATACCAATTGTTAAGATCTAGAGAGGCACTAAGAGGGGGGAGGGTGAATTAGTGCAATAGGTAAAAACCATAAATTCAAAATGATTTTGAAAAGAGTTGTGCATTGAGAAGTTTCGGTTCAACGAAAATGATTTCAGCAAAGAGTGAATGCTAGTCATATGTGCCCTGCAAGCCAATCATATGAGTGATGGCACTTGTGACTTGATATGCACTTTTTCTCTTTACTTATTATTAGGCATTTTATCACTTTATCGTGCATGTTGCATATATTGTGATGTCCTTGGATCTATGCAATGGGAATCGAATCGTGATGAGATCATGATAATGAGATCGATTCACTTTTAAACACAGACCCTGAATTATCCTGGTCATAGGTTACTCGAGAAGGACATCGAGATAACCGGATAGACTAGTGTACTATATACCCATCCATATGATGGAGTTAGCTGGTCTCATAGCTACTCATGTGGGGACACTAAGGGTATAGTGTAGGTGCTCATTGGGGAATGAGTTCACTGATTGATCCGCCTACGGAATGCTGGATGGTTATTGATACCTCACGTCAGACAGCGATTCCGTAGTCCCAATAGTGTATCTGGTCCTTAGACTTGAGACACCAAAGATGTCCTGTATGAGTACTCCACTGTTTGATACCGGACTTATAGGTTTGGAAAGTTTCAGATCTAGTACAGCCGGTTATTGGGAGTGGTAGTCAACCTTACGATGGCTATTGAGTGTCAATAGAGGATCGTCCGCTCTTGGTATCATGAGAGGAAATCTCATATGTTCTTGCTCGAACAAATCCTTGGTCAAAATTATTCGAACTGAGAGAGAAAGAGTTTTCCAAGAGAATCCGACAAGAATAAGACTCGATGAGAGACCGTATGGGCTTAATAGCACCATGCCCGGTATAAGATCTCTTGGATATTAGTTGGATGAGGGACTATAGATACATGATAACTAAGGACATATAGGTCCAAAGGATTGGATTCCCCTGTATCGTCTGGGGGCTGTGGCGTAGTGGCCTAGTACGTCCGCAGTCGATGAGTTGGGTGAATTATTATAGAGATAATAATTCACTAAGCCAGAAGGAGTTCTGACAAGTATGACTTATGGCCAGCTCGATATTGGGCCTAGAGGGTCATACACATATGGTAAGTGTTACGACTGTTGGAAAATCCTTAAGGGGAGCGACATCACATGCGCAGCGGAAGAACAGAAAACAAAACCCCAGATTTCCCGTAGAAAGTTTTCGTCATCGTGCGAAGATCGGTGCGTCAAAAACAAATCCGCAAAACTGCACATGTAAAAGAAGATACCTAGGGAGATCATATATCCCTGAATTCTTGCAGATATGTGGGAGAGGATGGAGGTCAAGCGTCCTCCTCTCTAGCGGTATCCACATAGCAGGGATTGTAACGATGCATCTCTCTCTCTGGGGAGAGGAGAACAGGAGGTGGCTACCAAAAGAAACCCTCGGCTTATAGAGCTTTGGTTCCCTCCTATTTATAGAGGCCCCCTGAAAATCTTAATGGATCTTTTGCCCTATTGGGTATTGGATCTACATCCAATTACCCAAGCCTCTTGGATTAGTGGGTCTCTACCCAATAATCTCTTATTAGTAATTATTGGATCTCATCTCAAGATCCAATAATTCAGGGGCTTAATGGATATCTAATAAGATAGGGGGTTCAGCGGATATCTCATATCCGAACCTCTACTCGTCGCAACACCTACCATATGTGTGTGATCCTCTAGGCCCAATATCGAGCTGGCCATGAGTCATACTTGTCAGAACTCCTTCTAACTTAGTGAATTATTATCTCTATAATAATTCACCCAACTCATCGGCTGCGGACGTACCAAGCCACTACGCCGTGGCCCCCAGACGATACAGGGGAATCCAATGGACCTATCTGTCCTTAATTACCATGTATCTATAGTCCCTCATTCATCCAATATCCCAGAGACCCTATACCGGGCATGGTGCTGTCAGGCCCATACGGTCTCTCCTTGAGTCTTGCTCTTATTGGATTCTCCCGGAGAACTCTTTCTCTCTCAATCCAAATAACCTTGGCTAAGGATTTGTTCAAGCAAGAACACATGGGATATTCCTCTCATGATACCGAGAGCAGATGATCCTCTATTGATACTCAATAGCCCTCGTAAGGTTGGCTATCACTCCCAATAACCGGCTGTACTAGATCTAGAACTTTCTAAACCTATAAGTCCGGTATCAAACAGTGGAGTACTCATACAGGACATCCTTGGTGTCTCAAGTCTAAGGACTAGATACACTATTGGGACTATGGAATCGCTGTCTGACGTGAGGTATCAATAACCATCCAGTATTCCGTAGGTAGATCAATCAGTGAACTCATTCGTCAATAAGCACCTGCACTGTACCCTTAGTGTCCCCACATGAGTAGTTATGAGACCAGCTACCTCCATCATATGGACGGGTATACAGCACACCAGTCTATCCGGTTATCTCGATGTCCTTCTCGAGTAACCTATGACCAAGATAATTCAGGGTCTGTGTTTAAAGGTGAATCGGTCTCATTATTGTGATCTCATCAGGATCTGATTCCCATTGCACAGATCCAAGGACATCATAATATATGCAACACGCACGATAAAGTGATAAAACACCTAATAATAAGCAAAGAGAAAAAGTGCATATCAAGTCACAAGTGTCATCACTCATGTGATTGGCTTGTAAGGCACATATGACTAGCAATCTCCCACTTGACCTAAAGCCAATTACCAACATGTCTGATCCCCATTAGACCTCTGTGACGCTCAAAGATAATCTGAGTCAATGACTTTGTCAGTGGATCTGCAATGTTATCTTCAGATGAAACTCTTTTCATTGCTGCATCTCTTTTAGCCATGATCTCTCTAATAAGCTAGAACCTCCTCAAAGCACTTCTGATGAGACCCGGGTTCCCTTATTTGAGTAATCGCCCCGTATTTATCGTAATTTAAGGGAATTGACTCCTCGCTACTTGGGACGACTCCTGGATCTGTGATGAACTTCTTCATCCAGACTCTCTCCTTTGCTACCTCTGTCGCAGTAATGTATTCCGCCTCTATGGTCGAGTCAGCAGTAGTGTCTTGCTTGGAACTCTTCTAGCATATTGCTCCTCTATTCAGGGTAAACACATACCCTAAATTAGACTTGCAATCATTGATATCAGACTAGAAGCTCGAGTCCATGTAGCCCTCAACCCTGAGGCTACTACCTCCATATACTAGTAAAAGATCCTTAGTCCTTCTCAAGTACTTAAGGATACTTTTTATTGCTTTCTAGTGCTCCAAGCCTAGATCTGCCTAATATCTGCTCGTGACACTCAGAGCATGCGCTATATCAGGCCTGGTATATAGCATAGCATACATGATAGATCCTATCGCTGATGCATATTGTATCATATCCATGTGTGCCCTTTCTTTAGGAGTCTTTGGGGACATACTCCTAGAAAGTGATATTTCATATCTCATTGGTATAAGACCTCTCTTGGAATTTTTCATGTCAAACCTTTTGACAATGGTGTCTATGTACCTAGATTGGGACAAGCCAAGCATCCTCTTGGATCTATCTCTGTAGATCTGTATCCCCAATATGCAGGATGCTTCCCCTAAGTCCTTCATTGAGAAGTGCCTAGATAACCAAGTCTTTACTGTGGAGGGCATTCCAACATCATTCCCAATGATCAGGATGTTATCCACATATAATACCAAAAAGGCGATAGTGCTCCCACTTACTTTCCTGTACACACAAGGCTTATCTTCGTTCTTAATAAAGTCATAAGATCTGATCGCATCATCAAATCTTATGTTCCAACTTCGGGAAGCTTGCTTCAATCCATAAATAGACCTAAGCAACCTGCACACCTTATCTAGGTTATCCCTGGACACGAATCCCTCAGCCTGTATCATATACACCTCCTCCTCGAGGTTACCATTGAGGAATGCGGTTTTAACGTCCATCTGCCAGATTTCATAATCATAGTGTGCTGTAATAGCCAATAGAATTCGAATGGATTTTAGCATGGCTACAGGTGAGAAAGTTTCGTCACAGTCAACACCTTGCCTTTGACGATACCCCTTAGCCACTAGCCTTGCTTTATAGGTCTCTACCTTTCCATCTACTCCAATCTTCTTTTTGAAGATCCACTTGCAGCCAATGGGTACAATACCCTCGGGTGCATTAAATAGGTTCCAAACCTTGTTGGAGTACATAGAATCCATTTCTGAATTCATGGCTTCTTGCCATTTCCCAGAGTCTATGCTCATAATAGCCTCCTCGTAGGTTTGAAGATCAATATCCTCAACATCCTCTCTTCTGATATATCCCATATATCTCTTGGGAGGATAGGATACTCTATCGGACCTATATAAAGTTGGAACTTGTGTGTTAGGTATCTGAACATACTCTGGCTGTAGAATGGTGCTTGAGCTAGGTTCTCCAACCTCACTCAATTCTATCATACTCCCACTGTCTTCACCAAGAATGTGTTCCTTCTCAAGAAACACTGCTCTCTTGGCTACAAAGACCTTTTGGTCCTCATGGTGATAGAAATAATACCCACAAGTTTCCTTGGGGTATCCTACGAACTTACATTGTTCCGTTCTGGATTCCAACTTGTTAGGGTTATGTCTTTTAACGTAGGCAGAGCAGCCCCAAATCTTAACAATCTTAAGATCAGGCATCTTCCCATTCCATATCTCATATGGAGTAAACATCACCGACTTGATTAGAATTCTGTTCAGAAGGTAAGCTGCGGTCTCTATGGCATATCCCCAGAATGAGATGGGTAGGTCGGCGAAACACATCATGAAACGCACCATGTCTAACAGTGTGTGATTCCTCATTTCTGATACACCATTAAGCTGTGGTGTATAAGGAGGTGTCCATTAGGATAAGATCCCATAGTCTTTGAGGAACTGGGTGAACTCTGTACTCAAGTACTCACCTCCTCGATCTGATCGAAGGGTTTTAATACTCTTTCTTATTTGATTCTCCATTTCATTTTTATATTCCCTGAATTTTTCAAAAGCTTCAGACTTGTACTTTATCAAGTACACATATCCGTATCTTGAGAAATCATTATTGAAAATAATGAAGTAGGAGTAACCACTTATGGCATGAGTCGACATGGGACCGCATACATCACTATGTATGAGTTCTAATAACTCAGTAGCTCTCTCTCAAGTTCTACTAAATAGAGAGTTGGTTATCTTTCCCCAAGGCAAGGTTCACATGTCACATATGATTTATAGTCAAATGGATCTAGATATTTATTTTTAACAACTTTTGAATCCTTTCCTCATGGATGTGACCTAGCCTACAATGCCAAAGATATGCATTATTCACCTCTTCTCGTTTCCTCATAGACTTACTTACACTCATGATATGTGGAGCTGTATCTAGTATAAATAAACCATTGTGCAATGTTCCTCTCGTGATGATCTAATCATTTAATATTATTGAACAACCATTGTTCTCAAAAACTAATTTATATCCACTAACTGTCAAACATGAAATAGAAATAATATTTTTGATAATAAAAGGAACATAATAGCACGCATCTAATACAATAATAGCTCCACTAGGCAGATGTAAAGTGACCTTACCAATAGCCACTGCAGCAACCTTTGCTCCATTGCCCATCTTAAGGTCCATCTCGCCTCTATTCAATCTCCTAGGTCTTGCTAGAACCTGCAGAGAATTACAGATATGATAAACACTCCCGGTATCCAATACTCATGTGTTATCAAAAGATTCTAACAAATAGAGACTGATCATGAATGTACCTGAAGCTTCTGTAAGCTTTTGTTTCGCTCTCTCTACAAGGTACTCTTTGCAATGTTGGGCTGAGAGCCCAGTTCAACCCATATGGGCTTTAGCAACCCATGGCCCATAACCCTTCTCTTATTAACCCTAACCCTAACCTAATCTCTAATTATATATAGGGGCTATGGTGGCTACGAAATTAGCAAAAAAAATATCGTAGCAAGGGGCAAAAATTTGTAGCAGCTTTGGGGATTCAAAGAGAAGAGAAAAGGGCAGAAAAATAAGAGAAAAAGAAAGGGAAGAAGACAAGGAAAACACAGAAATTGTTCTCACTCATCCAAACAGTTTCTCATCTCAGGTTAGATCAGATCTTCAGTGAATTCTTCTGTGATTTCTTGAGGAGGTTTTGGATATTGTGCACAGTGACATGATCCTTGTATCCCAGTTATTCTCTTGTGATTGTTGCTTAGGTTTTGAGCAAGAGATTCGAGAATTGTACATTCATTATTTCTATAGTGGATTTTTTCTGGTTTGCCCCGTGGTTTTTACCCTTCACGTTGAAGGGGTTTTCCACGTAAATCTTGGTGTTCTATTTGATTGTAATTTCTGTTTAATTCCGTTGTGTTACGGCCTGCTAGTATTTGTTCATAGACGAAAGTTATTGTTTATTGCCTATCCTTTTATTTTCCCATCAACTGGTATCAGAGCAAGGTTTTGGTGATTTAACTTTTGTATTTGAACATGGAGGCTGGTAATATTTCTCGCATGATTAGTTTGAACGGAAATAATTGGATGATATGGAAACCAAGAATGGAAGATCTCTTGTATTGCAAAGATTTGTATGGACCTTTGCAAGGAGATAGTGAAAAACCCACAACTATGACAGATGATGAGTGGAAGAGATTAGATCGAAAAACAATTGGGTTTATTCGACAGTGGCTCGATGATAGTGTCTTTCACCATGTTTCTACTGAAAGTTCTGCATATTCTCTTTGGAAAAAGTTAGAAGGTCTCTATGAAAGAAAAACAGCTGGCAACAAAGCTTTTTTGATCAGAAAACTTGTGAACCTAAAATATAAAGAGGGTGCTTCTATTGCTGAGCATTTGAATGAAATTCAGAGTATTACTAACCAGTTATCTTCTATGAAAATGTCTCTTGATGATGAGTTGTAGGCATTGTTACTTCTCAGTTCATTGCCAGAAAGTTGGGAGACACTAGTGGTTTCCCTCAGTAATTCTACGCCAGATGGTATTGTTACCATGAGTCAAGTAACAAGCAGTTTGTTGAATGAGGAGTTGAGAAGAAAGACCTCAGCAGTATCTCAGATTGATTCACAGGCACTTATCTCAGAGAACAGAGGAAGGTCAAGGTCTAAAGATAGAAGCAGTTCACGTATAGGTAGAAGCAAGTCAAGATCAAGGAAAGATATTGTTTGCTATAACTGTGGTGAGAAAGGACATTATAAGAATCGTGTAAGCAAATTGACCTAAGAAGAGCAAGAAAAAGGAAAAAGAAGTGGAGTCTACAGAGTCAAAAGAAAATACCACAGCTACAGTGCAGGTTGGTGATTATTTGATTTTGTCTCCATCTGATGATATTTTTTCTTGTGTGTGTCAGGATCTCGAGTGGATAATTGACACAGGAGCTTCTTATCATGCTACACCACGGAGGGAGTTTTTTACTACGTACAGGTCTGGAAATTTTGGTGTTGTCAAGATGGACAACCATGGCACAGCAGACATCATTGGCATGGGTGACATCCATATAAAGACCAATCTTGGATGCAAATTGGTGCTTAAGGATGTGAGGCATATGGTTGACTTGAGGTTGAATCTAATTTCAGTTGGAAGATTAGATGATGAAGACTATGATAGCAGGTTTCACAGAGGCAAAGTGGAAACTCAGTAAGGGTTCTCTTGTTATAGCTAATGGAAAGAAATGTCACACTTTGTACAGGTTGCAGGCTAAAGCTTATGGTGAACAGTTAAATACCACAGAGAAAGACTTCAGCATGGAGTTGTGGCATAGGCGATTGGGACACATGAGCGAGAAAGGACTGCAAGCTCTTTCCAAGAGAGAGGTATTGCCTGACCTCAGAGGTATACGTTTGAACTCTTGTATCGATTGTTTAGCTGGTAAACAACATAGAGTTTCATTTGCTAGTCCTGCTTTGTCTAGAAAAATGCATGCCTTGGACCGTGTTTATACATATGTATGTGGTCCTTTGAGGACAAAAACTCCTAATGGTTCTACTAATGTTCCTGGCATCAGTGGTGCACTTTACTTTGTTACTTTTATAGATGACTATTCCAGGAAAGTTTGGGCTTATGCTTTGAAGACCAAGGATCAGGTTATTGGTGTCTTCAAAGAGTTTCATGCCAGAGTTGAAAGGGAGACAGAAAGACAGTTGAAATGCATAAGATCAGATAATAGTGGTGAGTATACAGGATTGTTTGATGATTATTGTAGGTCACATGGCATCCAGCATGAGATGACAGTTCCTGGTACACCTCAGCATAATACAATTGCAGAGAGGATGAACCGTACCATCATGGAAAAGATCAGATGTATGCTTTTACAGGCAAAGCTACCCAAAAGGTTTTGGGATGAAGCTTTGAAGACTACAGTTGATGTGATCAACTTATCTCCCTGTACAGCCCTAGATGCTGATGTTGCAGAGCATGTTTGGTCAGGGAAAGATGTTTCCTATAAGCATTTGAGAGTATTTGGTTGTCGTGCATTTGCACATATTCCAGATAATGAAAGGTCTAAGCTGGATGGTAAGACAAAAGAATGTATTTTTCTTGGCTACTCACATGATCAATTTGGTTACAGGCTTTGGGATCCAGAAAAGCATAAGGTGTTTAGAAGCAGAGATGTGGTCTTCTTTGAGGATCAAACCCTTGAGGATTTGAAGAAGAAGACACTAGCCAAGACTTCTACAGAAGGATTAGCAGATTGTGACCCAGTTGTTCCTCCAGTATATCAGGGTGATGGGGGAGATGTGCAGGAAGATGGTGTAGAGCCAGATATTAATCTACCTGCAGGACATGTTGAGCAAGAAGAAGTTGAGGAGCAGCTTCCCGCAGAACCTCAATTGAGAAGATCTTCTAGACACCGTCAGCCTTCTAGAAGATACTCTACAGATGAATATGTGATGCTTACTGATGCAGGTGAACCAGAGAGTTACCAAGAAGCAGTTGAAAGTGAGCAGAAAAAAATGTGGCTAGTTGCTATGCAGGAAGAGATGGATGCTCTACAGATGAATCATACATATGATTTGGTGCAACTTTCACAGGGAATGAAGTCCTTAAAGAACAAGTGGGTTTTCAGGTTGAAGACTCAAGAATATTATTCTCAACCAAAGTACAAAGCCAAATTGGTTGTGAAAGGCTTTGGTCAAAAGAAAGGTATTGACTTTGAAGAGATTTTTTCTCCTGTTGTTAAAATGTCTTCTATTCGTGTTGCTCTAGGTATTGCTGCTAGCCAAGACTTGGAGGTAGAGTAGTTAGATGTGAAGACAGCTTTCCTTCATGGTGATTTGGAGGAGGAAATTTATATGGAGCAACCAGAAGGTTTCAAAGTCAAAGGTAAAGAAAATTTTGTCTGCAAGTTAAGAAAGAGTTTGTATGGATTGAAGCAAGCTCCAAGACAGTGGTACAGAAAGTTTGATTCATTTATGATTGAAAATGGATATAAAAGAACGGCTTCAGATCATTGTGTGTATATCAAACGGTTTGGTGAGAATTTTATTATTCTCTTACTTTATGTTGATGATATGCTTATCCTTAGGAAAGATATGTGTATAATTGAGTTGAAGAAGGAACTGAGTGAGTCCTTTGCAATGAAGGACATGGGGCCAAAGAAAGCAAATCTGGGCATGCAGATTTCGTGATAGGAAAAACAAGAAGATTTGGTTGTCACAGGAGAAATACATCGAGAAGGTATTAGAAAGGTTCAAAGATGAGCAATACAAAGCCAGTTGGTTCTCCTCTTTCAGTCACTTCAAGTTGTGCTCGAATGCAGAGTTCGTCAAGTGATGAAGAGAAGGAGAAAATGCAAAAGGTTCCTTATGCTTCAGCAGTTGGAAGTTTAATGTATGCAATGGTATGTACGAGGCCGGACATCGCATATGCAGTGGGTGTTACTAGCAGATTTCTTGCAAATCCAGGCAAAGAGCACTGGGCAGCAGTGAAGTGGATATTGAGATATCTCAGAGGAAGTTCTAAGGTTTGTTTAAGCTTTGGAGGTGGACCACCTATGTTAGTGAGTTACACAGATGCAGATATGGCCAGAGATATTGATACAAGAAAATCTACATCAGGTTTTGTACTTACTTTTGCAGGGGGAGTTGTGTCATGGCAATCCAGATTGCAAAGGTGTATTGCTCTCTCCACCACAGAGGCAGAATATATTGCTGCTATAGAGGTTTGTAAAGAAATGTTATGGATGAAAGAATTCTTACAAGAATTGGGGTGAAACAGAAAATTATGTGGTGTATTGTGACAGCCAGAGTACCATCCATTTATGTAAGAACCCAGTTTTTCATTCTAAGTCAAAGCATATAAATGTCAGATATCACTGGATTCGAAATGTACTTGAAGAGAAGTAGTTACAACTTCAGAAAATTCATGCAGATGATAATGGAGCAGATATGTTAACAAAGACTTTACCAAAAGAGAGACAGGAGATGTGTCGACAGTTGGTCGGCATGGATTTACACTGAGTCATGGGATAGCCTCCCTTATGGGCTGAAGGGGGAGGTTGTTGGGCTAAGAGCCCAATTCAGCCCATATGGGCTTTAGCAACCCATGGCTCATAACCCTTCTCTTATTAACCCTAACCCTAACCTAATCTCTAATTATATATAGGGGCTATGGTGGCTACGAAATTAGCAAAAAAAACATCGCAGTAAGGGGCAGAAATTTGTAGCAGCTTTGGGGATTCAAAGAGAAGAGAAAAGGGCAGAAAAATAAGAGAAAAAGAAAATGAAGAAGACAAGGAAAACACAGAAATTGTTCTCACTCATCCAAACAGTTTCTCATCTCAGGTTAGATCAGATCTTCAGTGAATTCTTCTATGATTTCTTGAGGAGGTTTTGGATATTGTGCACAGTGACGTGATCCTTGTATCCCAGTTATTCTCTTGTGATTGTTGCTTGGGTTTTAGGCAAGAGATTCGAGAATTATACATTCATTATTTCTATAGTGGATTTTCTCTGGTTTGCCCCGTGGTTTTTACCCTTCACGTTGAAGGGGTTTTCCACGTAAATCTTGGTGTTCTATTTGATTGTGATTTCTGTTTAATTCCGCTGTGTTACGGCCTGCTAGTATTTGTTCATAGACGAAAGTTATTGTTTATTGTCTATCCTTTTATTTTCCCATCATGTAATTCCTCTTCCAGTGCCCATCTTTGCCACAGTGGAAGCACTGGCCTTTGTCCTTTGTTGGGTCTTTCTTGGAAACCTTTGTCTTACCTATTTTACCCATGCCCATGTCCTTCTTAAGGGTCTTCTCAGCCTTCCTTTTCTTTCTGGTCTCACCAGTGTAGAGAACCGACTTCTCTTTCTTGATGGTGCTCTCTGCTTCTCTCAACATATTGAGGAGCTCTCGGAGGGTCACCTCACGTTTGTTCATATTAAAATTCATTATGAACTGAGAAAATGTATCTGGTAGGGACTGAAGCACAAGATCCACACACAGGTTATCCTCTAGGACCATTCCTAGACCTGTGAGTTTCTCGATCCACTCAATCATCTTAAGGACATGGTTCTGAACCGGTGTCCCCTCAGTCATCCTGGCACGAAAAAGACACTTTGATATCTCATATTGCTGAGTTCTTCCCTGTTCCTCAAATAGTTTACGGAGATGCAAGAGTATGGAATTAGCATCCATATTTTTATGTTGTCTCTGTAACTCAGTAGTCATAGAGGCCAACATATAACTCATCTAAGTACTTCACATAACGAGCGATCTCATCCTCGCTTGCCCCTTCGTCGGGCGTAGGGATCACTGTATCAAGGACATACGCGATTTTCTCTGCCGTGAGAACGATTCTCATATTGCGAAACCAATCCATATAATTTGGACCAGTGAGGCGGTTGGCATCAAGTATGCCACGTAAAGGATTTGAAAGCGACATTTTCTGAAATTAAAGATGTAGCAGAAATAAATAACATGCAGACTTTGTAAAAATTTAAACAATTAAGATAAGGACTTCTATCTTAATGTATTCCCACTAATTTTTTCGCGAGACACACAACACCCTCCGGTATGTGAATCGGAGACCCCCGGCGAATCTCTAGTGGGGATTAGGATCCAATCGGCATCTTAATGTAATCTCGAGGGACTCGACCAATCACGTTAAGCCCGTAAAGGTGGGCAACTCTTGCCAATCATAACTCCTTGTGATTCCCATCCTATTCGGCCTACGAACCACCATGGCCTCGAGGGACTCGACCAACCATGATGTTCGGTTAAGTCATCACTATCGTTACAAGATGAGTCTGATTTGGTGATATACTTTCGAGGGACTCGACCAAGCATATCATGTCCTCAGGTCACCGGTGACATGTCTATATTGTAGATAAGATAGCGAGACGCGATATAGGTGAGTTTCAAAGGACTCGACCAACTCAACCTACATCGGGAATCGATTCCTACCTATAACGATAGAAGGCCACGTGGGTCAATCTAATTGCCTCACGTTTACCGACTTAATATTATTAATGGAGAGGATTTTTTATTTGGTCTCCTAACATAATGTGTCACACACATATGTATTTAATATATATATCTACATCACATGCAAATATATATATACATATCTAGTATGTGTATATCTAATCACACATCACATGAGCAATCACACCAGATGATCATGGACCACATCCTAATGTGATCAGGCCAGAGCCAATGGGCCCAATCACTCACATCAAAATATATGTGTGCTTCGACGCATCTCTATGTCCTGTGATCGTCCATCTCGCTTCGTCGGATCCGTCGACATCTCAACGCATCTCCATGCGTCAGATCGTCCGTCTCGGCCTCGTGAGTCACGCTACCGCTGCGCCTCCTCATGTAATTACAACATAATTACAAGTACGCAGGCCCAACAATAAATGAGAAAAGAATATAGGCTCGCAGGCCCCAATAATAATAATCACATGTACACACATCACATCACAGGTTCATGATCATCTGTCCACATCATACATCACATGTATATGTTATTTTATAGGACTACCAAATTAAAAAATAATAGTTAATTAAACTATTTAATAATATATTTATTTTTTCTGAAATTAGGGACATAAAAAGAATTTTTGAATTCCTAAGGGTATTTTGGTAATTCGACCAAACGGGTATTTTGGTAATTCTGTCAAAAGGGACAAAATTTAAAATTTCTAAAATTTCGAGGGGTAAGATCATCTTTTGCCCTAAAATCCTAATCCCTCACCCTCACTGCGCCTGCGGCCGCCGCCACCCTACTAGCGGCGCCCCTTGTGCGCAGGGAGGGCGGCACCGCCACCGCAGCCCCACGGGCGCCCAGCGCTGGCGCCTCTGCGACACTAGCCCCACGGGAATCCAATCTTTTGGACCTATCTGTCCTCAGTTACCATGTATCTATAGTCCTTCATTCATCCAATATCCCAGAGACCCTATACCGGGCACGGTGCTGTCAGGCCCATACGGTCTCTCCTCGAGTCTTGCTCTTATCAGATTCTCCCGGAGAACTCTTTCTCTCTCAATCCGAATAACCTTGGCCAAGGATTTGTTCGAGCAAGAACACATAGGATATTCCTCTCATAATACCGAGAGCGGATGATCCTCTATTGATACTCAATAGCCCTTGTAAGGTTGGCTACCACTCCCAATAACCGACTATACTAGATCTGGAACTTTCCAAACCTATAAGTTCGGTATCAAAGAGTGGAGTACTCATACAGGACATCCTTGGTGTCTCAAGTCTAAGGATCAGATACACTACTGGGACTACGAAATCGCTGTCTGATGTGAGGTATCAATAACCATCCAACATTCCATAGGCGGATCAATCAGTGAACTCATTCCCCAATGAGCACCTGCACTGTACCCTTAATGTCCCCACACGAGTAGCTATGAGACCAGCTACCTCTATCATATGGACGGGTATACAGCATACCAGTCTATCCAGTTATCTCGATGTCCTTCTCGAGTAACCTATGACCAGGATAATTTAGGGTCTGTATTTAAAGGTGAATTGGTCTCATTATCGTAATCTCATCACGATCCGATTCCCATTGTACAAATCCAAGGACATCACAATATATGCAACACGCACGATAAAGTGATAAAACGCCTAATAATAAGCAAAGAGAAAAAGTGCATTTCAAGTCACAAGTGTCATCACTCATGTGATTGGCTTGTAGAGCACATATGACTAGCAGCGACGAGTAAAGATTCGGATATGAGATATCCGCTTGAGCCCCTATCTTAATGGATATCCATTAAGGACCTGAATTATTGGATCCTAATATGAGATCCAATAATTGCTAATAAGAGATTATTGGGTAGAGACCCACTAATCCAAAAGGCTTGGGTAATTGGATAGAGATCCAATACCCAACAGGGCAAGATCCATTAGGGTTTACAAGGGGCCTCTATAAATAGGAGGGAACCAAAGCTCTCTAGGCTATGGGTTTTTTTGATAGTCACCTCCTGTTCTCCTCTCCCCATAGAGGTGTATCATCGCAGTCCCTGCCATGTGGATACTACTAGAGAGGAGGATGCTTGACCTTCTTCATCCTCTCCTACAAATCTGTAGGGATTCAGGGATATATGATCTCCCTAGGTATTTTCTTTTATACATGCCATTTTCGTGGATTTATTTTCGATGCACCGATCTTCGCATGATAACTGAATCTTTCTACAGAAAATCTATGATTTTGTTTTTTGTTCTTTCACTGCGCATGAGATGTCGCCCCATAGGATTTTCCAATAATGAATACAACAGAAAGTAGAGAGGAGGAGATTAAGAGCTTGCAGCTAAGTATAGATTGAAATGCAGCAATTTAAAACTCACACATCAAGAAAAGTCCATAGCGATGTATAGTGGTTCAGTCAAATGACCTACGTTTACTTCCGAAACCTCCTACGATGAGGTTTCTGGCTTCCACTATCAATTCTTCTTGAAGGGGAAGGACCAAGCATTCCTCTTACAAACTTTAACAAGTGGTTCACACTCTCTTACAAAACTTTTATAAATAAGACTTGGGAGGTGAACACTCAAGCTATCAAATGTAATTTTGCTAGAGCTTTGACTCAGTTTTTATCATTTCTTAATGTGCTTAGCCAGCTGAGAAGTAAGTGGTATTAATAGACTCAATTGACTTCATAATTAGAGCAAAAAAGAGTCATATCCAAGATTTTCGGGTACTGGCGGTACCACTGCCAGTTGACCCTGCTCTGTCAGTGTACTGGGCGATACCACCACCTAGTCTGGCAGTACTACCACCTGACAGGGTCCTCAAACTCTGTGGAGGGGCGGTACCATCGCCTATCAGTCGGTACCACCGTTGACAGGTAATAATTGTCAATAGTACTACCACTGACCTGGGGCGGTACCACCGACCTAGGGCGGTACCACCGACCTAGGGCGGTACCACCGACCTAGGGCAGTACCACTGCCTAGACCACCTGGGAATCAATTCCCGGGGCGATGCCACCGATAGACATGGTCTAGCACTACTAAATGGGCCTTGAATTTGGCCCAATTCATTCCAATTAAGGCCTAATTGGCCCCTACTAGGGTTAATTAGGATTATCACCTAATCCTAACCCTAATTACATGCTAATTATAAAATTAAGACATATTTCAAAGCAAATTATGATCTGGTGATATCGAGTTTTCTTCCGGTGAACTTCCGACGGACTTCCGACACACCCTTAGATATCTTCCGACGGATTCCCAACAGCCTCCCGGACTTTATGGAGAGTTCGATGAATCTTTTGGTAAGCTTCCGAACTTTTCTTGGTGAGCTCCGCGAACCTCCAACGATTTTTTCGACGAACTTCCAAAACCTTTTATAAGTCCCCGATTCATTCTCGGCCAATTCCGGCAGCACTTCCAATGATCCTTCAAACTTTCGACGGACTCTCGAACTCCCAATGTACTTGACTCTGGCAATTTACTTTGTCTTCATTGCTATCATAGTTAATCCTGCACACTTATCTCAATAATATAGATTAGATCAAATAATCTATCAATTGACTTGATCATTAAAATTCGAGATTCAATAGTCCCTCCTATTTATAGAGATGGATGAAGCTTATCCTTAATGGATCCTATTCACATTGGATCTCTATCCAATTATCCTGTTAGATCTCTATCCATTTGGATCTTATGCAATCATCCAATTGTATCTCATCCAATCATCTAATTGGATCTCATCCAATTATCCAACTGTATCTTATCCATAAGATCCAAACCAGGGGCTTCGTAGATATCTCATATTCGCACCTCTACTCATCGCAACATCCACCTAATGTGTGTGACCCTCTAGGCCCGATACCAAGCTGGTCGTGAGTCGCTCCTATCAAAACTTCTTCTGACTCAGAACTCCTTCTGATATAGTGAATTATTATCTTTATAATAATTCTCTCAACTCATCGACTATGGACGTACTAGACCACTACACCATAATCCCCAAACGGTATAAGGGGACCTAATCCATCGGACCTATCTATCCTCAGTTACCATGTATCTATAGCCCCTCATTTATCTAATATCCCAAAGACTGTATATTTGGCATGGTAATGTCAGGCCCATACGGAATCCTGTCCGAATCTTGCTCTAATCGGATTCTCCTAGAGAACCCCTTCTCTCTCAATCCGAACGACCTTGGTTAGGAAATTTTGCCTGAGCGAGCATATGAGGGATATTCCTTTCATAATACCGAGAGTGGATGATCCTCTATTGACACTCAATTGCCTCCATAAATTTGGCTACCATTCCTGAGAACCAATTGTACCAGATCTAAAGCTTTCCAAACCTATAAGTTCGGCATCAAAGAATGGAGTACTCATACAAGGCATCTTTGGTATCTCAAGTCTAAGGACCAGACATACAACTAGGACTACGGAATCGTTGTTTGACATTAGGTATTATTAACAATCCAACATTTCATAAGCAGATCAATCAGTAAACTTATTCTCCAATGAGCACCTGCGTTGTATCTCTAATGTCCCCACACAAGCGACTATGAGACCAGTTGCCTCAATCATATAGACGAGTGTACAACACACTAGTCTATCCAGTTATCTCGATATCATTTTCGAGTAACCTATGACCATGACGATTTAGGATCTGTGTTTAAAGATATATTGGTCTCATTATCATGATCTCATTACGATTCGATTCCCATTGCATAGATCCAAGGACATCGTATTATTCATCCAGATAATATGAGAAAATATCAATAATAATAAGCAAAGAGATCGATGCAGCATGTCATAGGTGTCATCACTCACGTGATTAGCTTGTAGGGCACCTATAACCAACATGGTGTGGGGCCAATTGAGTTGTATTGGTTCTTGTTGTTTCCTATGGATCCTTCAAATGAAGGAAAAGACTTTTATTATGATAGTATCTCAAATGTCTCAGGCACTTGAACTGAGTGGATGCTTGTTAGAGTTTTAACAAGCATCGCCTCATAAACTTCAAAGTTTTTTATATCTTTTCTCCATAGAATTTACCCATCGATTCCTCTTCTACTTAGTTGTCACCTCTAAGTAGGTTCATATCACTTTTACTTTCAATTGACATTATGCTAAGAAATAAAGTAGAAAGTTTACTCTCAGTAGCACCAATCACCATTAGTAAGGATTTGACAATAGTTGTCTTTCACTTTCTTCGAAAGATATTTAACCATGTGCAAAGCTCTTCTATTGAATAAATATGAGAACTAAGATACTTGGTTTCACTCATTCTTTTAAGGGTTAAGAAGACAAAGGTTATTTGATTTTGCCCACCTCCTCAATGGTTGTACTTCATGCATTGAGTTAGTTACTAGCTCTTGTTTGCTCTTTGCTCACATTTCTAAAGCACCTGAAGTTGTACTCCTTGTTTTGAGTTACCTATTATGATTTACCTACTTATTACCATCAAATTTCTGAAATATAAGAAGTTTTACCTAAAAAAAGTAAAATAACTTTTTTTGATCGCATATAGGATTGCACTATTTTGTCCATTGTTTTCATCACCTACTCCTTTAAGTAGAAAAGGTATAGACTGTATACTACCGACTTCATTCTTTGGTTGAGTACTTTTGCATCAACTTGAAATCCCTCACTTTCGGTTATTTTGATGAGTGGCCCATTGATATTAGTTTTACGAAGTTTTTTGGCCTCTACCCTTTAACCTTGTCTTAGTAATTAGAGTTTATTTTTATATTCTCTACCTCCTCGGCCTCTTTTATAACTAAGAACTCTTCCTTCATAAGAATAAGGGATCGATGACTCCATGAAAGTCCTACCTCTATGATACAATGGCGCTATCATTCCCATGGCCTTACTATCTGTTGCCCTCACATCAGTATCCCTTTCTACATGACCGATAGATCCATCTCTATGGTATTATGGCACTCCTCTAAGTTCACATATATTCTATCTTATGCTTGATTTTGGGTAGCTAAGTCTCTTTGGACCCGTCATTGCTTTCTCACCCCTTTCGATCATTTTCTTCAATATCTCTGCGTTCTCTAAGCAGTTTTCCTTAGTTGATAGAAAGACACATTACAACTCTTATGTATGGCCTTTGCCATTATGTTGGAGGGTTTGCATCGATTATATTCTCCTTTGCTTCTTTGGTAGCAACATTCGTTTACTCAACCTTTTCCTTTGACTTACTTAGCTCTCTTAAGCAAATATGAGCTCCAGAATAATATCCAACTCTCCAATTCCCCCGTAGGACTCAATAGTACTTATGCTTAAAATTCTTCTTCAATGGTACACAACCCCTATATGCTAATGACCATGCTTTCATCTAATATAAAATGCGATAGACAAACAGAGGATTTACCTCTACGGTACCTTGACATTCACTCCTTGAATCCATAACCCTTTTTACCATCGTATTGTTTATTACCAAAGTGGAGCTCCCAATAGCTCCCGGTCATGCCTCTGTATAATCAAATCCCTCGTCGGACTTCTCTCGTGTGTTATATTGTCTCAAACTGTTCCATCATAATCCGATACACTATGTCACATCTTAGTGATATCTTCATTGCATTTTGATCTCTGTGGAATGAACTAGGAATATGATCTCTCCATATGTGGCCTTTGTTAGCATATCGTAAGGCATTTACTACCTTCGATTATGTTCGCTCATTTGATAATCGACATTCGTCCACCTGTCATTGGGTCACACCTAGATGAAGTATGGCTCTAGGATAGTATATCACCTAGTAGCTTTCAAAATCCACTAATTTTACCAAAATTGATGTGCTATTATTTAGATTCTGGACCTTTGCCCATAGCATAATCTCCACTATATATCACTTCCTTTATGACAACTCGAATGATAATACTATGACATATTCTTCTAAAGTACCTGTCTTCGCATCTTTTTACCCCATGCTAAGTCCTTCTAGCCACAACTTCGTATTTGCACGTTGAGTCACCTTAGTTTCTTCATCAAATGCTTTGTCAAGATAATATGCATATTCTTCAAAGCTCTTTTTGACTTTAGCACCATGCATTATGAGTCCACTCTTACCTCTATAAGAGTTTATGTCCTTGACTTCTATTTAAGAAAATCTTCATATCTTTGCTCTATATTCTATCTCCTATATCGACTCCCTTTATGCTGCTTAGGTACTTCACCAAGTTCCACCTAAGTTTGTCTACTTCTTTGTTTGCATTGAGTTAATGGCAGCCCTCATGCCTATTATTTCAAAGGTCAGCCCTTTAGTAAGTCTGATTTGCATATCAACCCTAAGTGTGCCTTTATTTAGTATTGCCTTGGGTCGCTCCCTCACTTGATCTTATAATTTGTCTACCAATGCATTACCTTATGTAAGATTATATAATGACTCATCATTGCTTGCTCGGTCCGTTGACTTTTGTAGAGTTATTTTCTTAAGGTATTCCTTCCCAACATGTGCAATTTGTTGCACATGATTCTCCCTTTAGAGAATTGAGACTTTTTCCCTCCTAGATATCGATTCTGTTGGAGTAAGTTTTCTCTTCGCATCTTTCCGTCCTAAAGTTGTGGAGACCACCATCCCTTTGGTCTACTCCACCTTGTTGAATAAATTATGCACTATTCTACCCCCATGAACGCATCTGCTAAATTGTAACTCTTCACTAATATAGCCCTCACTGGCCCTTAAGGCCTAGTAACATGATGAATTTGCTGCACACTTTGGTCTCCTATGAATGTATCATTCTCATGTTGAAGAGAAAGTTTTAATATTCAATGGTGTTGAGTTTTGGTCACCTTGGGATGGTCACAAATAGTTTATCTTCGTATACAAGCTCTTATATGAGTATCAAATTCTTTGAGTTGGTAATTCCTGTCACCTCTGTGAGCTTTACATAACTCCTTCAAGCACTAAGCAACATATCCCACTTTACACGATCTCATCCTTTGCCAAGTACCTTGCTTACCTTAAGCACCGTTAAATTTAGTTGCCAACATCAAGTCATAGCTCAATCTCTCATCCTTTGTGTATTATGCATTCTTCCTAACTTGCTTGTCCTTATAGTGCCTCTCATGCAAAAGAGTTGCCATTCCTTGAATGTTAATCTCGAATGTTCACTCCTTTAAGCGCCTCCTTTCTTTATATCTTAATGCTCATTTCCCCCAAATAACATGTTCTAATTGCCCTCAATGAGCTCCGCTAGGTCTCCCATATTTGCATACTAAATGTTTCTAAATATGCTTATCCTGCTTTGATACCATTTATCAAGGATTTAGTTAGTTTTGCCTAAGTCATGTGGTATACTTGCATGTCTACTCGCAAAGAGTCAACTTCCTCAAAACCTCTTTTGGTCCCTCAAGGATCTGTAAAAGAGAAGACAGGTTAAATGAAGCATTTAACTTATCATCCCACAAGTAGTTATATCAATAAATACTTGATAAGTAATATAAATTATAAATATAGACTTTATAAGCTTTGAACAATTGCGCGACATGAGATCTTAGATGGTCTGCTATGGTCAAAAGTATCTACAAATGCCCACATGGTACTACTGTGGAACAAGATAACAAACTAACCCTAGATACAACCCCAAATGCCCATCTAGCCATGTGTCACCTAGGTAACTCCTAGATGTTGTATTGGCTAATACTCTACATCACTCTGTGGAGCTATAAAATCTTCAAAATAATTATTTTGATGGTTTGTTTCTAGATAGTTTTGCCTCTATGTGATGACTATATACAATCTATGTTTAAAAACCTGAAATAGCTACAAAAGCCAATCAAAATAAGACTGTGTGCAAAGTATGAATAAAATTAAAAAACACAAATATACAGGAGTATTATATCGAATACCTCATTTATAGTTTTATCTATGATAGATTAAACTACTAATTTAAGCATTGAATGAGCATTTTTTGGAATGTTCCGTAACTTAGTTTTATAGGATTCAAATGTCCAACTTACAAGTTTTATCTTGGGCCATCTCAAACAAAAAGCACGTTAAACCTAGGTTAAACTTGACTACCAAAATCTACTCTAACATAATTAACTCATAATCTATTTTTAATTAAATTTAAATTAAAATCTAGCATGAAGACATACAAAGAGTTAAAAGAAATGCCAGCACAAGTAATCATAATTTTAAATATTAAAAAATTTTGTAACTTATTTGATATTAAACGCACACGAAGTTCTCTTCTTTTCAACCTATCAGTATTTCTAGAAAGAAGATTTCAAAGATCCTCATATTAATTCTATGATTAATAAGCAATTCATAATAACAAAATGTATTAAGAACAATTTTGCACCATTTTTTTACTAGTACAAAAACAAAATAAAACGTCATATACATTTGAAAAATGAGAAACTGTGTGTTTCCTCAAGAAATTGAAAGAAGTCAATCCACCATTCTTAGAATCCTAATTCAGAAAATTGGAAAGTTGGTATTTACTCATAAAATTAAAAGAAATAATTTTTCCATACATATAAACATTATTAAGAAGAAAAGAAAGAAATTTGGCAATCAAGTAATAGGTTCATTTTTGCTCCCTTAATTCTGAATTGATGTGGAACAAAACCTACTTATCAATTTAAAAATAATAAATAATTTCTTAAAAGATTTTTTTTTACCAATATGAAATAAGAAGCCGATCAATATATATAATCTTATCTTTGCAAATAATTTTTTTTTGTTATGTGAAAATTTCTTTGAAAGATAGCACAAGATGGTTTGTAACATCAACTAAAAGCAATGTGGTCAATGAAGGTAACAACACATCTCGTACAACAATCGTAATGCTTCTTTGTGGGACTTTGCATTCTCTTGAAGGCGAAGCAATGTTTCTTTTGGAACTCGCATCCCCCCGAATGATTCAATGACTCCTTTTGGGCGTTGCCATCTCTCGAAGATTCGGATTGAAGATTTAAGTTTCATTTACGTTGACGAAGTCAATCACGTACAATCTATATGATGATTGAATAGTCTGATTTATCTAGCATATAGTCAGAACAATGTAAGCTAAATTAAATAATCGATTTAATCAGTAAAATATTAATCCGAGAAGCCACCAAATAAAGTGTTATAGTTAAGCCAACCCACAAATTAGATGTTCTTTATCTCTTTTTAGTAGAACCTCTACGAGGTTTGAACAAGAACTTGATAGATAACAATAAAGAGAAGAATCACAATAAAGAGCTTTACGCAACCTTCTTGAAAAGACTTGAGTAGTTGATGTGATGAGGCTTGTCCCCATTAAATAAAACTCATAACATGTCCTTCAATGCCTTCCATCCTTGTGATGCAAATCCTTTTCGGCTCCACACAATAGAAAATCTTGCAAAGTTTGGAAAGCTTACATTTGCAAGTATCAGTCTCATTCTTGTGAACATATATCCATCTAGAAAAATCCAATTAGATTACTACCAGCGATAGCTAATATTAACAATAAATATTATTCAAAAATATTTTTTGCTTCAACTAATATTCAAAAATAGTAAGCCTGTATATGCTAGTTTTTAGATTTTGTTAGGTTGTATATACGAAACATAAATAATATAAACAAATAAAGACATTCACTTGAGAGGTATATATAAATATATACAAAAAAAAGGACTTCCCCAGTGTCCATAAATTAAATATAAACAAGGTTTTAGGATTTGCTATGATGTATATGCTATTCATAATTTAATATTTGTGAGGACAGCTCAAAAATCTTGTGATGCCATCGTTTGGAGGAAAGGCGACTCAACTCATTGACCCTACCACGAGCTTAGATGTTGCATCATAAAGCAGGTTAGTTGGGGAAGGGGCGGGGGGAGGGTGGGAAGAGAGAGAGAGGGAGAGAGAGAGAGAGAGAGAGAGAGAGAGAGAGAGAGAGAGATCGTCCGGACAGTGGCTGAAGCAGAACATGGGGGTATTTATTGGTCCAAGCACATGGACAGGATTAGTGTTCAAAGGAGATGATAGGAGAGGACTCTCGGTCAACACCCCAAGCCCCCGGTGTTCGCGCCCACGTCGAAGCAGACATCCGTGCATGGGCTGCGTCCACAACCGCGTCGGTTCATGTGATGTGGATCACCTACAGTTTGCGAGGACGAGCGTCGGCGGCCGCTAACGCAGCGGCGATGGACGAAACGTGGAGGCGCCGCTTCGTCTCTCCGTCCACGGTAAACGAAGAAGACGTCAAATCCTTTGCATGGGTGGGGAGTCGGACGTGGTTTTATTGCGCGACTGCAGATTGATGCGAAGACGGATGCCGCCAACGCAAATAAAGAACTCCGAAGAATATTGCTGAAGTGTAGAAAGCGATCTTTAAACAGAGCTCACGCGGAGACGCATTAAAGTAGTGCAGTACAGCACGTCTGATGTGGGCGCGATTCCTGTTGGCGTTGCCATTTTAACTCACTACGCAATTCTCACCCACTTATATAGAAACATTCATATCATCAGGTTATGAACTCTTTGTTCTATAGAAAAATGAAGATTAGTGCCTCTTTGTTCTATAGAAAAATGAACATAAATTTGGGGCACTGCCATGTCTTTATGGTACAGTAAGTTGCACGCAACCAAGTTGCATTAATGCCACTCAAAAGCCAAGTGGCAATGCCCCAAATTAAACCAAGCTAAATATAGCTCATACGTGCCGCCGGTCCACCGCTTATGTACTTAACAAACGACCATGGGTTTGAAAGCTTCAGATAGAAGAAGATTACATGAACCAATTCAACCTCACCGTAGCTTTCCTCAGTCATAAGAATGAAACTTGACTACAAGTTCTCAACGTCGGTCCAAATCCACCGAAACCAAGCTTTATGTGGGTCTTCTTCTTGAATTCCTTCCTCTTTTGAGCTCATTTAGCAGAAAGCTTTTGCTGGTTATTCCGTCGATGAGAGCGCTGCAGTTCCAACACAATCTCTTTTTATCCTTGTGCAGCTGGCACGCGGCTCTGTTTGCTCTATATAGCACAATCTGCATGTAGTTGTGAAGCTCATCACCTCTCCATTAATGACTCCCTCCCTCCTCTGTCCTCTCCGCAGCAATACCGGCATCATGGCTTCTTCCCGGCCCTTTGCTTCTCTGCTCCTCCTCCTCCTCCTCCTCCTGCTCCTCCTGCTAACGTCCGCCCAGGGCAACTCATTGAATACTACGGCATGGCATCCGGAATGCGAGACGCCCAAGGCACCGCGGCGGGCCTCGTCGTCGGCCAGCTCCTTCGTCCCCTCTGCCAACTTCGTCTCCACCCTGCAGTCCACCCTCGACGAGATCAAGAAGGTTATGTCACTTGTCTCTACCTTCTCTGGAGTTCTCGGAGGTGACCTCCGCCTCTCCTCCGCCGTCGACGACTGCCTCGACCTCCTCGACCTCTCCTCCGACGAGCTCACCTGGACCCTATCTGCGTCCCAGCCCACCACCGCCTCCGCGTCCGCCTCGGGCACCGGGAACCGCCGGTCCGACCTCCGCTCCTGGATGAGCGCCGCCCTCGGGAACCAGGACACCTGCAAGGAGGGCCTCGACGGGACCGGCGGCCTCGTCGAGACCCTCGTCGCCGGCGGCCTCGACATGGTCACCTCCCTCGTCTCCAACGGCCTCCGCGAGATCGCGGCCGCGGCGGGCGGCGGGACCGGCGGCAAAGGCGGCAGCAGGAGGCTGATGGGGTTCCCGGAGTGGGTGTCGGAGGCCGACCGGAGGCTGCTGCAGGCCCAGCCGACGACGGTGGCGGATGCCGTGGTGGCGCAGGACGGGAGTGGGAACTACACGACGGTAGAGGCGGCCGTGGTGGCGGCGCCGGCGGAGGGCGCGCGGAGGTACGTGATCTACGTGAAGAAGGGGGTGTACAAGGAGAACGTGGAGGTGAAGAAGAAGAAGTGGAACCTCATGCTCGTCGGTGACGGCATGGGCCAAACCGTCATTTCCGGCAGCCGCAGCTACGTCGACGGCTGGACCACCTACCGCAGCGCCACCTTTGGTGAGTCGAGAGAACCCATCCTTCACCACGCCACGGTACTCTCCTTCTCTAACACATATCCATAGTCAAAATTGGTCAAAGCTTCCGACTTTTGTAGTCAAAAATAGTCGTCCTACCGAGGGCACGACACCAGTCACATGCGTTGCGGCGCATCAAAGGAAGAGACGAAGTTAAGTGACGTGACCGTCACCGGCTTTTCTTCCGGCTTTAGGTCCTTTAGACCTGAAGAGTGTCCCCGTGTCCCAACCCCCTTCCCTTTGGCTCTCTCATGCTCTGGTTCTCGAGAGAGCCACGCCGGATGGCGAAGCTTTTGTGTGAGGTCCTTGGTACCCGTATTACATTGCCGGCCTTAGCGTTCATTTGTTCATGCTATTCCCGTGTCAGCTGTCAAGAATCGTTCCTCGAGTGGTCTCTCGATTGCCCTTCGGGTCTGACCGAAGCTATGTTTAGATCTGACAAGATGCCACAAGCCTCAGATGGAAAGTCATCATTCTCCCCATCGTCTTCAAACCGTCCTCAGTTGCACCCACCTATGCGATTGAAGGCCACCATCACCATCAATCTCCATGTCCTCTCGAGTAAAAAGGGTGTCCATTCCTCACGCTGCATGCATCTCTCTCTCTCTCTCTCTCTCTCTCTCTCTCTCTCTCTCTCTCTCTCTCTCTCTCTCTCTCTCTCTTCTTGTGGGGAATTCGTGTCAACGAATGTGTTGTGTTCTTGCAGCTGTTGCCGGCAAGGGGTTCATCGCCCGCGACCTGACGATCGAGAACACGGCGGGGCCACAGAAGCACCAGGCGGTAGCGCTCCGCTCCGACTCCGACCTTTCCGTCTTCTACCGCTGCGAGTTCTCCGGCTACCAGGACACACTCTACGCCCACTCGCTGCGCCAGTTCTACCGCGAGTGCCGCATCACCGGCACCGTCGACTTCGTCTTCGGCAACGCCGCCGCGGTCTTCCAGAACTGCCAGCTCCTCCCGCGCCTGCCCCTTCCCGAGCAGAAGAACTCAGTGACCGCCCAGGGCCGCAAGGACCCCAACCAGAACACCGGTTTCTCCTTCCAGTTCTGCAACGTCTCCGCCGACGCCGACCTCGTCGGCTTCACCAACTCGACGCCCACGTACCTCGGCCGGCCGTGGAAGGAGTACTCCCGCACCGTGTTCATGCAATCCTACCTGGGCTCGTTGATCCGACCGGAGGGGTGGCTGGAGTGGAACGCCGAGTTCGCCTTGGACACACTGTACTACGCCGAGTACATGAACTACGGGCCGGGTTCCGGGTTGGGGAACCGAGTCAAGTGGCCGGGCTACCACGCACTCAGCGATCCGGCCATGGCTGCCAACTTCACGGTGGCTCAGTTCATAGACGGAAACATGTGGTTGCCGTCAACTGGTGTGAAGTACACAGCTGGGTTGACTGTGTAATAAAATATATATATATATATATATATATATATAGAGAGAGAGAGAGAGAGAGAGAGAGAGAGAGAGAGGGAAAAGTTGTAGTAATTACAATTCGTTTAATCTCATAATATAAGTCAATAGTTGTTTTGTGACTGTGAGAGTCCCTGATGGAGCAATGGTGTTGACTGTATGAATCTCTTCTCTTGGTTCTTATCTTTTTCTTTGGAAAGTCACGTAATATTATATTTTTGTTGTTTTAGGACCAAATAACGTATTACTTTTTTCTTTTTCTTTGGAGAGGAAAAAGTAGCATGAATGGTTGCTATTTATAAGGTGGGAAAGAAATATTCATGGAATAAATAATGTTTCAAATATTATAATATTTGGAATAAGATTAGTGGGTGGAAATATTCATTTCCCATAAGTTAGAACTTAGATATTTAAAATCGCAAAAAATTAAAATAAAAATAAATAAAATAAAAAGCGGCCTCATACAATATGCCTCGCTGCCCTCTTCCTCGACGGCCTTTTCCTCGCCGCTTGCACGCCCCCCGCTGTCTGCGGCACCGTCGTTTGCCCACACCCCAGCGAATCCACTCTCCTCGTCATTCGCGAATGCATCCACCGATTCTATCAGGAAACCCAAACCTTCGACCGCCATGGCCAGATTTGGGAGAAGAGAGACTCGCCTTCGTATATTTCCCGGTCGAGGAGTGGCTCTCTCGGCGGCGGACGTCCAGACCGTGTGCCCGATCCTCTCCAATGCTTTGAGCCTCGATGAGTCCGCCTTCGGCCAGATCGAGAACCGCCAGGAATTCTGCTTCTGCCTTCTTGTAATCTTTACACACCCTTCTTGCTTTCTTGGGTTTCTATTTCGCCCGTGGTTCGTTTCAATTCGACGTTGAATTCAACTCAAGAACTTGGGGAATGGTGGACGCAGGAAATCGTCACGGCGAGGGATTCGGGTCGCCGGGATGATGTGCGCCTCCTGGCCTCCGTGTATTTCTAGAACAGTATCGGTCGCTACTGGAGGCCTCGCCGTGATATCCCGACAGCTGTCCCACTCGAAGCATGGAACCTTCCATGGTTTGACTGCTGTGAGTTTTGCTCAGTCTGCCTTTGTGTGTTTTTTCGGATTTATTTTGATAAAAATCCGTAGGATTAAAAATCCACGAGAATTTAGATCACATCTATTAATAAAATTTCTGAAGTATGCTCAAATTGGATTAATTCGAAATGAATTATTACAAGTGCATCACTGACTTGTTCCATTTCCCTGCTCGCTTATAAACATAATTACAAATGGGTGCATTGGAGATGGGACATGAATTGAGATGGTTCAAAGATTATGACTGCGGAGGGCCTTTTCACTTGATCTCCTCTCTATAAAATTTGGGATTTGATAATAAGAAGATTTTCTAATGACTTACCTTAATGATTTTTATTCTAGCATCTCTGTTTTTTTATGCATACTGGTGTCTTTAGACTGCCTAGTGACCCTTTTATCTTCTTGTTATTGTTTGCTCTATATTTCACATTCATGTTTAAGAACATTGCTTGTAATGTTTGACCCTGTTCTTATACAAGTCACTGCTAAAGCTTCCATTTGTTAATTTGTTATTTCTTCGCCCCTTAAGTACAGCTACCAAAAGCCAAGATTGCCAATAAAAATTGTGGCGATTATATCGATGACGTCCAAAGAAAGCAACCTAAAAGGAAAAGATATAAAAGGTAAGATATAAAATAAGTGAAAATATGACTCCTGCCAATTTTCTTGTCATAATGGATTGAATAGATTTTGGTCTATGCCTGATGTACCTATTTATAATTACATAAGATAGGTGTAGTTCAGTCGGACAGTTTTGATAATGGTGCAGAAGGAAAAAAAACCCAGAGAAATCTTCTGCAGCATCTGCATCTTTCCTTTCTCATAAGCATACATTTTTTTTATGAATACTTGTATGTAGTCCCTTAAGATGTCCATTGTAATCTTGTTCACGATAGGGGGAATGACAAAGAATAAACTTTGAATATTGTACTTTTTACTCATTGAACTTGGACCCAAGGATTTAAATACCGGATGGACCTTTACATATTGATTGGTGTTTTATCGGTTTTACCAAGTACTAGAATAGAAGCTTATAGCTTGACACTGGCTTTAAATTATTGTTATTATTTTATTGAATGCAATGGAGGGTATTATTTGGTATACTGCTTGGTGTACTGGTATTGTACCAGTCTCATAGATTACTGAAACCAGTACGCACAAGTACTTAAATCCATGCCAGGACTATCAACCTAATATGATAAAGGAACCAACAAATTCAATGATATGCCACACTGACTGTGCTGCACCGAGCAAGGTAATTCTCTTGAAAGGAACATCTTGAAAGAATGTTTAATATTCTTGTTATTATTTCTTTCATATACAGAATTCTTCATTGACCTTGCATTCATTTCTTTCTCACATATATTTCAGATCCTACCTGATTCTACAAGTTTGACTTGTTAAAGCTTTGTATGGTGATTACATTGAATTTATCAAATTCTGATAGAATTAAGCTTTTCAACTCATGCAAACCTAGATTTTGCATCTTATTGCATCAGTCATATTCTACACTGAACATAATCAAAGTGGTGCTTTATACTAATTATTACTGCTGTTTGCAGCACATGATCACCCATTTTGTAGTTCTTCGCTATTAATTTATTATGCTTAAATGAACATAGACATATTTGTTAATTATTGTCAATCAATTTCGTTTGATCTGTAGTGCTTTTTTGTGGAGGCTCCTCCACTGATTTCTGGAGTTCTTCAGGTACTTGAGCCTTCTATTGGATTGACAAAGCTTGTATGAGCATTATACTTGGCACATTTTCTCATACTTCTGATAACTGGACACTGCTTTCTAGAAACTCATCCTAATATGTTTGAGCGAAGAAGATGATCATAATCCTTCCATGACACCAGTGTGTGCATCTTCTGCTGTCATTTTTGACAGGGTGTTGGTGATGAATACCAACTATTTTGCTCAGTCAGCATCTGAACCATCTCTTGCTATGGCCCTTCAACAGGCAGGACTTTCCATCAACCGGAAAGTAATTCTTTGTTTGGCTCATATATGGGTTGATAAGGTTAGAAATGATATGAACCTTTGCCGTCAAATTTATTCACTGCTAATTCTTCTTTAGCCTAGCTTTAGACTTGTGTGATTGCTTTAGCCAGCTTTATATGCAACATGTTTCCACATCTTCATAGCTCTTGTTGATGATTTTTTTTATAGTCTTGCCCGAAGAGGAACTGCAGTGATCTTGAATAGGGATCCTACAACAATTGATAGAATCCCCATAAAAATACCACTAGATCGAGCCATCAGCGATTTTGTATTGGGTCAACATTTAGAGAAGAGACGAATGTTTGTTGGCATTTCAGCTTTCGTTCTCTAGTAGGTCAATATATATATGTATACATACATACATACATACATACATACATACATACATATACATATACATATATGTGTGTGTGAGAGAGAGAGAGAGAAGATTCAGATCCAATTATACAGTTACAATTGGAAACTATACTGAAAGACAACGTAAAAGCTTGTGCAGCTTTTCATGGAGATGGATCTTTTGATGCAGCTATTCCATCCATCAGCACTTGTTCAGCTATAGCAGGCATGAAAGATGGTTTAGAAATTTTGATATTTATTCTTTATTCTTTTTTTGTGTGATGCCTTGTGTTACTCTATAAGTGATTGTATAATGAGTCTTGATGTGTCCATAATTTTATTTGTCTTTGGAAGCAGATCAACCGGCAACTAATATTCCAATTATTTGTTTCAGGTATATTCTAAAGGATGTAGCTTGTTGACTTTTCATCCCATCTGTATTTATCCGACTTTACAGACCTTTCAAAAACAACAATCACTGGAAGTACTTCAAACTGCCGGATGTCCATCTTGAATGAATGTTCAACTCCGGTTCATTTGGCTGGGGAACGTCCCTGAGAAGCAGATAACACTTTTATATACCCTGCTACATGGTGATTGTTCATATTTGCATATTTCCGTCAGTGGCTGTGTAGAACCTGGAACGGGGATTCAGAGAAATAACTTTTTTTTCCGCAGTCGGCCCATGATGGAAAATAATCTTTCTTGTGTGGGTAAATTACCAATTGTTTTTTGGGAATCATTTGATCAATTATATGAGTTAGAACATAGTTCCTGTGAATATTTACTGACTGAATGGGAGCATCATAATCATATTGTCGAACTGAAACCCCAGCGTGCTTTGCTGTATTTACAATTTACCTCAGTTTGAGCAAGCATTTGATATGAATCATTCGTGCCATGATGTACAATTATTGATACAAACAATGGAAGAACCGGAAGCAATGTTCTTATTTATTGCCCAACATTTATTCTCGTCTCGTCTCATAATGCTTCCTCTTTCCTCGGATGCCAATAGGTGAAGCTGCAATGGCTGTGCGACTTTGAAATGCTTTCTCGTCAACAGTGCCATATCCTACGGTTCGTCCTCGAATCATATGACCCAACCACAAAATGAAAAGCCCGCAAAGGTCGTCTTCGGTTATTCTTAGTTTGGGGTTGCGGCAGCTGCCGCTTACTTGGCACAGGGCATAACTATGAAAAAGCTGGCCGTTGCCTTCGTCTTTCCCATGCACCGTACCCCGCCATAATTTTGTAGCCATCTTTGGGTGGCCGCAGCGTGACTGAGCCAAAGAGAAGGCGTCATGTGGGCCATCTGCAACCACATATCTTTTGAGGCGATGGATAGGGCGAGCGAGAGCAAGCCCCGACCCCACATAATCCATACTGCATGAGCTTTGGCCGAAAGCTGATGAAGAAGACAGGCCACCCCAGCTCTCGCTCTCGCTCTCTCTCTCTCTCTCTCTTTGCCTCGAGCATGACCACAGACACAATCATGCATAAAGTGAGATGAGAATGTACTCAAGTTTCATTCCGAGCACCGAGAGAGGGGCAGTGGAGCATCCGGTAGCCCCCCATGCTCTTGGTGTGTGTGGCTCTCGTACTGAAAGCATGAGAGACACAAGTGCTTCAACTTGCATCGCTTCAACAGTTGCCCAGACCATCCAGAAAATACTGTCTGTGCGGCCTCTTTATAATCTGAGAGGTCAGAATTTGAGTCACAAAAATAATCCATTCTCCGGAATGGAGAATGCTGCAATCATAAAGGACGAGTGTGTGGGAACATCAACTTTCACATGTAGGAGTAACAGTAAACCACACCATCCAAAGACCACCTTCCTATTGAGATCAGTCCCATGTAAACAGACCAAACCGCCATTACAACAGCAACATGGAGGAGCAGCAGCTGCACTGACAGCCCAACCCTCGTCTGCCATTCCCACGCTGCAGCAATTGGAATATTCCGAGCATGTCCTTCCCCCTTCTTCCCCCCTCCTCCCACCCACGTCCAATTCTGTTCTTCCATCCCCTGCCCAATTGAGCTCCTCGGCGCTCCTCACTTCCTCCCAACCATCACTATCCCACCCTATAATTCCCACACTCGAAGCCAACTCCCTCACTCTCTCTCCTCCACAAGCCATCAGATCAATGGAATCCGCAACGCTTCTGTAGTCCGTGCTGCAGTTTTCCCCGCTGCAATCGTCGGCGTCGTCGCGGAACTCCGAATTGGCCCACTCGAGCACTCCCCTCGGCGTCTCAATGTCTGCTTCAGCTAAGAACGGGTGCCGCAGTAGCTGCTCCGCCGTCCACCTCTCGTTCGCGTTCCTTCTCAAACACTTGTCGAGAAAATCCCGACCGAGCTCCGACAGCCAGGGAGGGAATTCCGGCAGCTTGTCGCCGTAGCCGACGAAGAACATAGCCGCCTCGGCATCCTTGGGCGCGTAGTCCGGCCACGGCTGCGCTCCGGTCGCCATCTCGATGACCGTGCACCCGAGCGACCACACGTCCGACGCTGGCCTCGGCCGCTCCCCCCTCGCGACCTCCGGTGCCATCCATAGCGGCGTTCCCCGCACCCTGTTACGCTCGCCTCCATCGGAAATCCTCACCGCGGCGCCGAAGTCCGCGAGCTTAACGACGCCAGGAGCTCGGCCTAGAAGCACGTTCCGGCCCTTGACGTCGCAGTGCACGACGCCGGCGACGTCGTGGAGGTAACGGAGCGCGCAGGCGACGCACCGAGCGTAAGCTCGCACCTCGAGCTCGTACATGGGGCAATTCCCCTTCTTCTTCCTCGCAGTCGCCAAGTCCGCCGCGGTGCCGCAGGGCATATGCTCCATGTGCAAGTTGCGGCACGCACCGGAGCGAGCTTCGCGGCTGGTGTCGTCGCCAAGGTACTCGACGACGTAAGGCGAGCGGAGGGACTTGAGGAGACGAATCTCGTTATCGAGAGCAAGGGTCGGAGCGGGGTTGGAGGAATGCAGAGGGACGGACTTGACGGCGAAGACTTCGCCGCTGGCTTCGTCCAAGGCGAGGCTGACGGTGCCGAAGGAACCGCTTCCGATGACCCGCCCCCTCACCCAACTCCTGCTGTCGCGGCGGCGGCCCTCCATGGAGAAAGGCTGGTATGGTGAGCCAAGACAGGAGGGGATAGAGGGCAGCAGAGACGGCAGGACCGGTATATATAGTTGGGCGTGCAGTAAATAAGAGCACGTGAGAGGGGAGAGGAAGAGGCGAAGTGGCTAACGGTGGGAGTGGAGCGTGGGAAAAAGGCTCCACCGGAACCGGTTTCTGTGACGTAATGGAAATGGAAGACGACGAACCCATCCGAATCGGGTCTTGATTTGGTCAATTCGATCCAACCCGATTCGGCATCGAATGAATCATTGCGAACGTGGTTTAAGTTTTGCTCGAGTTGAGCTCCTTTTGACTTCATCGAGACGGCGAGACTCGTGGGATGGGCAAGTTCGACGTAGTGGTGGCTGCGTGGCTCGTGGGATGCCGTGGAGGGGCGCACGACGCTTGCTGTGGCCGCAGCAGCAGCAGTAGACGTGCAGGCCGACGACCGTCTTCCTTCCTCCTGCTGGTGGCGGTGGTGGGGATTCGGTGGGCGCACGTCATGGGCCAGAATGATGGCACGGCACGCCATGGCGTGCTCGCTTCCTGCCGCGCGGGAACACCGGCCAGCTCGAGATCGAGCTCTGCATGCATATAAAGAAAGGGAATGATGGCTGTAATGTCATCCATCTTTCTCCGTCCGACACCAACCGACGAAGCAGAGAAAGAAACAAAGGGAGAAAACAGAGTCGCCCTCTCTCCTGCTATGACACATACAGATCATGGTCGATCGTATCGGTCCGATTCGGTGATCCAAGAACAGGAGCTGGAGGCCATGTTCTCAGCAATGGAGGAGTTGATTACGGCGGGGTGTCGGCCGAGAAAGAGACATGCAGGCAAACCTGCATCGTGTTCAATTAACGACGGCGCCATTAACGTGTACCGTGGTCACTTTGCGTGTTCTTCCTCAATGTTTGGTTGGTGAAAAATAGGGAGGAGGAGATTCGGCATGCATGTTAGCGAGGAAGATAAAAGGTGCGTTGTTGAGGGGATGTCAACATGGCGTGCAATGGAGGAGACATGAGAATTCTTGTGGCATTGAATGCAGCGAGGGCACAAAACATCACACCACATGTGTGTGTGATGCAGAGACGGGGAAAAGGGGGGTGCGGGCCTCTGCTTTTGTAGTGCAATCAAAGCCATGGGGAGCACAACCGCCATGACACTTGAAATACTTTACTGAAGGTATCAGCTAACCGATTCAGCAAAAAATTCATCAGATCATCTTTAAAAAAGAATTATGATTTGATCTCTTAGAATAATTGACTCGTTAACCTTGTCAATCTAAATTATCGATGCAAACAACTTTACGCACACCCATTCAGCTATCATAAATCTATTCCATTTCTTTTCGTGCTTAATATTGTTCGTCATGGGATGTCTAATTTAGTGATAGCTCAATATCATGAAGTACCTCTAAACTCGTCTAAAGGTACCGAGTCATTTCTTACTATTCGTCGATTTCATTAACTTATTAATGTATATAATACTTAAATCTAAACTTAAATAATATATTATAAAATTTAGAAATTTCATCGTGTTAATGCAAATCAACATGATTGATAATTAAACATGTTTAACATATTATGATTTAGTCAACAAGATTATTAACCGGGTCATTTGCATATGGAGTTTCATCTTAATGCACACATGCGTCTCAAGTTCTCATTCTCTCTCTCTCTCTCTCTCTCTCTCTCTCTCTCTCTCTCTCCCCCACCCTTACGAGTCATCCCATTGTAGATACAGTAAATGATCAGTATTAACGATAAAATTAGTACATCGATCCTTCTCAGATCTTATACTAACCAAAGTTCTTATGTCTTAGACTTAAGCACATAAAAAGGGTGAAGGACCAAAGACTGAGAGAGAGAGAGAGAGAGAGAGAGAGAGAGGGATGTGGCCATTAAATGCAATCCCACATGCGTAGCACACCATCAAACTCTGCACACGCTCCTATCGAGGCAAACAGTAATAACAATGTCCACAGAGTTCGTATCTGACCACCCCTGAACTCCACAGTAATGGCGACATGGAAAGCTGGCCTGCTTTCCTCACCTCACCTCATCAATATAAACAATGTTGGCATTTGTGCCGACTCGATATAAAAGAGTTTTTACCATGTCCCATCGATCGCATAATGGAAAGAATTAATCCTCTCTTCTGTTCTGCCATTCTGATCGAAATATTTATGTCATGTCCTCTGTTCTGCTCTGCTCAATATTTATGTAACATCGATCATATAATGCAAAGAATTAATCCTCCCTTCTCTTCTGCTTTTCTTATCGAAATAACTGTTTAGTATCCTACTCTAATCTCAAATCGAAAGTGAATAAAGATTATAATTAAATCATAAATGTATGATTATCTGATTATTAAATTCAGTTTAAATATTTTGAAATAATTATTCAAGTTTTATAAAAAAATTAATAATTTTTATTCCTTCAAAATAAAAATATATTTTTATGATAATAATAAATTTTTAATTAAACTATTCCTATTTTCGCTTCGGATGCGTTTGATAATCAATAACCATATAATCCAATCGGATAAATATATTTTTTTAAAATAAAATAAATATTTATTGTATCAAATGATGTACATAACATTCACATATGTTATTATTTCAAAAATACTATATATTAATTATAGTTTAAAAATAATATATTTTTAACTTATCAAAATAAAAAATATATGTTTTTATGATAACAATAAATTTTAAATTAAACTATTTCTATCTTTGCTTCCGATACATTTGGTGAACAATAACCACGTGATCTAACACAACACATAGAGTTTTCTTAAATAAAAAAAATATTTATTCTATAAAAAATGATGTATACAACATCTTCACGTGGATTCAATAATATACTAACCAATTAGGATATTCAGAATCTTTAAATAGATATTAGACTATGATATTATACTTTAAAGTCATTATATAATATTTTTATTTTAAAAATACTATGATATTAATATTTAGTTTAAAAATACTACACAATGCTTTTGTGGATAAAAACTCATAGAACACTATAAATAATTGGCGAAAAAACATATCACAGGTCTTAGATTGGGCGAGAAAAATGATAGTTTTTTTAAGGAGTATTTTTGAAATATTAAAAATATAAAATGATTGTCTGAGAATTAGAAAAAAAATCATTCCAGAAAGACAATATTAGAGAAGAAGAAAAAAAAACTCTCGTTTTATTCATCCGTGTTGTTATTAATTTTTTTTATGCATAACGGTGGAGCGTTGGCAGTCGACTGCGCGACTTCTGAAGTCATTAGAGAAGAGAAGAAGAAGAAGCAGAAAAAAAAAAAAAGCTAAAAGCTGATAAAGAAGTAAAAAAGTAAACTGAAAAAAATAAAAAAATAAGCGATAAGATTTATTAATGGGGAGGTGGTGGCGATGGAGTCGTACGCAAAAGCAAGCACGCATGGCTTTGCGGCCGAGCAACACGAACGGGGACGATGACGCCCGCTGTCTTTCCCGAGACGAGCTGGCACGCAGCGGGACGGAGGGCGGCGGGTCCCACGCCACCGGCCTCTGTTGCTGCAAGCAGGCAGCCAATGGGCGGAGGCGAGCATTTATGGTGCTTGCGGTAATGCGGTCACGAGTTGCCAGTCGCGATTTCCGAGGTTTTGGTTCGCCCCACGAAATATGCTGCCTCACAGCTTTAGAACAAAAGAAATGTACATCTGTTCCGCAGTTCATCTTTGCCATCTGTGTGGCATTAGACAACTCAGAAATGGCTTGCCGATCACAAACGGAGCGACGATGTCACAGCCAAGGCATATGTATCGAGAAAATTGCCTCACAAAATAGCTCTGATTTGTCGTTGAACAGCTTTATTCAGACGTCAGACGCATCAGATTTCACTTTCAGAAATATAGACCCTCCCGAAGAGTCTTGACATGGAAGGCATAGGATCAAATGAACGATTGAACCAACCAATATCTTGTACATCTAAACTACAACAACAATGAACCCTTCCTTTGCTGCAGAAGATATGTGTGACTTCCAATGCCTTGGGCTTTCTCAAAATGCTAAATGGAAGTTGCAGAATGGATCTTGAAAGTTGATGGGCATCCATCCAAGTCCTTTTATTGACAAAGCAATCGACGGGGGTGATCATAGATGAGCCCGATGTAAGTAGCTCTTCTCATAGAGTCCAGTTACTTGGTCAGCAACAGCCCACATTATCGCCTGCCCAGGTGGGATCCTCATCAGCCTGGGAAGTAGTCCTTTCCAAAGCGCAAGCAACCCTTCTTCGGCAAATATTGTTCTGATCGCATGCACCATGCCCTTGTATTTCGCATCTCCACCTGATCTGCCTTGGGCCATCAGCCTTGTCTTGACAACATCAAAGGGGCCGGTACAGATTGGCCCAGCAGTCCCCGCAAGAAAGCCCGAAATCATAGACTGCCACGGTTGAAGCACCTTGCCATCTCCTTCATGCTTCTTCCAGAGAACCACATCGAACGCATTTTTCGCCGTGAACATGGCGGCTTGGTTGGTTCCGTTACGCATGACGGTCGGTGCAGCTCCGGCCCAAAGACCCAAAATGCCTTCTTCGCGAATGATCATCCTTGCGCAATGCACGGGACCCTTGTACTTTAGAAGCTCAGGTCTCACCCCCTTTTGTTGCTGCAGCCTAATCTTCACCACCTGTATTCATGAGATCTACATTAATGCTTCAGAACTGTGAAAGGCACAAGTATGAAACAGCAATCCAGCACAAGTTAACCATAAAAAAGGAGAATTCTGGAGAAGAACACGTGCCTAGCAAATTACACCTAGTGCCAATGATCCTGAAGTGCATGACCTTGTGTGAGGATATCATGCAGAGTCAAATGTTTGTCAATAAACAGGTTAAATCCAATCTCTTTCTAAATTTAGGATTTGTTCACTCCACCATAATATCTGATATCTACAGACCCAGAGCCCTCTTTTTCTTCTTATTCAGAATTATGTGGTAATCACTGGGTCATAAAGGGCTCAGCTGACTGACACAAAATTATTTTCTTGGCACTAGAATGTAAAGTGTATGCAGTTCCTAGCATTTTGAAGCAACTAAAAACTTCAAATACTGTAACAAAAGCTCGGTCCAATTTTATCCTAACGAAACCACTTGGTTTTCTGCAAAAAAGAAGGCTCTTGGATCTTCATTGTGCCCAATGTCATTTCCTCAATTCGGTAATGTAAACCTACTTCAGTGAAAATAAATAAATAAATAACTGAAGAATAAACATGTAGGTCGGCATCTATCTTTCACACCCACTATGCTTTGAATAAAGGTTTGGCAACTTCCAGAAAAAGTTTAGAGAGGAATGCATATAGATTCATCATTAAGGTTCAAACCAAGGCAATTGGACCTGTACTTCCGATATGAAATGAGTTGTGCCTGCTGAGCTAAATCAATGGGAGTTGCACTTATGCCGGTAACTCTTGCTGGACAAGGTGTGAGATAATTATCAGGTCTTCATGGGCAGACAACTGGATGGTTATACCAGCATTGTCCTTTCCGACAAAACCGATGCTTTAATGAGACTTTGGGGTAAAGATGCAAGTTTGCTAAAGCAATATCATGATTAGAGAAGCATATCAATTTTAAGACCAACATGAGATCTATAAAAGTTGTACCAATACCTAGTCGGTGGTCCTGTAACTTTTCCTAGATCTCGAATTCAATGCAGTATCTGATCAAGAATGCCACATACCAATATGCCGATTATGACAACAATAAGGGGGATCATAAACTCATGTACAATATGAAAATGCATACGAACATCTTAAGATATATGGCTTCCATAAAAGGACACTTGGTCTGAGGCAAATTCAATAGCATGCATTAGTAGGAATGAAAGAACTCACAACACAATCTTTCTCCTTCAAAGTTTTGACCTCCTTTTCGTACGTTAATGTTAAGTGGATTGATATTGCAATAATAATTAGATCAAGACTATCAAGTTCAAGATTTTAGCATAATTTTTTCTCCAATAGATGACCAATTTAGAAACAGTAAAAAGATCAAAATCTTTGACCTAAACAGCACGATAAAGATCGATGAAACATATATTAATAAGCAATCAGGCAGCAACGACTACAATGACAATATCAAGGTCAGAAATTGGGAACTAGATAATAAGATGAGGGGCAGCGGGGCTCGCCTCGAAGGGGGTAACGATGAGGAGGGCCTCGAGGACGCCCGCGCCAAATCCGGCGGCGACCCTGCCGCGGTTGGAGAGGTCGCCGGTGGCGGGGTCCTTGAAGGCGGACTGGAGCAGGGCGTTGGAGCCCATGCGGAGAGCGTACTTGAGGGTGAGGTGGGTGGCGAAGGGGGTGAGCCCCTTCCACAGGGCGCGGATCCCCTCGGTCCGAGCGGCCGTGGCGCCGCATTGGACGATCCCACGATACGTCCCGGTGCGGTCGAGCTGGAGCCGCGTCTTGATCACGTCGATGGGCTGCAGGCAGCACGCCTCCACGACCCCGCCGAGAGACCCCGCCAGCGCCCTGACGTGCGGCGGCGTGGTCCGGCCTTTCCGGCGGCCTCTTTCATCGCCAGCGCCGCCTCCTTCGCTGACGGTCGTGGCCATGTGGGATGAATCCCCAAGGGAGATGGGGAGGAGGGAGAGACGGGTCGAACCGACGCCAAATCAGCATTCATTCAACGCTTTGAACCCTCATAATTTAGTGTTGGTGGGCCCCGTCGGAACGAGATCGGATCGCCACCGTTGGTGGCGCATGTGCCGTCAAATAAAAAAGAAGGAAAAAGTGGGGTAGGCTTTCGGGTGCCAAATGCGGGTGCATGCGCGATCACCGAGGTGGACTTAGAACGAGAGCGGTCCGATCGTGATCGGACGTGCGTGATAACAGGAGGACCCACACGTTATGGTGGAGAAATCCGGCACGTTTGGCTTCTACAGCGCTGCAGTGGGGCCCACGGAATGCGCGGGTGAGGCGGCGGGGAGACGCGTCTTTAATTTAGTAGGAGGTTTTCTTCGGGCGCGCGGTGGTCCAATTGGGACACGGGTTTCGCTTCGGCTCACTCGAGACTCGGTCAACCAGCCGAGTGAGCTGTCCCGATTCAAGCCAGATGGACCATGTCGGCACCTGATTCGAGCTGGGGTGCGAACGCGGGTACGAATGTGTTTGATATGGACCAAACTTATTGATCCAGGAGAGCTGTTTGCACACTTTTACCGTGATGAAATCGTCGGATGGTTGGGAAGATAGAAGGCTGTCATATTTACATACTAAATCGCTGTATAGGGATGTCATGATATCGTCTAGCACTTCAAATTAGTATTAGAATCGTAGGATTTGACTTTACGCCTTTTTCTATGTCGAAAATTTTAAAATTAATTTGTTACTCTCGTAACACATTCTTTCTGGACTTGATTACAATTGTGACACGTTGAATTCGAAATATGATAATGTTTTACTAATTCTATTTGATAGCGTATCATGTTGCGATATCATTCACGTGACATTATGTATCGATCATATGAAATTATGATGTTGATTATATGGTGTTGAGATTTCCATCCAGTTATCACATACCACGGTTCTTCGGGAATATTGCTTGTGTGGTTTTTGTCACCCATGATGAGAAATCTGTCATCATAAATAACTTTAGGTTTAGAAACCCATGCGGGATGTGAACGGCCTCACGAGGAAATTTTGGATGCAAGAGTAACAAATAAAGCGAAGCGCGTTGACTGCGTCGGATGCTGAAACGCTTTGATGAGGATATGAACAAAAGCCACCAAATCATCATCATCATTTTTGTGTAGAGGACTGCGGTATTCCGGTCGACTTCGTGCTCACGACGTTGACGAGAGATTGGGATTCAATTGCATCCCAACAATCTCGTGGAGCAGCCTCCTGCTCGGTCATGCTCGCGATTTAATTGCCACCGGTACGTGGAAGGAGAAGCCACGTACAGCAACGTAAACCCTAATTTATATCCTTGGATGTACAAGGTGGCAACATGAATGAGCAGGAAAACCTTGTTGGTGTCTGCCTGTTGTAATGAATCGGGTTAGATGGATCTGGAGCCTACTTAATTTACGCTATGCAACAAAGCTTCTCACTGTCGCTCACGGAAGGTTGGCAAGCCAGAATTAATCACCGCCATTTCTCCACCTAACACCATGAACTCTTCTCTGCCTATATAAGCAGCAGCAGAGCTTGCAGCAGCAATCCAACCACAGCTTTCTTCTTGTCGTTGTCTGCGTCAATGGGGAGCTGCTCACGCTGCCCGACTCTCCCTCTCATCCTCCTCTTCCTGGGACTGATGTCCGTAGCTCAAGTTGCACTCGCCGGACGTAAAGTTCCGGCGAATTCGGACAAGAAGCAGACCGAGTTCCTCGGCCATGAAGGCACTGTACTGATTCCTGGTATCGGGCGGTACATGATTGGCAGCCATGAGAAGCCTGGATTCCGCGGTTTAGACCACAGCATCCCAGCTGCGGCTAGTGGCAAGTATCTTCCTGGGAACGATGACACCTTTGTTCCCAACCCCGGCTATGAGGTCCCCAATCCATTCCGCGGAGTGATCCCATGAGAGCATGCAGCAGATTTGTAGCGAACTGCTAGCTTTGAATAAAACTGGTGAAGCTTCTTCACCACTGCTTCTGTTGGTGATCTCTGGAATTCTTAGATTGTGCTTGATGGTTTTGGTTGTAGAGAGTGAAAGTCATTGGGTTCTGTTGATGAGCTCTGGAATTCTTAGATTGTACTTGATGGTTTTTGTTGTTGCAGAGAGTGGAGGAGTCATTGGGTGACTTTTGTGGTTCATGGTTTTTACCTGTATCAATCATTGCGTCGAGTAGCTGTACTTTTCCTTCAATTGCCTGCATGCAAGAAGTAGAGTTCAGTTCAAAAGTCAATCTTCAGGGCTCAGTTAATACTGCTAATTTCCCTTTTCTCTAAAGAAGAACTGCTGCTACTGCCAGACGCTTCTGCTGGCCCAGTGATTGTTTCAGCTAACAAGTATAGAGGTCTGTCAACACAGGATGAAAAGTTAGATATGGCCAGTAGCTATTGCCATTGGAGTTCCATCCATTCCAATTTGTAACAGTAAACTAAGCTGGGTGGCAGATGTTCCAGATCTGACTATTTCTGTCTCAACCCAGAGCGGCGAGACATGAATGAATGAAGAGATGGGCCCGGTCTTGATGATTTTGGTCACCAAGAACATGGTCGGTGGTAAGGTTGACGCACTTCTTGTGTGGTGTAATCTGCCGTCGTAAGCCAGCAAAAGGAACAATACCGGGAAAGAAGAGGCCAGATTGAAGGCATATTCATAGTGATAGATTTCAGGGAAAGTAGCATATCTCAGAATTCATTGGCAGACACTTTACTTTATTTAGTCATTTACTAGATTTCCTAAACTCCTCCAAAAGTAGAAAGGAGAAAGAAGGTATAATTGTTGCATGAATTTATTGATTGTCGAAGAACAGATAGGAGAATATGGATGAAATGGCTGGCTTACACTTGAAAGTTCTGGCAATATTAAGACTCCTGTCTCACGGTTTAGATTCCCAGTATTCATCTGCAAAATTGATCAGTTTGTCTTGTTTTATTACACGCACAATCTCTCCTCGACATGTATTATCAAGCGAGCTGTGGGATAGTTATTTCATGCCAAGAAGACAACAATGGGTCGAAAAGTTTGTATCAGACTCCTCCATGTCAATTTCCACAAGTTCTTACAATACAAAGTTAGTGATCATCACCTTGGAAAAAATCTAAATACAAATCAGAGAATTAGCAAACTCCAATGGTGATAGCCGCAAGTCCATGAAAATAATACTTGCGGCACAAAACTAACATCTATTCCTACTTCTGTTTGTCGATGAATGCTATTCGGGATTGTTTCCAAGGTGATAATACTTCATGACCTCCATATAACCCCTTCAAACAAAATGCTGCAACTTTATTATCATAACGCTTATATCATCCAGTGATCCTCGTGCAGCGGACAAATCCACAAGCTTTTTGCAAGCAGACAATGACGATGCAGTGTTGGCATGGATACACAATGGCCGAGCTATATCTACAGCCTCCTGATTGCCAACCTAAAAAGATTTGAGAGTAACAGATTGTCATCTTCACCGAAGAGAGCGGAGATAAAAGAAGAAAGGTTTTGCAGTCCAACAAAAGATAAACCCAGAGAGCAACTGTACCTTGTCCCATAGCCCATCAGATGCAAGAATTAAGAACTCGCATTCAGCTTCAATGTTAATGATTCTAGTCTCCGGCAACGGTATCACCCATTGTTTCAGATGCAAATCTCCAATCCCCCTGGATACAGCAAGGGAACCTTGCAACCTCCATGTCCCTCGACAGTAATCGACATAGCCACCCTGCGTAAGATGTACGCCACGCTCATGAGCGAATTTGTTCAAGCTATCGAATTGCAAAGACATTATTTTTGCATACATTTTCATGATTATTTAGTACAAACAACTTAAGGTCAATTAATAGCACTGATACCAGGTCCAAACCCGGAACATATAAGTTCGGTACTAAACCCGCGCTAAGTTACCCTGAAATCAAGAAGCATCAAAGGTAAAGTTTCAGCAAATTCTGCTGATTCCATGCTCTGTTAATAGTGTCATCAGCGGATACTAGCACCAAATCTTAGTGATCAGGATTTCTCATCGAGCTCATTTCTCATCATGGAGCTAAGTAAATGGTGGCACCCTAATTCATGGAAACACTAAATTAATTGAGGCCATTAATTAATTCTTTCGTGACATACAGGAAGAATTCCCTCCCACACGTACCAACAGTCATATTATCAAATTATGGAAAAGAAGGGATGAACCAAATGATGTAGAAATACTTACAAGGCTCTCAATTCGTTCCCTTTCGTCTTCTCGAGAGGGCCGGTGGTCGGATGTGAGGGCCTCTGCTTTACCCGCTCGGCTCAATACAGCGCGGCAATCACCAGCATTTGAGACAATAAGATCGCCATCTCTGAGCACGGCGGTCACGCAGCAAGCACCTCCATCCACTTCCGCCTTCAAGAACTCTGTATCTGTTTTCATGTATCCAATCCTAACAGCTTCCTCCATAGCGATGGAGCCGACTCCTTTTGTTGTCGACACTTGTTCGACTATAAACTTTCCCATGTTCTCAGAAGCAAATTCAGCGGCTCTCTTGCCACCATGCCCATCAAAGATGCCGAAGAAAGACTGCAAACACAAAGGGGAAGGAAAAAATGAGATCAAGTTAGGACTCGAAGAATTCATACCACAAATACATTGCAAATCTTCAAGCAAAGCAAAATTTCAAGCCTTTAATCACCTATCTGTACTTCATCAAACCCCACTGTTAATACTTTATGAACAAAATCCAATCTTTTACTGCTCAATTCACAGAGCAGAAAATTAGACCAACTTAAAGACCGCAAAAGCCAATATTTAATTCGTTTGAAGTTTTCGCGCATAAAATTATCGACTTTTATGCTAATTATACAGAAAAAAATCTCAATTTTACGCCTAATCTGAACTCCAATTTCCTCAATATTTAGTTCAAGAACAGAACAAAGATAAATGAGACCCTAGAAGGACACCTACCAATTTGGCGTCTCCATTGAGGTCCAGCGTCACCTTGTGCCGATCCTCCATCTCCAACCTCTTCCTCCCCCTCTTGCAATACATCGAATACCTCACGCTTTCCACCTCCACCTCCTTCTTACCATCCGATCCCTCGGACGCGAAGGGCAATCCCTGCATCAAGGGGATATCAATCCGCGCCGGCCTTTTCCTCTTCAACACCGACCCCGACCCGGCGGAAGCCGGAGGAGGCGGGGAGGACCGGACCGTGTCAACGTAGGGCTCGGCGGGGGAGGCGGTACCGATTCCGGCGTTGATCACCCGCAGCCCTCTTGAGGCTCTCTGGAACCGCGACCGGAACGGGGAGGACGAGTATGACGAGCACGGCGAGGCGGCGGGCGAGCCCGTGTTGAGGGAGAGGGCTTCCGGGGACCCCTTGCACGAGATCGAGATCCGAGATGGGGAGAACACAGGAGAGCTGGCGATGGCCACAGAGCACGACATCTTCTAGTCTTTTGTTCCTTTTTTTTTATTTCCGATACCAAGTCGCTTCCTTTCACGAAGTTGGACTCGCCGTGCCAAACCTCGTATTTATAGCCCTCGAGTGTCAGTAAAATGCTCCTCAGGAACTAGCTCTAATAGATATGGACGATTGAGATCATCTGACAGGATCAGTAGGATCTGATAGAGGTTGGATTTATCGATCGGTGCCGGATGAAAAACACAAGTCCGAAAGGGCACTGGATCGGAAGATTTGGAAGATGAGTCAAAGCAACGTAAATGGCGTGTTGGCGAAGGTGTGAGAAGTCCGTCCTTGGCTTTCCGACATTTAGACGCGGTCGCTTGAAGCGATCTCACCAAGCAAAGAGTAACGTCTCACGCTTGCACTCGGCTCACTCACCCGCCTCTCTGTTGACACGCCATAGGGACCCATAAAGGACCTCCAACCACAGACAGGGACGACGAACGAGTAAGAAACGAGTGCGTAACGGAAGTGTTTCTGGAAGGAGAGACTTCTTTCGCGAACACGCAACACCAATCTGGGCACGACAGCTCATTCTGCGAACGCGTCGATCTGCAGTCTGGCACGCCATGAAAGGACGATCCCCGTGCCCGGTGCTCCCAAACGACAGTGGTGATGGGACGGGTGACCGGGCAACTTAGAATATTGGGTCAAACAGGCGCGAATGCACGTGACCGGCAGCTGGGTGGGCCCAAGAGTGCCGAACGTTAGGAGAAGTGACGGAGTATAAATCGAAATAAAAATAAAAATATGACCGTTGGAAGAGAGCAAGAAGCGGACCGTTGAGCCGCGCACACGCGTCCTTTAATTGCGGTGCCGCCATGTAGCCGGGCAGCTTCCACTTGCTCCCACATGCGGCGACGGGGTCAACCAAATGCTTTACTCCGGTCGCCACACACGCGATGACTTACAAGTCGCCCCCAATTCGCGTTGACGGAGATGCGGTAATGAACTGTAATAGGTACGGGATAAAGTATGCACACGGTGAAGTGCTGGTATTTCAGACACGTAATAATTGGAGATATATGTAGTCGATAAGAAAGTTATTATTTCCTTAGTTTTTTTGTTCATTTGAAATTAAGGTAGAATCCAAAAATAGGTCGTGAAAGGTGATAACATTTTGTTTGGAGGAGCAAAAACAAAGTGTTAACTAAAGAAACAATTGTTGGACACCTCGTATTTGTCAACTAAGTAGCCTTGCTTTCCTGCAGACACCGTTGACTAGTAAAACAGTCTATCATAAAGTCAATTAAATTCTGATTAACATGTACAACCATTTCGAAGTATCATTTGGTTATCCAAGACGAATCGTATAGGACTATAGCCAAACAGGGATCTACGGTGGTTCGGTTTTTGACATGGTCAGAGCAAGTCAAATTGCATTATCGGATTATGTTTTATGGTCAAATAAGAGGTTTCTGTGCATTTGGTAGCTGAAGTGATTCGATCTAGATCTTCCAAATTACCATGTCATAATCTAGTAGAAACTCAAAACTGATCCGACTTTAGTTATTCCCAAGGTGAGAGGATGCAAGATCTCCTAGCGACGGTGTTGCTTTGAATTCTTCATCTTCCTCTTTGTTTTACTTTTAGATTTCTTTATAGGATGGCGGGAGAATCTACTTTAGATTTAGTCTAGTACACGTGACTCGTGAACCGACGTCAACCTTCTTTGCCGGACTGCATTCACGTTCCAACACGAGGGTGGACTACGTCTCAGGTGCTCGGCCAGGTCGGACATGCCTGGGTCCCACGACTACGGCATTGCTGCCTTCAACGGTAGAGCAGGTAGTTGAGCGGGCACGAAAAGAACGAGAAGAATATTGTCCGTTCGCTCCGCGGAGGGGACTGAATCCGTCTACAGCGTTGAGCTCAGCTCGTCTTCTCGTTGTCCGCCGCAAGCCTTCCGGAAGCCCTGAGAAACAGCGGTGAGCTGCCGATCTCCTTGCATGCAAGCAGGCACTCGTGTCGCTCCATCCAGAGAGCAGCACCCGACTTGTCGGGCCCCGAGCCCTCACGCCGTCGCTATCCACCAGGTGGCGCCCTCTCCTCCCGCGCCGCACCGCCCTTGCTCCTCCATTTAACCTCGCCATCGCTGAAAGTAGGAGCTCATCCCAGTGTCGTCAGATGCTGAGGGAAGTGGGGATTGAAAGGCTTGTGAGCAGGTGGTGGTTGCGACGAGTGAGAAGGATGTCGACGGAGCAGGAGAGGGGGGAGCTCGACGAGAGGGTGAGGCGGGGTGAGACTGTCGTCCCTGGTGGGACGGGAGGGAAGAGCCTCGAGGCCCAGGAACACCTCGCCGAAGGTCCTGTTCCTATATTCTATAGCATAACATTACGTACTCTCACCAGATATGGGTCGAGTAGCTTACAAACGGTGGTTGCACGCAGGACGGAGCCTCGGAGGTCAGACGAGGAGGGAGCAGCTGGGGACGGAAGGGTATCAGGATCTGGGGCACAAGGGAGGGCAGACGAGGAAGGAGCAGATCGGGGTGCAGGGGTACCAGGAGATGGGGCGCAAGGGCGGGCTGTCCACCGCGGAGGAGTCGGGAGGAGAGCGGGCGCAGAGGGAAGGGATCGAGATCGACGAGTCCAAGTTCAGGGTGCAGTAAGCCTTGCGCTCGTGGATAGCGTTTGGAGTGTTGCTTGGGTCGGTGTAGCAAGTACGGTTGTCGTTGGCGTGATGCATCCTTCTTGTGGCCTTTTGGCTCAGCCGTGAGCTCCGACTCCAAACCATGCAATAACACTAATAAGTTGTGGAGCTTAACATGCATGACGCAGTGTTCCATGTCTCAAAATATGTTCCCTCCGATAAATCAACGAACGACCAACTTATAATCCATAATATAGTCAAAAGGAGAGGAGTCTCGTAACACTGCAGAAGAATCTTTTTCCCCAAAAAAAGTACTTTTCTTTTGCTAATTTACAGAAAAATACAATGAAGAAGAGTAGTTGCAGTCTGCTGTTAGTGATCACACCATGGCCGGGAGGCGATCCGTGCGTAGAGGAACTCGTTCCAAGTGTCCGGCAGTCCCGGTAGACACCAGTGGATGCAGTCGGCGTAGGTGGCCGGATCGGCCTGCTGCTCCGCCGTCAGCAGCTTCCCTTGGCGGAGGGTGTGCACCGAAGTGTGCGCATCCTTGCGGTACTCCGACAGCCTCGTGATCCTGACGAACGTCACCGGCACCTTCTTCGTCTTCTTGATCACGTTCTCCGCCACCACGAACAGCCGCCAGTCGGTGCCGACGTCGAGCGGGTGGGATAGGTTCGCCACCGGCTGCGTCTCCAGCGCGCACTTGATCCCCTTGGGGTCGTCCCAGTCCGTGCTCCTGCAGTTGTTACCAGGGTTACACCATTTGAACCGTACGAACGCCCGTTGTGCAATGTGGCAGCAGCCACATGTGGGCACATGGCAACATGCAGTTGACAAAAAGCCCGTGCATGCCTGATGGGATTGGCATAACCACAAACAAGTAGAGACGATTCCGTCTTCCACGTCTCAACCCATCTTTATGGGCCTTTTTATTGCACGAACGAACCGTGGCGTTTCCCATCACCGCATTCTGATTCCGCTCCCTTCAATCATCTTTTTTCGTTAACGTGGAACAAAGGAGCCGTCTCCATCCATAGTGGTGGTGGGCCTTCGCCGTCCTAAAGTAGCTTTCGACGGCGACTCTGCGTAGCCTCAAGTCGAATTGCCTTGCGGGGGACGGAGTTGAATTATTGCTGATACGTGGTTCTGACTCCGTCAACCATCCCCATATTGATTGGTCGTCCATCATTAAATTCATACAAATAATGCCGTAAATGTCACTAAAAGCTAGAATGATTTGATCCCAGGACACTATTGTCAACGCCACCTTGGGGAACGATGATGTATCACGATGAATGGTAGTACCTTAGATCTCACAACTTGTGGAACACAGCATGTGGGCACTCAGCGTCTCAATTAATCTACTGTCCTATATTATTGTATATGACCTAGGGTTGATGACGGGGTTGATCGTATCGTACCTGATATGGTTGGGTGACATGCTCATCAGGAACACCATGGTCCGGTTGCGATCTACGTTCTTCTGCACCCACTTGGACCATGTGTTCAACACTCTCCTGTACGCCAGTGGCCGGTCGACCTCATCGTACTCCGTCGATCCTTGATCGAAGGATCCACGCCTGCCGACATCAAGTTCAGCTCATCACCGGCTATAATGGTGTCCGCCGTATGGCCAAGCTCGTCCGGTTAAAGCTACTCACAGGACTTTCATGGTGGGGGTGTTCAGCCACCAGATGTAGGTGTTGAAGATGAGGTAGTCCACGTTCTTCCAGTGTTTGCCGTGCTTGGCGATCGACTTGGGCATGATGATGCGGTTGAGGATGCTGTGCATCTTCGGGTCGTCGGAGTTTGACTCGACCAGGAATGGGGCCCAGTAGAACTCCACAGTGGCGTTGTACTCCTGCTCGCGTCAAAGAAGGCTTTGATTCCGATCGAGCCACTAGGGGGTTTTGCTTGGCCGAGCAAGAAAGGGATTACCTCGATGCGGAACACGTTGAGTGAGCCGTTCTTGGTGAGGGTCTTCTTGTCCCTTGGAACCACGGATTGGACGAGGCACACCATTGACTCCCACTGGTTCCGGTTCAGCGAGTCACCCACGAACATGAGACGCTTCCCCCGCAGCCTCTCCAGCATCACCCTCGCGTCAAATCTGTGCATCAAAGGAATCCAAATAAAGCCAGTTAGAATTGCTGGTAAGACAGCAAAGAAGTGCCGTCGATCGGCAAAGCACAGCATCATACCGAGGCAGAGAACAGTCTCGGGGCTGCCACCGCCACTTCTGGTATCCGTCGTCGCTCCGGCCGTTCCTCATGCACGTCACTTGCTCCGTCAGGAACTGGCACTCCGGCTCCTTATACACGGGGTAACTCACGTCGTCGTAGACCCATCGGCCGGTGAACAGGTCGCAGCTCTCCGGCACGTCGAGGACCACTCGTCGCCGTTCCGGCTTCGGCTCGGGCGCCTCCCTTGTCTCTTCATGCACTTCTTCTCTTATGACCTGCGACTCCACCACTCGCACGATGTCTTCCCTTTCGGGTGCACTCAGCTGTTCTTGCACTGAGGTTTCCATGCTC